>PQWD01001577.1:0-358869 GCA_019425675.1 Leucinodes orbonalis | reverse complement strand
CTTGACGGTTGATGCGTTGACTATGCGACTTATTTATTGGTGTCTTTTCTGTGTCTTACAAAATAGCTCTAACAAAAAAGAGCCTCTTCAAATACTTTCATCGCACACGATACGAAACATTTTTACTTACTTAACTAAATGTTTTACAATCAGAGAAGATAAATAATTCCATTAAATAGCATAATACAGCTTCCTCATAACGCACATAATATCAGTAAAATACAAAGTTTTCAAGTACCTAGAAAGAATAACAAACATAATCGATTATGCATCTTAGACTATCGCTTATATATCGAGTCAGGGCACATACAAAAGTAAAAAAAGCAACAATGTATTGATAATCAATAGTTTATTGTATTATTTAACGACATTCACGTATGTAAAGAACATTCATTATATCAATTAAATATTTAAACGATTTACGAACGTTCAATTGGTTGTTCGTCTATTTTGACGCCTCTATGTAACGGTTAATATTACGATCTAGGTCGGGCGAGTGGATTGCTGCAGACTAAGTACACATGGTTGTGGCACTCAACGCTTTCGATGTCGACAATCCGAGTAGCTGTAATGTACTTTGTATTTTTCAATGGTTTGACAAACTCTGCTGCGCTTTTGTATACTAGAAACAAAAACGACACAATAACGAAAGTGACGTTGGGTTTGAAATTACATAACCCGATAGAGTAATTTCCTTAAGATTCACAGGTCATCTTAACCAGTGAATAAACAGGAATTATTATAATATATAATGCTAGTAAAAACACAATATACGTAGTATGTGTACTGTATATTAGATATAACTTTGAAATTAGGCATTTAATCCCAATGAACACGTTCACTCGTATTAAAGATCGTATTATTACAGCCGTGTGTTCCCTGTTACCACTCGAACTAGGTCGAGGTGGCCGTACACGCAACACACACAGATGAACGTTTGGCACACATGCGCGCCGGCTCGCTCGCGAACTAGGACGAAAACCCCGCATGCGCAGCGTAGATAAATCCATACAGTCGGTGTCTTAGGCTATCAAATTGTATTATTATGTAGGACGAGAGTACTTAGGCCACGTCAATGTAATCCACTTGTAATAACACGTCTAGGGAGTAGATTTTGTTGCTAAGAAAAGAGTATGTAAACCGCTATATGAGACAGGGTTCTATGAACCGTTATATACAATGTGCGCGACTCTAGTACAAATGTAGTCAGGTTAAAATGCAAATATGCTTGTAGATGTTATGTTTGCTAATGAAATATTATTAATAAGCTAAAAATCTACATTTGCCGTAAATGCGACTTAACTTACTGTATAAATAATGAAAACTAACTGTTGTTAATAGTAGGTATGTTCCATTACTAAGATTTTTAAATTTCTTGAAGAAGTTTAGCGACAGATCTATGTTACCAAAATAATGTGAAAATTGCTTCAATATTAGGCATTTTTTTGTGTCTCTTAACAAGGAACAAAAATACTTAAACGGACAATGTAGGTACCTACATACTAAACCTATCTTTGTTAGCAAGAACTACAATTTGCAATCTCATTGGCCATCAATTCAAAAACAAAATACTTTTCACATTAACGTGAAAATAAACAAACTTGCTCGGTCACCGTAGAAGCGGGCCTGTTGCATAAACTCATGTTGTGTGCATCAATTTAGGTACACACATAACAGCCCCTAAAGATCTACGCAACTCCAGCTGTCAAATTAAATATACCCATCAGAGGAGGCCGGTAGTCATCTATAACTGGGCACTCTATTTCGGTGGTTAGTTGCGTATATTAAATTGAGGTGACCTGTAGTTGTGTCAGTGGGGCCCATAGGGTGTCGGCACAATGGAAAGTATCTATATATTCAGCTGAGGAAATGAACATGTTCCTATCATCTTAGCGCTCGCTTTGTGGCAGTTATTGGATGCGCAGATGTTCTGAAACAATAGAATTATTGGCAAGAAAACGTGGAAAACTGCAACGGACCGTTTTAGGTGCAATGACTGAATTGCAACATGAAATCGAGGTCTAGCTAGATTAGGTATTAAAACTACGAAGGAATACAGCAATGTTTGAATATAGGTGCTTTTAAGCCAAGCATAACTTTGTTTCGAAAAGTACCTGTCCAAAATGTGGTATAGAATAAATAATTTTATTACTCTTGCATTATGATATAATACATTCAATAACGTAAAATTAAATAAACGTGGGAGGTTTTTCCTTAAGAAACAATATTAATAAGGTAAAACAAAATCATGAAACTTATTTAATAGTACTTTTTACATCATTATTGTTTCTATAAACTATTGCATGCAGTTAGATACATGCTTTATTGTCATTCATACGATTATCAATTATAAGTGATTGTTAGCAGAATATGTATGATACAAATGTACAAATTAGTAAGTGTAAAATCGTTTTACAACACGTCTGTTTATCTTAGCAAGTACATAATAGGTATTAATAATTACATGGATAATCAAACTAGATAAGTAGATGTTACATGAACTTTAGACATGTTTATCTATTGTATATTAAAAAAATATAAAATGATAAGGTACATCTTAAAATCATTCTATAAGTATTGTAATGAGCTGGTAAATAAATGTATGTAATCTTATGTTGGTGATCCAATAATAAAAAATAGTAATACCGTAGCATATACTAGTAGTATTCAGCTTTTACTGTAATGCCGTGTGTACGGCAGAGCAGAATACACTTGTCACACCCCTTTTTTTTTTTTTTTTTTTTTTTTTTTTTTTTTTTTTTTTTTTTTTCGAACTGAATACTGCTGTTGGCCGCAGATGGCCTTTACAGCTTCACGGGCAAGTGGCGAGCGCAGATGGCTCTCAGCCTAAATCACCACCCCTGCTCATCCTAGGTGTCGTAGAAGGCGACAAAAGGAATTTTCCCCAAGTGATGGGCAGCAGCATCACTTCGGTACTGGTGTATCCCTGCGCTCACCAACCCGCCTGCCAAGCGTGGTGAGTATGGCAACCCCCAAATGATGACACCAATAAATTGGCGGCCCTAGTCCCGGCGGCCCCTATTCCGGGCTACGGTAGCGGCCACGGTTACGGCGGGGCAAGGGGTGCTAAGAATCTCCGGCAGAGATCCGGCTACCAAATAAACAACGGCAATTAAAACTGGCAACATATAACACGCGCACACTGAGGACTGACGAAAAACTATTGGAGCTGGAAACGGAGTTAGACAGGTTGCATTGGGACATAATAGGTTTGTGTGAAGTCCGAAGACAGGGGGAGGACACCACAATACTGCAATCCGGCAACCTGTTCTATTACCGTGAGGGCGACCAGCTATCCCAGGGTGGTGTCGGGTTTCTCGTCCATAAGTCTCTCATCAACAACATAGTGGGGATCGAAAGTGTGTCAGCTAGGGTAGCGTACCTTGTATAAGAATCACCAAGCGCTATGCGCTAAAGGTGATACAGGTTTACGCACCGACTTCATCCACTCCGACGATGAAGTGGAGGTTGTATGATGATATTAGCAGAGCTATGCATACCTCCAAGACACACTTTACGGTCGTCATGGGAGACTTCAACGCAAGGCTGGGCATTCGAATGATTGTGAGTTGAAAGTGGGGCAATATGGATTTGGGCATCGGAACCCCAGGGGACAGCGGCTGGCCGATTTCATGGAAAAAGAGGGACTCTTTATGATGAACTCTTTTTTCAAGAAGCCGCCGCAGAGGAAGTGGACTTGGTTGAGTCCCGATGGTTCCACACGAAATGAGATTGACTTCATCATGACCACCAGAAGACATATATTTAACGACGTCTCTGTGATCGCCAGGGTGAAAACCGGTAGCGATCACCGTATGGTAGAGGCACGTTAAATATTAATGTTCAACTGGAAGGTCTCGTGATGAAGTCTACGCTCCGACCTAACGTGATTCAAATCATAACCCCGAAGCTTTCAACTCGAATGCAGAATCGCTTTGAATGCCTAGAGAGCTGCGTAACAGTGGACGAATAATAGCGGGCTAGTGGAAACTCTGCAAACAGTTGGGTCTAAGTTTTGCAAGGGACAACGCAAATTAAGACCCAATAAACTATCTCAACAGACTCTCGATCTCATGGCGACAAGACGACAGATGAAGCTGCAGTCTTCAGACGATGCGTCACAATACCGGCAGCTCAATAGACGTATATCCAGCTCCTTGCGACGCGATATTCGTCACTTTAATACAAAGTGTATTAAAGAGGCAGAACGAACAGAGGTTCCAAGGTGTTTGCGAGGAACATGTCTATTGGGCAAAGCCAGCTGATAGTTGAAGACCAACGGGAAATGTAGTCTCATCCAAACCAGAGATTTTGAGGGAGATTGAGAAGTTTACAGCGAGTTATATACCGCTACACAGATTCCCGCTTCAAGCTTAGCCGAAGACCCGAGAGCTAAGTTAACCCGACATATCTGAGGATATCCCGGAGTCACTTGAGCGAGATTAGGATGGCTCTGAAACAGCTTAAGCGAAATAAGCCCCGGGAGACGGAATTACCGCAGAACTTTTGAAAGCAGGTGGCACGCCAGTGCTTAAGACCCTTCAGAAGCTCTTTAATTCCGTATCCGTGATGGTGCGACCCAAGGTGGAGCAATGGCGTGGTGGTGCTCTTCTTCAAAAAAGGCGACAAAACCTTGTGAAGAATTATAGACCCATCACGCTATTGAGCACATTTACAAGTTGTTTCCAGAGTCATCACGAACCGTCTCGCTGTAGGTTTGACGATTTCCAGCCCCCCGAACAAGCCGGGTTCCGCAAAGGCTTCAGCACCATAGACCACATACATACGCTGCGGCAGGTTATACAGAAGACCGAGAGTATAAGGCCATTATGCTTGGCGTTTGTGGACTATGAGAAAGCCTTTGATTCGATCGAGACTTGGGCTGTGCTTCAGCCCTCCAACGGTGCCATATTGATTTCGCTATATCGAAGTATTGAGAAGTTGTACGAGAGCGTACTATGTCAGTCCGTGTACATGAAGAGCTTACACAACCTATCCAATTGCACCGAGGAGTGAGACAGGGAGACGTTATATCTCCGAAACTGTTCACAGTGCGTTGGAAGATATGTTTAAGCTGCTCGATTGGAAAGGACTTGGCATCAACGTCAATGGCGAGTACATCACTCATCTTCGATTTGCCGATGATATAGTAGTCATGGCAGAATCCATGGAGGATTTAGGTACTATGCTCAAACCCTAACAGAGCTTCTCAACAGGTGGGTCTTAAAATGAACATGGACAAGACGAAAGTCATGTCTAATATCCATGTCGTGCCATACCAATATCAGTTGGAAGTTCTGTCTCGAAGTTGTAGACGAATATGTGTACCTGGGACAGTAGTCAAATGGGTAGGTCCAACTTCGAGAAGGAGGTTTCGCGTCGAATCCAATTAGGATGGGCAGCGTTCGGGAAGTTAAGGGAGATCTTTTCGTCCAAAATACCTCAGTGTCTGACGAAGTCTTTGACCAGTGTGTGTTGCCGTTATGACATACGGAAGAAACGTGGTCGCTTACTAAGGGCCTCTTAATAGGCTCAAGTTGCTCAACGTGCTATGGAAGGGCTATGTTAGGTGTTCCCTACGCGATAAATCCGAACGGATATCCGTAGGAGAACTAGGTGACCGACATAGCCACAGGATAGCAAGTTGAAGTGGCAGTGGGCAGGGCACATAGTGCGTAGAACCGATGGCCGATGGGGCGGAAAGGTTCTCGAGTGGCGTCCGCGTAACGGAAAGCGAAGCGTAGGCCGACCCCAACCAGATGGTCGATGATCTGGTTAAGGTGGCGGTAGCAGATGGATGTCAACTGCAAGGGATCGGTCCGCGTGGAAATCATTAGGGGAGGCCTTCGTTCAGCAGTGGACTTTCTAGGTTGTAATGATGATGATTCACTTTTAATACTAATCGGAAGTAGAAAACTTTCGAAATTGAGTCGTGCCGTTCTACCGTGGGACAAAACCGTCGAAACACGTGGTTTCGTTTTACAACAACTCTCGTCCTTATAATATGATGTCATCACATCAAATTCGGTACCTACTACCTATTCTTTGAGTTAGATAAACTTTTCGTAGGTACCTAAGGATACATTGCGCTTCTGATCTAACAAATATTGAATTAGGACATTTGATACCTGTATCAAAAGTTCTATTAGGAATATTTAGACGTAGCAAATTAAATGTCCTAATTCAATATTTGTTTATATTTTTTGTTATTTCAGGATGATAAGTATCACCTGATGATAAGTAATACGACCAACACTCATAGACAATTTTATCCTCCATCAATGCGCACCGCACCGACACCCTAGCCAACAGATGTTGGGTCTTTTCGTATACCCGGTAATTTCACTAGCTACAGTGCCCTCATCACGAAACACAAAAGTGCATAACACTCCAGTTTCACGGGACGATATCTAGCACCGCGGTGGTACCTACCTAGACGACTCAGTATCGAGTGCATGAGTGTGTGTCTTCACTTTTTCACGCTAACAGGCTGAAGTGGTTTTAATAAGATTAAGTATAGAGCTAGCTGACACCTTGAATACAAGTAAATAGGCTACGTTGACTGCGGGGAAATGTTTTATACTGTGGGCAACATCGAGAGGCACAACTAGTTTTATGCTTTTGTGTTGTAAGTTATTAATAGATACATGTAGGTAAACACTCAGTCCATCTCAGACAGGAACTAAATGAATTTCCTGCAGCATGAATCCTAGTCATTCTTATAAAGCTACCCATGGGAACCGCATAAAGCCGTAACTTCCTAATGGAAAAGTTATGAACCGTTCCTTGTTGTTCGATCCCCTCCTTGTTCGATAACTTGTACATTTTAATTAAGGTTGCATCAGTTCAGTCTGTATGCTCATGGCTTCTTTACTGAAGTAACCTTACAATATATGTACTATTTAATGATATTCTTCTCATAGCGAGTAGTACCCATGGCCGATGGGGCGTTATGGTACTATGAATTTATTTGTAAGACACATGTAGTATTTTTTTACAGTTGATTGATGTTATATTAGAAAGTGTAACACAAGTTGCACGTAACGGAAAAAGGAGTGTAGGTGGACTAACCGTGAAGTAAGCGTGAAAATTATAAAGGGACACCAACCTTCAGCATTACACGTAGGCCATAAAAAAATATGATGATTGTTCTCGTTTACTTAAAGATAAATGAAGATTCAACCTTACGCTGGTGTCAGTTTGTCTTCCCTTTTGGCTTATGACATGATTTTATGTAACGTCCACCAATGGCTGCGTCTGCTAACGCCTGCAAAATAGGTAATTTCTCTTCTTTAAGCAGGCCAAATAACCCGCAAAGTTAACAACACTGAAAATAGCACTAAGTCTATGTTTTACTATGTATGCCAACGAGGGGTTTTAGAGCAGGCGCAGCCACTGGATCAAGCTGCAATATAAACTTAATGTTCAGACGATCCACGACGGCGTAGACTCCGTGGATTTAGTTAACGTCTATGATAAAAATACATATATAAATAAAGCAAAGGAATGGCAGTGTTCTTATGTAACGCCAAGGGACTTAATTTACGAGATCCAGAATAAAATGTAGACTCTTTCCTAGGTGGTTACATACTTGCTTTTTGGATTTGCTCTTGTATTTTTTTATCTATTCATTACAAATATAGAATATGTGGCATATTTTTCCAATATTTCAATGTATAATCAAGCCATAAGTATTTTTTACTGGCATTAAGTGTAATGAGGCCTTCGTTCAGCAGTGGACTTTCTAGGTTGTAATGATGATGATGAAGTGTAATAACTACAGGTAATTTAAAAGGTAGATATATACTGTATTATTTCAATTTATCATCTAGTTTAGCATGCCACTTCATGCGTAAGTGCTCAATTATTCAAAAATCCACTATTTAACAATAATTTTATAAGTTTTAAAATAGTTTCATCTAAAAACTAAAAAAAGTGTGAAATTGTTAGAAATTTTTTAAAGAATAACAGTAGGTATTGCTTCAAGCGTGTATCATGCAGGTACTTAAAAGCCCTTGGAATAAATAACAAACTTCGAAATAGATTGGACCGGGCCTTCGGATTTTAACTGTGACCTAGAAACCTTAAGGTATGGTTCCACAAGTGCGGGAACCGAACAAAGAAACAATTATTTATAAAATTTGTTGAAAAGCATGCACAGAGCCTTCCCGTTGGCATAAAGCCACAGTCGCCTACCACCCTTTTAAAATGCAACAGAGATTAGTTATAAAATATAAATTATTTATTCTTTTTGCGATTAGTTTCACTGTGCAATGTGCGTGCATATCCTACTCATAATCTCAGTGCACTGCACGGGCCAGTCTTAAGTCCAGATTTGAACCTGAAACATTGCTTTGTAGTAGGTAATTCTCTAAACTACTATTTAAAATCATCATATGCTAAATCAGAGGGCACACATCGGCAAATTATGAAATCTTGTATGATTTCAGTGTTTTTTTATACTTCAGGCTTAATGTCGCCAAACGTGTGAATTGGTGAAAATTAGCGTGGCTCAGGGTTCTGTCGCGTGTCATATTAATATTCGAGCGTGGCGCAGACCTTTGTAAATGCGACTAATATTCGCCTCGAGACTTGTGTTTGTGCTTGGCAAACTCAGCCTTAGGTCGCATGGGGCCGCGAGGTCTCTGCCAGGGCTGTCAACTACGCATTCTAATAGAATCATTTAGATTCACTGTATGTCGCAGAACCTATGGCCGTTGAAGTAGACGAGTTCTGGAGTGGAGATCACGTTGTAGTGAACTACAATTTGGGAAGACCCACAACTTGTGAAAAGTCGCTGGTGGCGGCTTGATGAAAAAGTAGAGGACCAAGATATTTGGCCCAGAATGGTAGAGACCAATGTCTAGCAGTGGACTGTGATAGATTGAAGAGAGAGTCAATGTTCTTATAACCGTTAACTATTACGAGTTAAAACATTACTTTCAACGTTCACAATATGTAACAAGGATATCTAATGTGTTGTTGTTGATAACTTTTGTCCCACCAGATTCTTTATTAGTAAATTCTATCATTAACTTTCAGAGAAGTGACGATTGTGTTTTGCGGTATGAATACCAACAAAACAGAGCCATCTCAATGTAGGTACGTCGAACTAATGATCTTTTTATAATTTTAGTTAATTAAAGCTATTGGTACGACAGTTTTAGATATTATCAATAGTTACTATTACTACAGTATATACTAAATTATCTGTGCTATTACTATAACACACTGAACAGTTTTTCTACCTTTTATGAAATCTTTAATTATTTTGAGATCTAGTCTACTTTGATTTCTCCAAAGCCATGGACAGGATTCAGCGATGGACAGGCGTACGCATCACTTATTAACCATCAGGTGAGCAAACAATTTACAATAAAACGTTCATTAAAAATTTGGGGGCAAGGTGTGACGTGTAAACGCATAGAAACGGCCAAGAAAATAATTACCCTGCTGAGCAGTAGCAATTCGCACTGGACCAACGTATTAGATTACATTCCATAATAATGAGATGTTGCAGTGGCTCTTTCTCTATATACCGGCAAATATGATAGTGAAACACTATATACAAAAGCTTTTGTTCCAACTTTGAAAAGTTTCCGTTTCATTTGAGAGAACGCAACCCTGGGTAAAGGGGCGCGTCCTATTTCGTTGACCTAATTCCCGGTGCTGCAGGCGGGCTTTAGAAATGGCGACTTTGCGGTCGCTTCGGTGGCGCCCGCTTATCTTTTTTTTCTTTTAACTTCCTACCTTGCGCTTGCAATTGAATCGAGTTATTCCAATTTGAAAAAGATTTTCCATTTTATTCAACCTCTTTCTATTTTGATGTTGCCTGTTAGAATTCTCAAGCTTTACAGGTTTTATTTTGCTAAATGAATATATATTTTAATGGAATCTGACATTCAGGGATAAATTATTTATTAGTAGCAAGGTCCTGATCACAATAGCCTAAAACAACAGTAAGTTCAGTTTATACGTATAGGTACGAGAAAGTAAATCATCATCAGCCTATAAGTGCCCACTGCAGGGCATAAGGCTTTGCCGCCAACAAAGGTTAACATAGGTTCCCCTAACAAGGGAGATTAGGCCGTAACCCACCAAGAAGGCCCAATATAGTCTAGTAAATATTAACGACTACCAAATAGCGCGGCCGACGGCTTAACTTGCCCTCCGAACAACTGTTCGATATAGCATCCATAAAGAATTCATAGAATTTGTGATCGGTAGGTAAGTGAAAACATTAAGAGCTAATTCCATTTCATAATTAATCAGTGTAGGTATGTGATTCACGGAAGAAGATATGCGCAGAAGTCATTTTTTTAGGTCCTATTGGGGGTACGGCAGAGGGGCGGGAGTAATACTGTAGAGCGCGGCAACGCCATTGGTCGGCGCGCGTCTGAGGACAAGATTGCTCTATCGCTATTCGTCTATATTGAATTTGGCGGCTGAGTACTCCTAGAATACACTGGAAGGAAAACTGTTTCGTTGCATTTATTATTTATTGTATTTTTTTTTAGTTTGCTGAGACATTTATTGAATGGCTTGGGCCTCCGTAAAAAGTTATGTAAGTTGCAAAAACATTAAGTGGGATATAAGCTTTGTAATTAATTTTATAAAGGAAAAGTTAATCTATGGCACAAGAATGAAAAACTATGTGACAAAGTAAAATGTATAGAAAAAATTACATAAAAAGTGATCACATCGTGGATGAGATGACGGAAGAATTAATCATCGAGTGGAAGATTCTTCGTCGTCAGGTTTTTCTGATCTTGTAGTATCTGAAGATGAATCATGTTAGTGCAGGACCAGGCCCAGTACCTCAAAACCAATCGAATCCTGGAATTCCACGATAGAGGGAATCATGCAATTCGAGGCCAGCGATTAAATTTACTATACTTAGTAATACATTTTTTTGAGGCGAATTAATTTAATTACATAGGTATCTTTTAATCCTGAACATTTATAATATAATTTGATTATATGATTCATTCAAATAAAAATATTATTTTAAGTAAGTATTTTTGTTCATTAGTGTACATTGCGCGACGGCCGCCATTTTGGTCTTCTTTGGTGAATCGTACTATAATACTACACGATTTTATCGTGCCAACAATGTGTCGAGTATTGACAGGATATTTTGTAGGAGACATTAAAAATGTCGTACAAGAGACAAAAGCATCCAATTACAGATGTATTATTAGATAAGAACAAAATAAGATTAAGAGCCGATTTAGTCATTAACTAAGTATATAAGTTTAAAAAATGTATAGAATTCCTAATTAGAATTGTGTATTTATCACTAGCTGCTCCTCGCGGTAGGTAGGTATAAGATTATATTCTCTCGCAGTAAAACAAAACCTAAAAGCGCGCAGCTCACTTAAAACTTTACTTTATTTTTAAACAAAAAGTATTTTCTTTATTACATGTAGCCTATGTTTTTCCTTATTACATCAGCTACTTGCCAAAATAAGTCCGGTCCAAGTCAGTCCAAACGTTTCAGAGATTATAAGTAAAAAAAAAAACAAAAAAAAGTTTTGGTGTATGTAACGTATATATATTAGAAACAGTCTCTCCAATTTTATTTATATCAAATAGATGTCAAGATTAAGTATTGAAACTATCAGTAGTTGTATGAGTATTATTTTGTCAGTAAACGCCTTAACGCTTAGTGGTACATACGCGCGGTTAAAACGAATTAATAATTAATTAATACAGGTACCTATCGATACGTACATACATTTACTAAGATCTCTACCCAGTGGGTGGAGGGGACCGATCTATTCCCATTGACCTGATTCTCCAGTTGAGTTGAAAATCGCTGACGCTAAAGATTAACGCTCAGCCGCACGACGGTCTCGTTGCTTTCATATCAACCCAATGCTGACACGGTTTATATACAAGATCTAACGAGAATAAAGTCAACAAAGTGAAAAGTCTCAGACCCTTTGAAACGTTTGTTATAGAGAGCAAGGGAAACACTTGAAGGCAAGTAAGCGTTCACCTCCGCCCAGTGACACCAAAAGTACTACATATATGTATATTACTTGCCATCTAGGGGCAAATATATATTTCTCTTACCATAAAAGTTTTGCTTTCACTAAAGTTGTGATCCAGGCTGAAGGGTAAGAGAGGCAGGAATATATGTTTACATCATACTTTAGCAATTACTCCTATAGAAGTGTGGACTTTTCTTTAGAAAAACTTATTGACAAATGTCAAGTTTATAAGAAACAATCGGTACTCATAAAAGTATTTACTGACAATGCACAGCGCAGCATGATATCCTTAATAGAAACTTAGTTCTTATTACGTACCTTATACAAATTATAGCAATTCTTATGAGGGAGTGAACTTGCGAAATGTGAGTACAAGGAAATCATTAAAATACATTTCAATATGTCACTGGTAGCAAATAAAACGAAAGCATAAGTATCAAGCGGTTTATTATTAGATAGAGAAGTGTCTCCGCGAATAAGTTTTATTGCGCAGTGGACGCTCCACTCGCACAGATCCAACGCCTCGACACACTGCTCAGGAGTTACCTGTAAATTATAATAAGTGTACAGTTATGTCATTTAGACACGATATCAAAAATATATTACTATGACAGTGTTAGTTACACTAATACATAACATTGTATTGGAATCCATAAAAATATAACTTTCCAAAATATAATGCACGCATCTTTGTTGTAGTAGGAGTAAAGTTTTGAATACTTTTAAATTTAAAACACATAAATAAAAATATAAACAAAATAATTTAAAGGTCATCAGCAAAAAAACACAATTTTTAACCAGGCAATGCATTACAAAATTGTTTGGATTTCGACTTTATAACTGTGGAATAAATTTTAAAGTAATGTGACCTTTACTTAGTTATGGAATCTTAATTTAATAAAACCATAATATTATGATGTGCCCAGTAAAAAATCCGATCAAACTTTACGTCAAAGTCCCCAACTAGACAATGGGCGGATAATAAAGTAATTTTATTTGCGATGCAGTATAAATAGAAATGTTTAAAAATTAAGAAACCTAGTAAACTCTCTTTACAAGTTGTTGACCGAATAACCGACTGTAAACCAGAAGGATTAGAAATCCCAAGTGAACACGTTTATAAATAGTAATTAGAGAAGTATTTTATGAATCGAGCTTAGCGGAATGCAAGATTGGATATCCGACTATAACTAACTTGCTTAACTAAATACTTCTACTCACTGCGTATAATCAACTCAAGAGATCTAGTATTTTTTAGCTTTAACAATTATGTTTGAAGAGCTTCATTAAGGCCTTGAAATAATTATAATAATGGTTATCTTCAAGTTATTCGTTTTCCGATTAAAGCTAATAAGCTGCGTTCAATTTAAACAAAACCTACCCATAACGGCGACTTTTTATATAAATTGTGACAGTAAATAATAGACTTAGTACGCGACAACTTGAGATGGCAATTTCCTAGTGTTGTGACATTCTAGGTAGGTAGTTTATATCGTAATTTTTTCCCATGCAACAAAATAAGTGTAACATTAATTTAATTATATTTATCATTACTAAAATGAAAATGAATCAAGCTTATTCAGTTAAGGCTATTGTATAACAGCACCACTTATGACCACACTAAAATTAACATTACTGATTGCCAAAGAAGCCAATTTAATTTAATAATTTCATGTAGATAAGAATTGAGCTAGTAAGAAAATGGAGAACGTGATGAAGAATTTACGAAGAAGTCGGAGTTTTAAAATTAAAAAACCACAACAAACAACAAAGCGAGCGACATTGAAATCGATAAACGCAGTCGATATGGGCTCGTGCAGTACTAATACTAAGGCGAGCGCGGGTGACGTGCGGCATGCGGGGTGTCCTTCGCCCGCGCTTCCCTATACCTAAAATTTGACGCTGTCAATTCGTATACGTGGAATAAATACCTACTTTTTAAATGAGTCATCATCGTGATGACGATGAGGAATTAAACAAGTATTCTACTAATACAACAAATGTGAAAGTTTGTAAGAATGAACGAAGCGAGATTGTGTGTTTCCTAGTCTTTAACGTAAATACTTTTGAATCACTTATTGGCATTTTTACAATAATATAGCGTATACAACAGAATAACACAGACTTATTGTCCTTTCAGGTATGATTTTATGTTACAAAGTGTACATGTTAAGGTCGAAAATCAATAAAATTAGCATGATGTGATAAAGGGTTCTTTAAGGGAAATTTAATGTGGTCACAAGTTGTATGACCTTAAAAATATAAAGAGCTCACAAACCTGGTCTTTAAGCACTTTGCTCATAATCCGAACCTCGTCGGACTCAACACCACGCTGTCGACCGCACGGCTTTTGGTCTGCGAACTCCAGGAGATCTTCTACCGACACGTGGTCGCTACAATCTGGGAATTTTTAATTATATGAAAAGCACTTATTTACCATAGACAACAAGAAATAGAATTATATGTCGCAGGGATATAAAAACAGTGACTTCATCAAGTCACGGAGATGTTAAAATTTCAACACATTTTTATCAATTACCTAAGTTTCTTTATTTCTGGACTAACTCAGTAAAATGAAGAAAAAAACTACTTTAATAAAATTCTGTTACTAACACTGATCTCCACATCGCTCATAGCTAAACGACCAACAATAGTATTTCTATTGTGTCTTGCTTTATGGCAGTTAAAATAATTAACTATCACATAAACCTATGTTGACCTTCTGTCTTGAATACTAGTTTTTAGAATTTTCTAAAAGTTCCACTCACCACGAACTAAGGATTCCCGTTCCTCCCCCTCAGCCATGCCCTCACTGCCTTCGGTGTCTTCATCGCAGTCTACCGTTTCTAATGGCTCCAAATAACAATTAAAGGGGTTTGCCGAGTTTCTCTCCGGCGCATTTATAAACGGATTTGTATCCACCTTGGATGGACCGGGTCCGTCAAACACATCCACGCCATTCTTCTCTGCCATATTTACTTTCAACTCCTTTTTGTTGTCTTTATATCTAGAACACGTGACAGCGTTCTGATATATGATTGGCCGATCCTTTGTAGGCGGGGCAGGTGCAGGCTGTACGCTTTGGTTATTTGGTAATTTGAGCGGATATCTGCGAATGTGTCTCGGCTTATCGACTAACTTCGGTTTGCTCGCTCTTGGCGGTAGAGGAAGTTCGTTTTTATTCTATAATAAAAATAAAAGCAATGTGATAATTTGCACTTACGTTTTAAAGAATAGTTCATATTTTCTACTTTTAAAGCTTGATGATTTTTGCTCTAACTCCTGCATACTGGAGACGAAATTATTAAATTATGTTCATACAATCCGCCAAAAACACCGTTTAAATAACGGTACTTACATCAACTATGGCAGACGAGTGATGTCCTTCCGACAAGCTTCCGTGTTGTCTGTAAATAAAATAGTATCTTTTAGTAGCTTGCAATTGGTAGTTCATTAGTAATGCTTATAATATAACAAATGTAAATGTATATATATACACACATAGAGTAAAATGACAGATTCGCTCATAATCCCACAAAAGCAGTTCAAGCTTAGTAGCTATTCTACAGTGGTCATCCCAGACACTTTCTATGACTGTATATGTGAACAGCAGTCAGCATATTTAGTATACATTTTCGCATAAATATGTTGGATGGAATTGTAAACGAGATCAATTTTGTAATCTAAAACAATATCGATAAAACTTATACATAACTTTAAATCATTTTTAACATTAGTATGAAATATTTTTCTACGCTTTCGTTTAGTTCAGAATGATAATCAACTTATTGTTGTCATAGCTGTATATACAGAGTCTGTGTATTAGTTTTGTATTAACTTCCGAAAATTTAAATACTAATCTCTGAATCAATAATTATTCCAAACATTTAAAATTAAAAACATTTAAATAAAGTTTACACTTTATTAATTAAGGTCGAAGTCACCTTTTAGGCAAGTACAGGCTTGTGCCAGGTGATCCCGCTCTTTTTATTAGAGTAATACATTATTAAACACAAATGAATATTTTAATGTCAGAATACTTAATACGTATTCTTTACAAACATAAATTTAAACATAGAAATTACTCAAGGTAATTAATGTATCAAACTGGTGCGCCACGAGCTGCCTATGCACGTATGTGTATAATGTGTGTGTGTGCGTGTGTGTGTGTGTGTGCGCGTGCGTGTGTTTGTGTGTGCGTGCGTGTTTGTGTGCGTGTGTGTGTATGTGTGTGTGCGCGCGTGCGTGCGTGCGTGTGTGTGTGTGTGTGTGTATGTGCGTGCATGCTTGTGTGTGTGAGTATTCTGCAAGTGTGTGCTATACCTGGACGTGGGCGGTTTTTGCAGCGAGTGGAACTGCGGCCGGGAGGAAGCCCGAGGTGCTGGCTTGGGCACCGTTCCCGGTTTGAGTACGTTGCCCATGTGCGAGATCAAGGAGGACGACGGCGTCGGTTGCTCGATCAGGCTCATATACGCCATCTTGCTCTCTTCTGTTATGCTTGCCTAGTACCCAGTAGACAATTCGTCAGATAAGTGTTTTATATACTTTATTGGATAAAATGACTTATTGATATACATTGAAAGTATCAAATCCATTATTCTATGACTTTATATTATTAAACTTTGGCCGCTTAGAATAACAAATAGTTATTAGCAAATCTTTAAGACATCTATGGAGGTAAATGGGGTACAGATTAAACAATTCAGTAGTAGTTTTTAGCGATGTCAAAAGACTAGTAGGTACACTTAACAAGATGCCATTTTCATATCGATCTAAAAGCGCGGTACTGTTATGAAATATTTGTAGTCTATATATTTTTGTATCTTATAACACAAGTCCTTTTCACTCACCTGTATATCAGGTACACGACTGGCTTCTTCGCTGAAGTTCCGACGTTCATTCTTCCCTATAATATTAAATATATAGGTACACTATAGTATAAAAAATAGCTATTCGTCTATACTCGTATGTACATTAATCTCGTAAAACTAAAAAAATTAAAGGTAGATGTCACTTAATTTATTTATGTACAGTAATATTATGTCATTTCAATTTCAGCAGTTTCAAGTAATGCATTATACTAATTCATGCGGGATACATGCATGATGAATTACTGAAAGAAAGATAACAGGGCGGTATAACATAATTTTATGTGCGTAATTAAATAAAAATGTGCATTACAACTCAAGTATCTCCGCTTACTCTGACACAGTCTCATCCACATATTGCAAGAGGAAAGACCTGATGTGATTTGAATATAAACAAAAGTTATTGATCCTTAGTCCTATTTCACCCTTAGAACACCGCAGACAGATATATTCGAGGGAAACAATTTGTTATGTGTATTTGGGATCCATGCTAATCTAAATGATGGCCGTTAGAAGAAATGCAATTAATAAAATTTGTATCAATAGTTGGAGAGCCGATCGTATAAAAGTCCTATGGATCAGATACATGCCATTTTTTTATATAGTCTGAGAAACCATAGAACTAAAGGTCGTAACATCATGACACATCATGATTCCGGTTGATTTTCAAGACATTGTTATTATAACTCATAAGAAAGATACATGACAAAATTTAACGGGAAATAAAGTATTCGATAAGTAGAATTTAGTTTTCAAAGGTCGACAAACAATTTATTCACGAACGTGAATTGACCACAATCGAAGGTATTTTTGTGTCTTTTAATTGTGGTCGTCACGGAACTCAATAATACTCACCGAAATAAATTCTGACGAAAAATCATGACCATGATGACATGATGGTTTAAAAATATTGTGTTAATGGTTTACGTTTATTTGTCTCAATAAATCATATTTTCTACGAAACAAGCCAACTAATTTCTGTAGGTGTGTCAATTATGTCTACAACTACATCTGAATCAAGTCGCAGGGAATCCCCAATCACAAATATCAAACTGTAACGGTCATAGAGCTAATATTAACACCTGCTACGGAGAACATATAGACGACAGAGACATAAATTATGATCAAGATAAATTTCATCTCAATTTTTCCGTTGTAAACATACCGAAAGTGTTGCTCTCCGGGTCACCCGGAGCACTGTGGAGAGACACGAGTGGAAACTTGAAGTGGAACTTGGAGCGATCGCTGGGCGAGCTGGGCACCTTGCTATCGTTGTCCAGATCCGTCATTGAGCTGAAAGTTAGCATAAAGCCTTTAATAAATAACCGTGTAACTTGCAAATAAATTTATATTCACTGACATTAACACAACGCCATCTATACATACACATAGAAAACACCCAGACCGGAGATCGAACACGGACCTTTTTACACCACATGGATCGTCAACTTGCACGAACAATAAACTGGATGCACGATCACGACGAAATATCAACCAAAAAATGTACAGCATCCGCCCGCAGTCATATGGGAAAGGTAACTGTGCTGCCTGTGTCGTCATCAGGCAATCATCTTACTATCATATTATAATTGTATGTAATTCCATCAGCATATAGTCATGATGATGGAAGCAGCGATGCGGTATCGACTGGCGATATATCGAGGTGATGAAGTGTCCCTCCAAAGCAGCGACGATGACCGTTCAGATCCAAGACCAGCGGACCAGACCCATCCAATTGCGTCGTGGAGTGAGACAGGGGGATGTTATATCCCCGAAACTGTTCACAAACGCATTGGAGGATGTCTTCAAGACCCTGGACTGGTCTGAACGAGGCGTCAATGTCAATGAAGAGTTTATTTTTCATCTTCGTTTTGCTGACGATATCGTCATCGTGGCAGAGTCATCGGAAGAGCTTGCGGAGATGCTGAACAGCCTTAATGAATCTTCCCGACGAGTTGGGCTTGGCATGAATTTGGACAAACGAAAGTCATGTTCAACAGTCGTGTCATGCCACAACCGATACGTCGATGGCGTCCGTCTCGAGGTTGTGCAGGAGTATATACTGGGCCAAACCATCCACTTGGCCGGCATAACTTCGAGAAGGAGGCTAGTAGAGGATTCAGTTGGGCTGGGCGGCATTCGGTAAGCTACGTCATGTCTAACGTCAACTATTCCGCAATGCTTAAAGAAAGTCTTTGAGCAATGCGTCCTACCCGTGCTAACATACGCAGCTGAGACATGGACACTGACTGCGGGATTGGTTCATAAGTTTAAAGTCACTCAACGCGCAATGGAGCAAGCTATGCTTGGAGTCTCTCTTAGGGATAAGATCAGAAATGATTTAATCCTAAAAACTAAAGTTACCAACATAGCCTGCCGGATCAGCAAGTTGAAGTGGCAGTGGGCTTGTCACGTATGTCGCAGAACCGATAGCCGTTGGAGCAGACGAGTTCTGGAGTGGAGACCACGTCTTGGCAAGCGTAGCGTAGGACGCCCTGCGGCCCGATGGACCGACGACTTGCGAAAGGTCGCTGGTGGAAGCTGGATGAGAAAGGCGGAGGACCGGGATGTCTGGCGCAAAATGGGGGAGACCTATGTCCAGCAGTGGACTGCAATAGGTTGAAGAGATAGTCATGAGGAAAACTTACCGTGTAGTCAATTCGTTTGCCATCGCCACAGCGGTCTCCAGTGTCTTCTCGTCGTGAGCAGACATCGGCTTCATTGTGCCCGTGTGGAAATTCTTCTTTTTCTCGTTTTTACTTAAAGTGTGAGATCTGAAATCATCATTTGACAAATATTTCTTATATCTTAAATTTCAAACAAAATTTACTGTTTTTTTTTTAATGTAAAGTCTAAACTAGCTGTCTGATAGCATGCGTAATCTGGTGGTTAGGGTACATCGTTGATAACTTGTGAATTATGTATGCTCTTAGTATCTAGTAATTTCACTGCATGACTCATTCTTTTGTCCGAAAAACCGTTTTACTGCATCACTAGTAACTTAAGAACAAAATAGTTACCTGATCGCCGAATCGATATCAAAGTGCTTACTCGTAGCTCCCTGAAAACCAAAAACGATTTAACACGATATTTTAAATATTAATTTTGCATATTAGAAAATCACTTATCATTGGCGTGTACAGAGATTGAGGGTGGCGTATGCAGAGTGACACCTACTATCTCCATAAATACCACTTACAATTTTATGATTATCGCTGTTGGCCGCAGGTGGCTTTCACAGCTTCACCGGACAATTGGCGAGCGCAGATGGCTCTCAGCCCAAAAATTAATGCAACGAGCCTAAGGGTGACCCATAGTGGGAAAACAATACTAATGAATATCAATCTATCTGATATGAAACTACTTAGTGAAAAAAGGTTTTTACAACGCATATTTACAACGATATAATATGGAAACTTTGAATAATTGGAATGGAGTAGTAGTAATTTTACTATCGAAATTAGTTCACTCAGGCAAGTGATGTAACTAAGTGAGTAACTACAATAGTACACGACACAAATAAAAAAAATAGTGACATAAACTACCAATAAAATAAACTAGTGATAGTGACATTGAAATAATGTTCTATCTGATAAACTGATCTAACATGAAATAGGTACTATTTAGCCTAAAAACATTTGTGGCAATAACATACTATCTTACCAACAGATCCAGTAAAGCACCTGAATAAATGAATAATTTTTAATTATTTCCCTTTTGCGAATTGAAGTAGATAGTTAGATATACGAAAAACGATAATGCGGAGACACACGGACGCCTCGTCATAGTCCTGGAAATATGTACGGAAACTATTGCTTGCGCAATATGTTTAACACTGTTTAAAATAACTGTTTTCAATAAAACCCGTATCTTTGTAACTGTAATGTTATTTGCATGACAAATTCATAATCAGTATTTTATATTTTGAAGTGGCTGTGGGCAGGGCACATAGTGCGTAGAACCGATGGCCTATCGGGCAGCAAGGTTCTCGAGTGGCGTCTACGTAACGGAAAACGACCCCCAACCAGATGAACGGATGACCTGGTTGAGGTGGCGTGTAGCAGATGGATGTCAACTGCAAGGGATCGGTCCGCGTGGAAATCATTAAGGGAGGACTTCGTGCAGCAGTGGACATTTTAAGCTGTAATGATGATCGTCATCATATGGTTTAATATTTTCATAGAATAAATAATACGTACAGAAATGAACTTTCAAGCATACAATTTTAAATTACAAAACATAACCCTTATACGAACCGCCTCATCTCGCCTTCTGCCGTCGAGACTTCGGAACATAGACTCCATTTCGTCTAATAAACTCTGACTGAAATCTCCGTAGCTTTTCTGTAAGAATATTAATAAATAATTAATGCTGTAACGTCTTTGTGCACTACGAAAGTGCGAATAAATAATTCAGTGTTGAGGAAATGAATCCAAAATAATTCTATTTTGCAAATAGAATACGTGTCTCCTATTAAAATTTAACAATAACACATTAAAATTCTTATAAAATATTAATTGAGGCTAACCTCAACACAGCAGTTAATTAATAAAAGCCTAAACAGATGTCAAATAACCTCTGTCACACCTAATCGAGGATTTATAAGGTCGCCTGCCTTAGTAGCTCGATGACACTTATATTGCCCTTCATAGCGGTAGCTAGTTAGCTTTAAATTGACATGTTCCGGGTGAGACGAGCAGCGAAATCGATGTATATTTTTTTTATTAGGTAATTATTTGTATGCCATCAACGACAGTCACCAACCATCATTACGGGGTACGGATATTTTCATTTATTGAATTTGAAATGACAAGGATGCTACATATACAAACAAGTTATATTATATATCGAAATATCACATGAGCTTTTACAGGAGCTTCTATTTTATATTTTAAGTTTGAATAGTTGCTAGCCGTAAAGTTATTGAAGTCGTTGAATCTATGGATACCTTTAAATTAAATAAACCCATTTATATGAATATTCGTTATTATGTAAATTATATTTTTTAAATCCCAAATATTTACATACCGGTATTCCTGGACTCTCAGGCAGAACGAGATTTTCAACTCTAGCGTTGTCAGTAGCAGTGCTCTCCTAAAAAGATATACATGCGTTCATTTATGCAGTGTCACTAACCGAATGTAAGGCGTCTAACTATAGGGAGCTCAGACTGTCATGTGCGGTGATAACGGATGATAATACATGCATTTATCTGTGACAGGAAGATGATTCACGGACTATTGCAGTTTCAAACTCGGATATTGAACGGGACTCGTGTGCGTGAGGATGAATACTGTGTTCCATTGATCTACATGAATGTATGTGAAGGCACAACAAACTATTAGTTATAGTGTTAGACTTTAAAAGGCTTTAACGAAACTCACGGTCCCATTACGTATAGAAACGTCTGAAAACCAAGAGGAATACAAAATACATGTTCTACAATTATATAAATATATCTAATAATAAAAAAAAAGTTAAAATGTAATCAATCTTACCGTATCAGTGTCAGATATTTCATGATATTCATGGACTTCGTCGGTTTTCGCTGCGCTGTCTTCAGTCTTATTAGAACGGCCTAATGTGGCACATTTCACCTGTAATAGAATCTCGTTATTTGAATATTTGCTGATAATTAGCATACTTTAAACAAAATATCGTGACTGACCTTATTTAAAATACTCTTGCTTGTAGTCGGTTCTGAAATTTTATGACTAAGCTTTCTCAGACTTCTCGTTTTCGAATCACCTGCAAACAAAATAGTATATCATGATGCTGTTATTACGTATTTTTCTTGGATATACAATAAAATAACTAAATGCGCAAACACGAAGACGCGTCAATAAAAAATATCGGAGCCGCACTACATATACGTATAGTTATTGTTGTATTTATAACAAAAAAATATCCTTTCAAATGTTGACCTTAACGCGACACTAAAGAGGTATTCATAATAAAAAAGCACGAGTACACTACTATGTCATTACGACAAGTGAAACTGATTGAAAAAATAGCACGAGAACACTACTATGTCATTACGACAAGTGAAAATTCTGGCCAACAATCGCGATGGACTGAGTTTTGCCACAGTTACTTTTTGGGTGACATGGGGCATCTAGTTAGTTCATTGTTCATCTAAGTTCATTTTTTTCTTATGGAACATACTAAAGGCTGTATGAAAAATAATAAATCCATCGGATAAACAAACTTAAACTGTCAAATAAACGTTGGGGTAATTGTCTCCACAAGGAAAAGATTTGTCTTCCCGTCTGTAGTCTCCCCACCATAATATTCGATCTCCCTAATCATAATTCATATAATAATCTGCGAGTTTCGAGTTACAGATCCTCCATCCCACGAAATCCCACATTTCTTTTTATTAGCGACCCGCTCACGACCTTCCCGCGACATTGTCTGTGTTTTTAATTAAGTATGTCGACTGAAATGTAAATCCGACCTAAGTAATGAAAGGGCGATATCTTCTAAAGACTAGGCAGGCTTCTAAGTACCAAGTCTCGTAAACATCTCCAAAATTAGATTTTGCCTAAATGCTGAGGAGAACGAAAAAAAGACTTTTATAAAATCTGTCTTGTATTTTTTAAGTAAAAGATATAAAACAGATAGAGAAGATATCAGAAAAAAAATTGATTGTATGTTCTTCAGATAAAAAAAAAATGTGGAGTGCTCTTCAATACACGAAAATGACTGGTGAAGTGTAATAGAAAAATATATCATAAGTCCATGTTTCCTAGAACGACTCCGCAAACATCTATTAAGTTGTGTTATCGCTATCTTAAAATGAATGAATTAAGAGCATGTCTGTTCGTTTTTTCCTAACGCAGATAGCTCTCAGCTTTAGTGTATGTTTGTATTGGATTGGTCTAGGTGATTATTCACGGCTGTAAGTTGCTTAACCGACTTACTAAATCTATTAGAAGGCGGCTTAGGAATCATCTGTAATTGAATATTTGTGACGCTCAAACGTTCAACAACGTTTTGAGCGTCACGAATATTCAATTAAGAAGCTAGACGAGTGATTGAATGGCGTTGTTCAGACAAAGGGTTGTTTGATTGAACGGCTATTTTAACCAGTTAGCTGCGAGTGCTGCGACCTTAGAATAGTACCCAAAGTACAAGCAGGCTAGTTGCAAAAAATGGGTCTAGGTGGCACTGTGTAAATGTCGGTGGATTTTGAATTGCTAGTACCTAACCAGAAACAATGAATCTAGTATGTCTTAATCATTATATTACTTTGCACACGAAAGGATATAGATTAAGAGTTATGTAATAAAGTCATTTAATATTCAATGGAATATATCACCTTACCAATATTTTTACCTATAATTCCAGGTACAAAATGTGATGGGATAACATTCCTTTTGTTCTATTGTGGAATAAATACGTACACGGCAAATCGACCTCATCGCAGTCGCGGCGGGCATCAGAGCGAGGGCTGAGCAGCGGGTAGGGCGGCGTACACGAAGCGCCCGTCAGGTGCGACGGCGAGTTGGGATTGATCAACGGCACTTGCTCCAGATCCTCGGACGGCTTGTACGGGGTCACTATCTGTCTCGGCGGCTGTACGAGTCAATAATAAGAACAATAAAAAAAATCATCGCATTTAATAACAATCATTCATTGATTTTTTTAATTTCATAGGTATACAAGCGAGTAGACGCTTAAACGCATTATCTGCCTCGGCAACTGAACGAATCAATAGAATTTAAAATTATGTCTGCTAAGTACCTAAATTATGTTTGCTATGTACCTAAATTATATCTTTAAGTACCTAAATTATTCGGCATTATTATATCTGGCGCAAAATAGGGGAAACCTATGTCTAGCAGTGAACATCGACAGTTTGAAGAGGTTAACATTAAAATGTTTACTTTTAGCCATCGAATATTTGAACATAATATACATATAAGAATGCACTTTTTAACCTAACCTAACTATACATTATAAACATAACTTTCATGGAAATCACTTACGTAAGCTTTATACATACAGCTTTATAAGGTACCGGAGTTTAATGGGAATCATTACTCAATGATTCCCATTAAACTCCGGTACCCTATAAAGCTGATTGGAAAACAAACCTCAGACCTAATATATTGTGGTTGGAATTAATGATTTATTAAATTAGAAAGTTTACAGAAATTCCCGTTTTATTTTACATCGAACATTATTTCCTATATGGGACTTATTTACTTTCTAATATATTTATAACTTAAAAAGTTCTTACTAAACTATAGGATGAAATCATGACCAAAATCCAATGAAAAGTGTCAAGATAGAATTTCACGCAAGAGAATGATGCAGTAAAACCACAAAAAGGCACTGGTGGACTTAGAAATAGAATCCATAAAAATAGCTTACTACACATATTTATGAATGAAATGATTATTGTATGAAAGACAATACAAAAATAAAAGACAATAATTTCTATGTCCACACTAAGAAAGCAGTACTCACGCAACCAGCCGGATCCAAGAACGAAATATCGCCGAAGTAAGCGCCGTCCAGACCCACGTGACCCGTGTGCTTCACCTCCCCCTTGTGGGCTAGAGATCATGCTTCGCTGGATGGTCCTCTTGCCGGTATACGTGTGCCTTTTGACGTCACTCCTCAGCAACGAAGAGCGTGACGACCTCGCGGAACTCCTGGTTGGATGCGGTGACACAGAGCACCCCAGTGATAACGGCTTCTGAGATATGATGGAAGCTTAATGGTTGCCAATCGCAATGAGTGTTACCCCACTACCATGAGATGCTCGGTGAAACAAACGGTATGGCAACACCGGTGAGTGAATAGAAAAAATGCGCTTTGCTAGTTGCGGTTACCGAGTACTAAATAAGTTGTTCGAGATGATGCTTCAAACAAAACTTTGTATCGACATGAATACAACTTAGGTACTTTTCTTTTCTTCTTCTTAAGTATATTGGATATTTAGTTTTTTTATATATTTACACTGCCAATTTGGGGATTAAATAAGACTGAGCCAACAAGAAACTCAGATGTTGATCCTCGCGCTATTTAACAAATGTTAAATATCGCGAGGATCAACATTACAACTCCCAGGTAGCATATTTGAAAACAGCCTGATATTTTTACGGGTATTTTAAGGGCCTTCCAGATGACATTATTACAACTTTTCAATTATTATTTATGAAAATAATATAGGCTCATTAAAAAAGCAGTTAAATACAAAAACCCTAGAGGGGTTCCCGTCACATTATATATTTGCAATTAGCAAAGCGCCAGTTTGCGCCCGTGGTTAAACAATTTAAATGACATAGAAAATCAAGAGGAAAAGGTAATGTAAACTAAGCCCAAACAATGTACTTACGTCCGGCTTAATGTAGGGTTTCGTTTGGGACGGATCAAACATGCCACATGCACCTCCGGGCAGCACACCGTACCACATCGCTGTTTTAGTCATATTCCTGCAATGTTAATTTCTTTGCCATATAGATATGTTCACATTATGTTCATTAATGTTGTTCAACTTATAATATTTACATTATAAACGATTCTCTTAAAATAAACAAAGTGACCGGAGCGAACTTAGTCCCGCCTAAGAATGAATTTAGATTTGTTTCATCTCATGTTTTATTCGAGACCTTATACGAGAGCAGTTCAAACAGATAAAACTTGTTTGTGTTTTTTGGAATAAATATATTTTAATAACCCACAGGAACAGGACAAAAAATATAATAAATGGAGAATTAGATAAATGATATTAATTATTGGGCATATTAATTCCAAGCCTACGCTATATTTTTTAACTGCGTAAGGTTATCCATAATATGGTGTATATGACTTCCCTGTTTAGGATAAAACAAAATTTGTCGTTGTAATGGGATTTACTTAGGTTTATATATTTCTTTTTGAACTAAAAACAAAAGCAATTTTGTTAATTTTTACAACTGAACTCCTCTCAGCGGCGAGCTGACGCGCTTAGCAAATAGGCTACGTTTACTGCGGGAACATATCTAATACCGCAGAGATCCCCGTGCGGTATAGCTAGTTACGTATAAAAGTGTATGAAAAATATTGGATTTTGTTCTGGTCTAAACACTCCAGTATCAGAATATACTTGGATAATGGATTTAAAAAATACACACACAGATAAAAGGTAAACTTACTCCATATGGCAGAAACCACGTCATTATTATGTTAATGTATTATGACAATCAATGCAAATCTCATGATTTTATTCATGAAACAAGATGTATTTTAAGAGTCACTTACTCTTTACCCAGTACAGTGATATTTTGTCCAGCTTTGTATTCGAGGAAATTACTTCGTCTCCCGTCTTCTGTTTTTTGGTAGTTCACAGTTGTTTGTACCTAAAATATATATGCAATATTACTTACACAGAATTAAAATAATTGAAGTTCATTCTTTTGCAAACAATGATTGCAAAGGTGTTTACCTGCTCTGGTCGTATTTCTCTTAATTTCAGTCCCAAATCTTTGAATTTCGGTCGATCGTTGGGCTCATGAGACCAACACTCCAACATCGTAGAATAATATGCTTCAGGACAACACTCGGGTCTTTCTAGTCGCTGCAAAAAATATGAAATGTTGAATTAAATGAAGACAGATTTACAATTTTATTTTGTTACAGGAGAAATAAGCAACATAAGGATACTCAAACATACGACATAATACGAAGATTTCTATAGGTTAAATAAATATATAGCCTTAATAAGAATTTTCTTTATAAAATAAATCAGAAAGTAAATTATAACTGGCCCAATATTTTTTATGAATTGAGTATGAAGCATAAAACGAGACACAACATGACATCTAGATTTTAGCTGTAGATAATCAATATATACTATATATATTTCATTTCTTAAACAACAATACTGTTGTGCATATTATGTATGCATAAGTATGCCCATAATCTTATTACTTTTATGGCAAAAGAGTATTTAAATACAGTAACTTTCTAAGAGAGTATGAAATTCCTTAAATTTGTATAGAGTATTGCATTGGCATTCTATTACATTTACTCGAAAGTAACGAAACCTATGTTGTACTTATTATGCATAAGGGTTCAATTTAAACTTCTATTAATAACAAGGGATAATCCTATATTCTTTTATGAACCGACTAATTATTGAAAGTTAATATTGTTTACTGCTTGTGGTAAAGACATTGTGTATAAAACTCGTCTGTCTACATGGCCCATGTACCTACTATGGGACATGCCATTTTTCAGCATGCTTGTTAACGATGTCATCATGAAACCGTTTAAGCATACACCACGTAATTACCTGAAAATTGGGAGCATCAATAGCTTCTAGTATCTGTTGTCCCGAGAACGCAGCCCAAGGTTGGAAGCCGTACGTAAACATTTCCCAAAGGCAAACGCCAAACGCCCACACATCACTCGAGGATGTGAATCGCAGGTAAAGAATACACTCAGGGGCACACCTGAATTTTATAAAAGACCTTAATAACATTTGTAAAAGACAGTCATATTTAAATGTATGTATAAGAGATGATAAAAAATAAATAATCAGACATTCACATCGCAAAATAAAACTGAATTAGATAAACATACTTTTAATAAATACATTGAATGAAGTATAACCTGTCAGGTAACGCAACGTTTTTCTGCCACGAACATGGATCGAAACCGAACCTTCATCTGTGCAACTATTACATTAAATTAATCGTCTCTAAAAGTACGTATCTAGCTTAGATAAGCAATAAACTAACTTGATGCACAATCTAACTCAAAAAGTGTCTGCAGGGAAATTCTGCCCACCGCGTCGGTTGAGCAGAAGTTTCATTCAATTTCACATGTCATAAAGACATGTAGTGTGCTCGCGCTTTTGCTTTTGTACCCTATCAGTGACGCATAAAGGTTAAAATTTAAATTAACAATTTTATGTTTTAAATAGAGCGTCGGTGGCTCAGTGGTGTGGACTGTCGCCTTCCTACCGGGAGGGCTGAGGTTCAAATCCCGACACGTACCAATGTATTTTCGAATTTTCGAAAAATATATGTACGTTATCCGACGCTCTTACGGTGAAGGAAAACATCGTGAGGAAACCTTCATGCACGCCTGCGAAGAGATTCGAATGTTGTGTGTGAAGTCGTCCAATCCGCACTGGGCCCGCGTGGACGACTAAGGCCTAATCACCCTATACGGGTAGGCTCGTGCCCCTCGGTGGGGACGTTTAATGAGCTGATGATGATGTTTTAAATAAAACAATTACTATACACATAACGTAAAGTGTGGCTCAGATATTGTTTGGTTGACTTCTCTTCGTGATTGTGCATCTAGTTCGTTTATTGTTCATCTAAGGTTTTTTTACTGTAAAGCCTATATCTATTTGAAATGGAGTCTAACAATATTTTTAAAAAACATGTAAAATTTCCCATATTATGACTATTTATTAGCGACCACACACAACTTACTTTGCTATTTATTTAATGTCAGTACATATTTTAGATAGTATTTGATTAGTTAAACCAAAATGATAAGAATTCCAATCATTGCATCATTAATCCATTGTTCCAATATTTTGTTTCTCCTTGCGAAAGTAGTAGACGTAAAAAAAACGGTGAAAAATAAATCTTTAGCTAGGTAAACAGAAATGGTTAATGTTCTTTTATAATTTTGGGGTTGGTGCCAAGTAAACCAAGAACTGTGCATTAATATTTTTACTTACCTATATTATAAATCTCAAGAGTTTATTTGGCTCTTGGCACCGATAATTATTTAACTATTTCTATGTACCTTTCTAAAATTCATTTTTTGATTTCAGTTTGAAGTCGGTCTTTTTTGTTTATTCTTTTTTTTTTCAATTTTGAGCGATTCATTTATAAATATTCACTGTTTTAAATATAGGTGCTATAATGAAGTAATAGTTGTTATGAATCGCCTGCGATTTTTGAAAGTACCCTCCATCTTTCTGGTTGGAGAGACCAACAAAACCCATACTTTCTTATCATGGGACCACGTCTGAAGTATCCTCTTTCCAACATAAAAAGGATCACCAACATCGGTTCATATACGACGAAGTCATCCGCGAACAAACCCACAAAAAAGACAGTAACCTCCTGTAGGTGCAACTATTAGTACATATCAAAGAGAACATACCAGAAGTTACTATTAGTGTCATATAAAAGCGCAGTTGGTATTTAAAATAATATTAAACGTAATAAATGTATACTGTATAACACAACTTACCAAGCAACAGGCAATTTAAGGTTTACATTATAATTAGTTTGATAGTAGTCTTTACCAACTCCTAGAGCTCTTGACAGTCCAAAATCAGAGATTTTGACCCTATCTTTGCTAAATACTAGGATATTTCTTGCTGCTAAGTCCCTGTAATAAAAATGTTTAAATATGTTAGTACAATTTTGGAATATTTTAACAGGTATCATCATCTCAGCTCATTATACATCCCCCACCGAGGGGCACGAGCCTAACCGTGTATAGGCCTTAGTCTTCAATCTTTAAATATCTTCGTAGGCCAAAATTCAAAAAGATACCCTTATTTATTTCGATTTTTCATCTCCTTACTTACTTACTACTTATACTTTACTTATACTTTTTTTCATCCAGCCTCAACTAGCGATCCTCCTATAGCCTATACGACTAGCGATGTTGGTCTATAGGGCATCCTGCGTTATGATTGCCAAGACGTGCAAAATTTAATTGATAAATATTTTACAAATACCTATGAATCAGTCTTTTGTTTTCCAGGTAAGTCATGCCATCACAGATTTGTTCAGCGAATTCACATAGATTCGGTACAGGGAAGCTAGGCCGTAATGCCACCTCTCGGAGACATTCCAGCAACGAACGAAGAGGAGCTAGCTCTGTCACCTGTAAAAAAATATCTCTTATATGAATACAGTATATGTATACCTTAATTTGTTAGTCACTTTCATAATTGAAGCACAAAATAATTAAATATACTCATTTTAGTTATATGTTACTTACAAATAATATAGAAAATATCATTGTCTTCTAAACAAATAAATTTTTGTTTGATTCGATTGCTATATGTAATGTAATTATTGAAAGAAATTGAAAACACAACTTGTAATTTGTTTGTTGCAATGCCTGAAATACCATGAAAAAATCATAATGTTTGCACTCTAAGGTAGAAGCTCTACCTTAGAGTGCAAACATTATGAGTTTTTCCATTTTCAGTTGGATATTTTTGTTGTTGTTGATGCATACAAGTTGGCCATTTTGACTACCCCCACATAGTGTTATTGTATTGTGTGTGCTATTGGAGTGGAATGTATTAAAAACTGGTTTTATACCAGTTTTTAATACATTCCACTCCAATAGCACGAAAAAGTATATTAAATATCGCAGATAATTCTTTGAAGAACAATAAATTGTAATAATCAACATTGTTTAACCACATTTCAAATGACACAATTTAAAAGGCAGCCCTCATATTAATCACTCAGCAATGAGTTTAAATTAATTGCAGTTGTACTATTTTTATGTCCTATTAGTACAACTGTAAACAAAATCAACAGTACCTAATTTGATTGATATGTTTTATTACAAAATATCAAATACTTGAATTCCATTTACCAGCATCAATGAGTCTAAGTGTAGAACCACACCATACAATCGCACTATATTAGGGTGTTCTATGCTGTGCATTACTGCTGCTTCTTTCAGGAACTCCGTTGAATTGGAGGTCATACGCTCATGGCCCAAACATTTTATTGCTACTTGCAGCTGAAATCAATAAGTTTATATTATAGGTAACTAAAATTTTGCATGATATTGAAAAAAAAGACAAGTTGCTTGCATCCTAACAATTTTGTCAAAAAAATGTATTGAACAGATAAAAAAAAGACATTGATTTTAATCAACATTAATAAAATTATTAAACATTGTGTTTTTATTTTTGCATGCATTTTCTTTAATTGTTTTAGATAACTATAAGTTTAAAAAACTAATAGAATAACATAAAGTTGTTATTTAGTAAGAAGTACTTAGATTTATACAAACATGAAATTGTCTGTTTGTTTTGCATATACTATCGATCGCTCAATTCTGTGACTGACCGGTTCTTTTGTATTAGCCTAACGCCATTTGTATTAGCTTAACCGAGTCAAGTACGCGCAAAAATGACCTGAACTTTGAATGGGATGGGGATCCTTGCCGTAACACCGTTTATTGACGAGCACGGGTAAAGATTTCTTAAACTGTTTATTTATGTTATGTTGACTGAAAATTGTATTAAAATGTAAAGTGTTCCTAAACTATGAAAATAAACTTATATAGTGTATCTCACTCTTTGATTTCAGTAGACCAGGTACCCTGCTGAACTACCCCAAATTGTCCCATTCCAAGTTCTTTATTGATTGTTATGTCTTCTATAGATATTATATGTTTAGTAGGAACTTTAAAACTGCTTTCTGTAAATAGCTGAAATTCCAATTGTATAGACGAGTGTGCCTGCAAATACTAAAAGAGACAAAGTAAAGCATTATTAGACATTGCATCAGTGACAAAAGCATAAGAAATAAATACAATTTGATATAATTTACTCACAGCATCATGTTTTTTATTTGAGCTCAATAACTTCTTGATTTTGTTTATGTAAGGGTTTGGGAAATATTTTGAATATATTTTTTTATATCTTCTTTGCTCAGGTTTTGATAGGCCAATTTGTGCCAGATCCTCCGTAACTACAAATTTTAACTGAGATACTTTGGTTACTTTCAGAATATCTCTGTAACAAAAAAAAACGATGTTTAACTGGTATGTTGTAGGGATAACTGTTCTCGAAAACGATACATTTTCTATTGTCTTTCGATAATAAGATTTCAAGCTGTAATTATGTCATGGAGAAAATTCGTATATAGCTTACATTATTATACAAATTACACAAACTAATTCATCTAAGAAACAAAATACAACACCAATATATCGATGGCCCAGACGAAAAAACATGCAATCAATAAACATCAATTTTTCAGAAAAAAAATGTTTAGAATCATGTAATTTTCAATTCTGAACAAATAGATAAATATACTTTATTATATAATATACCAAATTCAAGGTAAGAAAATATCTTTCAGCTCATTATAAAAAATATATTATCAGTTTTCTGTATTTTTGAAAAAACCTATTATTTTATTATTCTTGTGAATGATGTGTGCCCTTTTAACAGTATTGTATTCTTGCATGTTTATCCTTGTCAAACTTGAAGCACAAGCATAGTGCAATGCTGCACAGTTATTCTGCATATTTTTTGGTGCTTTATGATATTTGTAAAGACAAAGGTGTATTAGTGTAATCGAGATGGACTGATTAATCATGTAAGAGTTTATATCTCGAAAGAAAGGATAGATGTGAGTAGCAAATTGATATAACATTTTTATTCTGGTGTATTTGAAGAAACAAATATTATGCAATAGGCGCATGTTTTGTTATTGTGTGATGAAAATCTTGTTTTTTTAGAATAAACGAATTTTTAGAATAATGCCCTATTTGAAATCTAAAATGATCTGAAAAATAATTTAGGTGTATGACATGTCATATCAACGAAATATATAAAAAAAAATTTTTTGGATAAGATCTCTGGCACGAATATTCGTTGGGGCCATCGTTATGTAAATAAAAACTTCACTTCACTTCTTGGGCAGAATCAATAAATTCGCGGCTCACGATTTCGCTTTGGCAAAGTTCAGTAAATCTACACTGCAGCTGCACAAATGATTAAAAATGTATGAGAATTCAACTCGCATTTGCAAAACAACGGCTGGGTACGCCGGAATCATAAACAAGGCTTTTTCATTCGCTCGCTTAGATCTAAAGATGAATATTAAGTTCACTACAAATACAATGTTATTGCCAATATTGCATTAAAAATTCATACCTGAAGAGCTCATAGTACTGCTGAAGTTCAGCTTCTTCAAGAAAATCGCTTAGATTTTCTCTATCGTCGACTATACTTTCTGGAAAAAAAGCCGTAATATCATTTTGATATATACATTAAAATTTCAAACAAAACTAAAGCAACATGCAAAACACAATATCATTTACCCATTATACGACACTAAATAGTCATGAAATAAATAATCTAAGAAATATTTAATTTATAATAAATAAAAAATACAACGATGTGCAAACAGAGCTTCCTTTTTCTCAGTTTGTAATGAAGTTGCTGCGGACAGAAGTGACACTGACAGATTGACAGATAACGTTACAGACAGTGATGTCCCACACAAAAACATGGCCGTTTTAGTAAAAATTTTGTAAACTTCTGCAACGGACAAAATCGTATAAATAGAAAGGTAAGTAAATGATATTTTCTACATGTCTTTTCATCGTGTTATAAACAATTTTGAACTAAACAAATCATGCACTTTTTGTTTCTAGTTATTTGTATCTCTCTCTCTCTTCAACCTATTGCAGTCCACTGCTGGACATAGGTATCTCCCATTTTGCGCCAGACATCCCGGTTTTTTTTTTCGATCTGACTACTGCTGTTGGCCGCAGATGGCCTTTACAGCTTCACCGGGCAAGTGGCGAGCGCAGATGGCTCTCAGCCTTAAAGACATCCCGGTCCTCCACTATTTGTATCTAATATGATTAATTAAAAACAATATTGCTGCGAACTAAAACAATTAAACTTTAAGCCCAAATTATAGTCATAAACATTATACCAATGGCATGATTATTATTGACGATCAATTTGTATTCAATTAGAAGTTTCTAGCCTAATTAATAGGGCGCTGGTGCTCACACTACCGTGAAGTGATGAAATTAAATTTATTTGTTTGAACCTTTCTTTTCAACCAATCGCAGTCCACCGCTGGACACTGGCTGACTCCATTGATTGCAGAATACAAAGATTAATTCGTAAAACAAAAAATAGATAGAATTTTTAATGATTTGTGGCAGTAAACTTTAAGGCAGCAATTCAAATATAGCTTGGGTAGAGTAAATCATGTAAAGTTAATTTAACCTTACCTAACCTTAGGTATCAATTATGTTTTATAACAATGAAAACTTTATTTTTGAATGTATACTTTAGTAAATATTCCATTTATTCAAACTAACTAATATTTTGGGGAAAACTAGGAATGTTAATCCCAGTTTTTCCCGATTTTGAATTCAGGGGAACTGGGAATAGACCCCAACATCTGTAAACACAGAGGTGTTTACAGATGTTGGGGTCTAGACGAATAGAGATTTACTGAGAGCAGTAAATCTCTATTCGTCTAGCTTTGGACTATCTAACTAGGACAACAAAGACTGATAAAAATAGATATTTTTTAAATGGACGTCAATAAAAAAACCGTTTTAAAACTTATTTGTCGAAAAGAAGGAAGATAATAATATTATCTAAATCTATAAGAAAACTACTATGTAACTTTTTTTTATTATGGCAATATTGCTCGTCTGCAAATATGGCGTAGGTTGTACAAAATGCAGTGGGATACAATTTGTTTTACATGTCAATTCTGAATTTTATTAAAAAGACATGCACCTAGGATAAATTTTGATAAACCCATTGTAGTAACATAGCAGAGTTCTAAAAGTGCAATGTGAATTTTGCGCAATGTAGGTAAAATTATAAGAAAATTCTAATTAGAAATTAAGTATAAATTAAAAGCCTGTTCGTTTTGCATTTTTATCATTTGTTTGTAGCATTTTGATGATTTGTTTACGTCTGAAAGTTTGACTTTTATTTTATTGTCAGTTGTTTTATTGAAGTTAAACAGTTTTGTCAAGACAATGTTTGGTAGTAGGTAGTTTAGCAGGTCTATGTTTTGGTAATTCAAGTCATAAACAATTTTTGTAAATTTGTAATTATTAAGCATACGAAGAACATTCAGAAGGATAGATTAGTTATGTAATTTTAAGTCATAATTTTTAAGTAAATCAAATGTAAGTGATAAGGACAATAATACATGAAGATGAAGACCTGCAAGGAATTTTAATACTTCAAAATGCTGTGGACCATGGTAAGTACTTTGCTGTTTTTTTACTGATAGGTATCATGTAACATAATTTGCCTTAATTTAGCCATTATTTTGATTATTTAATTCACACTAATGAACAATTCAAATATAGCTTGGGTAGAGTAAATCATGGAAAGTTAATTTAACCAATTAAATTATATTTTTGATTACATATTTACCTTACTAATATTATATACTTTATAAATAATATAATACATAGAAAAGCCATTAGTGTCTGTGTTGTTATTTGTTGCAAAAGCCTTAATAATTATTTAATTAATTATAACCTAACAGTTTTGACATTTTGTTCTATGGTTTTCAACGGCTGTTAAAAGGAAATTTAGAAATAAAATGTTGTTGGGTACTCTTATAGCTATTTAGCAAAAAATTTTACAAGTTCCAAATTCAATCCAAATGTCCTTAATTAATTTAGGTCCCTTATGAACACTTATAAATCTCAAATGACGTTATTAAAAATATATATTAATTAGTATATGGTTGATAAAATTAGGTGACTTGATTAAAATTGTTTTTCTATGTACTAACAAAAATAAAACTTCTATCAAACCATATTTGCATTATCTACTTTATGGCACAAATGTTGATCTAAATTTGTGATCACTTCTAGGTAAATATAGATTCCAGAGGAAAACAATTCTGTATAGAATTCATATTAATGTTAATTAGAGTTTGTTAGATTAGTTTTTTGTTTCTATTTCACAAAATTTAAAGATTCATATTACAAAGTGTTACCAAAAAATTATATGAGTAAGAGAAAGAGCAGTATAAACACTGAGAATGGTGCACTTTATATATGGCACCATAATTTAATCATTAGCAATAGTCATTTCACTATTTCTGTGTGAAATAAACCTTACGTAAAGGCTTGTTTCCCTTTAAATAAAAAATCATATTTTACTTTTATATTGGTCTATTTTTCAGCAATTTCTGATTAAAAAGGTTGTTTGCACGGTTACATAATTGTTACGTGACCTTATAAAAGTTCGTATTTAAGACAGGTAGAGGTTGTTGGTTACATGATGATAATAATATAGTTGAAACCTTTCGCGCCCTTGTAACGCCTACGCGCCCACTCCTTTTTTGTAATACACCAGCAGATGTGTCTAAGTTTATAACACTCGACATCACTCTTCCCTGCGGGATAGGGCATACAGGTTTATTATATATAGCAAGTATGCATTAGGAGATCCTGCGAAAATAAATATCCACTGACATTCACACAACGCCATCTAGCTCCAAGTTAAGCGTGAAGCTTTTAATACGAGTACTAAAAAACTGATAAGCATACGTATATATATATTGACAAAACTTAATACATAATAGTAATAAATAATAGCTTACAAATCAACATAGAACAGCATGTAAATTTTATTACCAAAATACCAAGGGAATTGAAACTATGTGAACCGTGGTGCGCAGTACTTACTATTTTTTTAAGTATGACAATTCCTAGAGAAGTTTGGAATGTTTTTTATCAAATTTCGAATGTCAAACTGGAAGTCCTTAGAAAATAAAAAACGTATTAAATTCGCAAGTTTTATGCCTTTATTTAATCTTTTCAAAATATTGTCTATTCACGTCAAAACATCGCTGAATCCGATAGAAGCACTGAGAAAAGCACTTTGGCCATTCGTCTTAGGGACTTCTTAAATGTGGCCATAGCTTCCTCGGTGTCCTCTGCCCCTTAAAACGTTTCCAACGAGGTTTTTATTTTATTTTTCGGAATAAATAAAAATCGCAAGGTAGGTACGAGGTCGGATCTTTAAAGGGGATAATCCAGACGATCTACGTCTGAAGTCGCAAGATAATCGATCGTTAGCCTGGCGGTGTGCGATGAAGCATTGTTATGGTGAAGCAGGATCCTACTGAGAGTTCATTTCTCACGCACTATATCCAAAACACGTGTCAAACAATTGTTACTGTACCACTCTGCACTAACTGTTTTCCAAAGAACGAGGACACTATCATTTTACCCACGCTTCGACCTTTCTTCACTTTAGTTGGCAACTTCTCGGAAGGAAACACCCACAGCTGACTGTCTTTAAGTTTCGGTACGATAACAGTAAAATCCAGCATTCGTTTCCCTTGATTGTTACAAACACAGAATTTGAGTCACCTCCGTTAAATCTTTCATGCATTTCACAGTACCATTTAACGCAACGGAGTGTTTGACCCTCGGTGAAATTATGAGTATCCACCGGGCATAAAGCTTCCTGACCACCAAATGTTTATGGAGTATTTAGTGCACTGCAATGGGTCACCATCCGATCTGCTGAAAGTCACCCTTTTTTCAGTCTATCCTACGCCGCACAACACTGATGTTATCTTCAGTAGTCTCTGTAGAAGTCCGTCCGTCACGCACATTATCGGTGGGATTAGTGCGACCACGATTGACCAGTTGTAAACAGAGGCTCGAGACGGGGCGTCATCATGAAAGGCCACTCGTAGTCTATTACAATTTACTTAGATGACGTTGACAGTTATAAATCATTGCAACAAAATTTTCTCGTGTTGTTTTCATAATAACGTTAAACAGCGACTGAGGTTCAAATCCGACAAGTACCAATGTTTTTCGAATTTTCGAAAATATATGTGCGTTATCCGACGATCTTACGGTGAAGGAAAACATCGTGAGGAAACACGCCTGCAGCACGCCTGCAGAGAGATTCGAAGGTTGTGTGTCAAGTCGTCCAATCCGCACTGGGCCGGGTGGACGACTAAGGCCTAATCACCCTATACGGTACGGTTAGGCTCGTGCCCCTCGGTAGGGACGTTTAATGAGCTGATAATGATGATGACATTTTTTAATAGCATGCCAAAGCGACCGACTGTCCGCTTTGACATGTTCTAATTTTCAGTGCCATAAAGTAAAAACTTTCTGAACTGTGAATAAAGATTCGAGTGAAACCATGGACGATGATACGTCCATGAGTGAACCTGCTCCTCTATCGCAGGCAAAGACACTAAAAGTTTTTTTCTGTAGCTGAATAACAAAACGGCATAAAAAATTAAATCGTTAAGAACAAATAAATTTGTATTTCCCCTACCGATTCATCAATGTGTGAAGAATCCAGTCGATAATATTACAAGTAGACCCCAGACAAACCAAGGCATTTTTGATAGCCAAACACCTTTCAGCATTAGTTTATTCAGGTGTAGAAAATTATACTGGCGAAGAAATTGCGACGGATTTGATGAGGGTTAATTGGGCTTAAAAGCAAGCGGTGTTGAAAACTAGATAGTAATTAACGGATAATAGGGCTATTTGTATTGTTTATGTTAAGCTGGTCTCGTTTAATTATCGAATTTGTTTTCAATTTGTAATAAGTATTTAGCTGTATAATGTTATAAGTTACAAATAAAAAAGAATGGTTTTTAATAAAACGATGGTTTACTCAAAGCTTTATAAATGTTTCTGTTATCTATGAAACACACGATTCCTCGGAATGAGGTAGCAAAATTTAAAAAATGGTGGTCAATAAACAAATAAATCTTACAAGGCCTTTAATTTTACGTCGATATTTGAACATCGGTTCATTATGTCCGTTACATCACGTTGTAACACCCTTATTTTATCAATTCTATTTTTAACTATCGATCGGTAATGCATCTCTCCTCCATCATAGATACCTAGTGCTTTTTAATTTATCATGGTCATACAATGATTGTATTTGTTGCGTTGTATTTAATTTATCGTTGTAATTTTTATTACACTATTAAAAAGTATGTTTGACAATTATAAACCTATTTGACGAACATTCCTTCAATCACCACTATGCGTTTGAATCGTACAAGGATTCTGCGATCAGCTTAAAATAGAAACCCATGCTATAATTCTGATTGACTTTCCATGTAGGTTATTTACCTCTCTTTCGGGCATTTAGTCCTAATAATGTATGTATTTTTGTGGCACATAAATTGATTCATCTTCCCCTAAAGTACTCGTAGTTATAATTCCTATAAATAGTTATTATAGCTTGTATATTGATAGTGTTTTACATCTCTTCCAATATAATTGCTACAAGTATAAATTGCTGCGTAATCCAAGGGTTGGAGGTTTAAATCCACGGAGAGATAATGATAGTCAATAAGATTTTTCCAAGTTTGGTTAGGACATTGTAGGGTGACTCACCTGATTGCCTGGAAAAAGGTGACCCGTGTTTCAAAAGGCAAGATATGTCGTCGGCCCAGCTGACAATATGGCGGCCGTTACATAAAAACGACGTCAGAGGCTGTAAGGCGGATTAGCGCTCCAACACCAGGTTCGGTATGATTGTTTGTCAATTTAATAAATACTCGATAAGAAGGTAAATAATGTTTCCCACAATGGACTAGACCTATCATATCATAAAGTTTTACATAATAATTACACAGAAAAACGCCATTTTCAAATATAAGGTCGGCAACGCATCTTGTAGCTCCTTTGGTGTTGCGAATTCATTTTAATTTTTATACATTTGCAAGAAATTTACAGCAGATTAAGAAATGACTATGTAAGCTGTATTGAATGTTTACGGTCGGCCAAACTAATTTGGCACGTCTGAGTATAGAAATTGGGAAAGCCCAAGGTACCTACATACATATACCGTTATACAAAGCGTTGTGTTTAATACTTATTTTCAGACGAAAATCACGCTCACTGGCTTACTCTAGCTGGAAGGCATTTCACGTGACACGACAGCAATTTTCAGTTTACGAGACGTGTTTTGTGCGAGTAACCAATTTGGTGTTATTTTTGTAGAATGGAAATTTCTAGAGCCAGTGGCAATATAATCTGCTCCAACGTCGCCTTACCAAAACACTGCAGAAGGAACTGACATCAATGTCTTTTACTTTATAAACTTTTGTTGTCCTCACTTCACTTTAACTTTGGTGTTTGTTATCGTGGCCTAATCACAAATTGCTTGAAGACTATATCGCTTCCTAGGGATTCTGATATTTAGATTTAAATTGTATTAGCAGAACAGTAGTCTAAGCTACGAGCTCTGCTGCTTCATGTAGTAAGTTTATACAAAAGTATTGTGAATGTTGTGTAGATAAGAGGAAATAAATGTAGAGCTCTCCATTTGAGTACAGCGATAAAAATGTTGAGCCTGCATATCGTAGAACCGCTCGAAAACGCGGGGGCGTAATTACAAGCTTATACTTTCCTTTATAGCGTATAAATGAATACGTTCAATTATTTACATAAAATAGCTTTGTATTAATTAATAATTGCAGTCCTTCAGAAAGTTGCAGTATGTAGTGCACTGTTCAATATTTGCTTAATAACAGATGTACGCAGTATGCACAAGTTATATCTAGCGTATAATAAATTGTGTCTAATTTAAACATAGTGGATGCTGATAAATTGTTTGGCATCACGCCTAATTAGGGTTGCCAACTTTTTTTAGCAGAAATAAAGTATATCTGATTTAAAGGAGGTAAAAAAGAGTATGCACTTATAAAAAAGAGATCATTATTTTTATCTTTTAAAAAGGTATTTTTTAGTACTTCTTGCGGCACATAACAAATTTTCATTATTTTAAAGGTATTGAATGAGTCTAAACATTCTAACTCTAATTTATATATATCAAGAGCTCATTTTGATTAAATTCAATGAAGCTCTGTTCTCTCTTCTCGTCACTTTACATTCATGACCGAAAAGACTCTTTCTGTAAATGCTGAAGTGGCGGAACAGAGAGTATATAGCTAATAATTTTTTAAACAATCAAATTTTGAGGACATTTTTTAAAAATATATTGCCATTTCAGCGGTGCATTTTTGTATAAAGTCTGCGTTATTAAACAATTCGCTTCGAGCAATTTTAAAATTGATACTTCTGAATATAAAGTATCCATGTCTATGTTTAGTCTTTTTAAATTAAGTTTTCCTTCTATAATTTGTTCTAAATGATTAAATTCAACAGTAGTCTTTAAAGATATTGTATTTAGTGATACAGCCAGTTATTCATTACTAAAATCAAAACCATTTTTGTAAATAGTGGACTTTTTAATCTGATTAAGGTTTTTGCGTATTATTATTACACTAAACATTTTGTAAAAAAAGAGTATTTTAGCGTACTTTATTAGTGTTATAGATTATAAGAGTACGACCACATGATATAGAGACAATACTCTATTTTAGAGTACGGTTGGCAACCTACGCCTAATATCCTAATCATCTGATAGGCCAAATGAGGCATATGAATTGGGGCGGGCTTCCCGTCAAACTAAGATCTGCGTGGTTCTATTGAAAAGTAGAGAATTCAAAATAATTACTAAGCTTTGCCGGTTGAGTACAAATGATTCAATCTGATTCTAATGGTTATGACAAACAATGATGTAAAAAGTATAGATTCATGATATGCTCACAAAACAATCGAAAAAAGTGTTCCGAATGCAGTGACAGCACACCATTTTTACATTACCTAAACAAAAGAGTACAAACTGTACTCTCTTCGGCGGTTTGTTTTGAGGCACGGATGGCGTATCTACCTTTATATATACAGAATATCATTGATGACAAATGACAGATGTATATGAAACGTGTCACGCCCGGCTTCATTTGTTACAAGATGGCATCGGACGAGAAAGGCTAAAAATACGCGATGCAACAGCAAAATGCATTGTCGTACCCAGAGTAGAGGGCGGGTAGTAATGTCGGACAGAACACATGTGCCACTCCGGGAAATCGCCATATGGCACCTTATTAGAATTCGTAAACAGTGTATGCATTGACTGTAATGATTCTCTATGTAAAGGTTTTTTTTAATATTGGAATTTTGATACAGTATTTTCTTCTAAACCTGACCTATAGTAATAAATAAGTTTATTTTAAAAAACAAGTAGGCAATGTCCTGTGCCTGTTTTGCACCTACATAACATAATTATAGCATGTTTGTACGTAAAATACTAAAAGGCAAATCTGTGAAAGATTTACTTATAATTGGTATCATTGTTTCTTCATAAGTCCACACTTATTGTAGTAGCAAAATTGGACCTGTTATGTTATATAATAAATACAGTGCAATTTGACGGAACATGTCCTGAAAATCGTTGAACAAAACTTTCCCCTATCGTCGTAATCTTCGATTTGTAGTATAGTCCTATGGAGGCACACGCGTCTCCGAAGGAAATAGCCACAGTAGACTCGTATTGTTATCTTGAGTTATCGATCCTTCGACAGTTTTGTAGCATTATGTTACGTCGAGAGTGATCTTATTTGAAAAGAATTACAATCCCTCACAATTTATAGGCACTTTTTCAAACGAAATTTCTGTATCTTACCAATTTTGTCGACCATTCAATTTTTAAACTCAAAATGGCCTTTTTCCTATCTAAATATACAGGATCATAAAGGGGGTTTTAAACATAAAGTAGCTCATAGCTCATAAATTGCATTTATATTTACAAGGTTGATTAGTGCAGTGTTAGTTGGCTAAGTACTAGTAAAAGCAGTAATTTCGTAATATCTTTCAATACCGACATCAGAGATCCAATAAATGTGTTAAAGGTCGCATGAATTACTTGGTAGGTTGTAATTTCAGTATTAGTGCAGCGTCCCACTTATCGGTTTAAGCTCCGTAGCCCGGAGCAACCGTGAGCGTTGGTCTAAAATATCAGGATTAGCGATATTTAAGAGCGACGTAGGCGTTGAGATGTTTGTGTAGGCACACAATTTACGAAAATAAAAAATAAAAAATTAGCGACTCGCTTTTGAGGGCTTGATGGCGTTTCGGTAGTGCTTTGTCTTGACGATCGCACAATACAAGCAACTATTGAACGAATCCGTCGGGCGAATGGGTGCCTGAAAAATTGTAACTCCAGTCCCTCTGTGCTTCGGAAACCACGCTAAACCGTTGGTCCCAATTATAAAAACGATGCACGATGTTCGGTCACAATGATGATACCTAGCAAGTTACAAAACACACCTGGGTATTTAAAATTACTATAATACTCGATCCCAGCTATTTATTATGAGATATTGTACTTAAATATAAATATGTACACTTGCTTTGTCTTTGGCGCCTAAATAAATATTAGCCATGAGTAGGATTTGGATCTATGATTACCCGTTGCCACCCTCGAAGGTGTGCAAATATTGTAAATGGAGCAAAGTCTAATTGACTCGAACGGTCCGGCAAATGCTTGAAATCAAAGTGGGAATCTCGATATGCGTGATGGTTACATGTTTTCCCATTTGTACTGCGGTAAGGGGATCAGATTTCTGTACATATATATAGGTAGGAATAACGGGCAAACTCTCGGTATATTATACACTGTGTTTAAAAACGGTTTTAAATAAGACAATAATTTATATCAATGACTATGAAGGTTTATTATAGGTACTCGTACCATCCCATTTAATAGTCGGAGAATCGCATAGGCATGAATTATAAGAAATATTCTATAATGCTTCAAAGTTCAAGGAGTTATGAGGATATTTGGTATAATTTGTTCTATTAATATTTATAGTTCACGTCTGCTGTAATTCACTCAAACTTTTGTCAAACATTTTAAAAGGCTATAATATATTATGTTCATAAATCATTAAGGTCATTTTACAATGAAACTAGTGCCGAGACAACTTGGGTTTATAAAGAATTCAGAACCTATACTTGAAATAGGTTTTTCCCGATCTGAAATAAAGTTTTCGAATGGTAGCTTCAAAGAACTGAAATAGCAAGTAATTGGAAGTTTATTGTACTATCGACCTTGTATAGGTTGCAGCACTGTTGTTAATGTCGTGGTTTTTTTTACTAAAAATAGCAGCTTTTTATCGATATTTTAACCATATATTTGTTTTGAACTAGAAATTAACGAAGTATAGAGCGGTCCCCTGCCAGGTAGATCGTTAGTTGGCATGCTGATACAGCTGCAATTGCTTTTTATACCTAAAGCAGATGCCTTTGTTGGCGTTAGGTTGTAATGACGATGGGAGGATGACTTATTTCACGAATAATTTAGTTGGACTTCAATTTCTGCAACCTTTTACATCGTTTCACTTGTCCCGTTATATGTCGGTTTGTAATCTAGTAATACAATCTTGCATTTGGGTTACATTTTTAAAAGTATTTTACAGATTTTTATCGTCCAGAATTAATTCTGCGACTGGTTTAGCTATGAAACTAAATGTAAATACCATCACACGCTACACTAAATTATTCTGGAAACAAAGGGTGCCCAATATAAAATTACCCGTAATTACTTGTGTATTTTTGATTGCCGATCTGTTATTAAAACAGTCGGGTTGACCATAAAAATTTCAAGTTACCTACCTACGCCTGTAATCTAACTTTAATAATATGATTGTGAACTACAATGTTTCTACTATGCACTACTCGTAGATACACTTGATTCCCAATTACACTAACATAATAACTGAATCCCAAATATCACACATAGATTATCTGGGGGCACGGAAGTGCTCCCGCCAAGAAGAGCCAAGCGAAGCGCAAGGGCGGCACTACCTACCTTTTCATAAAGTGTTTCGTCGTATTTTTGAACTCTCTTAGGCCCGTATTCTGGAACGAGACTCAACGTTGATCTTTATTAAAATTGAGTTAGGGGTGGTGCTATTTATTGTATAGAGCGCTATCGTATCGTATCCATTTCTCGTTCTACTTAATAAAAGATCAACGCTTGAGTCTCGTTCTAGAATACGGGCCTTAATGTTGGTTATCAATGTACCCGACAGTTCATATTCTCAGGATATGATGCCATCAATAGACTTATTAAACATACAAAGTGTCAACTTAATAGCTCTAATAATTTAGGTTTATTGATATCTAAAGGACGCCGATTTCGTCTCTGACACACTGATGATCACCAAAATGTTTGACTTCTTCCTGAAGTGCTACAAAAGCTGAAATTTGGTATGCGACCTAAGTTTAGTATACAACCAACAAAAAAAAACCTAGTCACTTTCACCCACCATCCCCTAAAATGGGGGAGGGCGTGTTTCTAAGACACTTTCAGCAATTTTATGAATTCAGACTAACTAAAAAACCAATTTTTAAGTATGCTTAAGAAAATTTATACACTAAAAAGATGCCAGTACTTACAAAGAATGAGATGAGAGATCCCACCAAAAACATGTAAAATGTTGCCAAGAAGACCACAGAAGGCTTTCCTGCGGAAGATTTAAGTAGAGCTAAGCTTCTGATCTACACAGCTAATTCTACGACCTAATTTGGTCAAATTCTTCAAATCAGCAAGTATGTATGGCTTGGCTGTTCCTTAATTGGCCATACATACTGAAATACTGTTGAAAGGCAACATTTTACATTAAATGTTTTTCTTGGGATATACAATATTTTCGCTTATTATAACTGTTTCATCATTTTACGTTTTTATAATTGTTTTTGAATAATCTAATAAGTAGGTAGTACTACTAATCGAGTTAAAATTATCTAGTAAAATAATATTTGCTAATTATAACAAAACCTTTAAAGCAATATCATAGAAGTGATCCAGAAGGCTAATAGCTACGATATAACTATGTACTATAGTCCTTAGTGTAAACAATTAGATCTCGGATCGCTTACTGTTTGCGTCCGCACGGAACGAGATAAACCACTTTCGTCGTACTAGCGAAGTGCGCTATCTATGAGTATTTGAAACTGAAGAAACCGTCATAAATTTAAAAGGCAGTCTTATATAAATAACGCATACTTAATACATCATTCAATTTATGTATTATTGTACTGGTAGTACCTACTCATAGCAAATAAATTAAATAAAACAAATATTTGATTGCTATACACTTACTTAAACAATAATATCTAAGGTTAGTAAATAAATAATAATATCTCAAAATTAAAGCAAATCTATTGATACTAGAATCAAACTTTTGAACACTAGAAATCATCTAAAATACTTCTCGATTGATGAATAGATATAACGTTAAAAATAAGAAAAAAAAAACATTTTCAATTAAATATGGGGATGTGGCGGGATCACGGCGCACGGTGTGGCGAAGGGCGGCTAGGCGCGACGGGGCTGGGCAGCGCCTACGCACTTAAGAAAGTTATATGACCTGCACTTGCACAATGCAATGCGATAATTTTGTAAACTTTTATGATAAATCTATATGGAATTAGGTTCCTTAAAACATTTCATAATATGAGTAGAATAATAGGTCAAATGGATGCCAATGATTCAAAATTCACACTTATTTGCCCATTTTTCTACTACAGATTTGAAAACATAAGCGATGTGCTGCCATAGCACTTTATTTGACAAAAATGTAAATTATTTGTTGTTTTTGCGATTAGTGTCATTCAATTTGCATACCTTACTCATAATTTTTGTGCATGGCACTATTTTATGGACGTATTTTCACACTTCAGGGCAATTATCATTTATTGGATTGCAATGGGCATTCTCAACTAATTACATTTCACTATCCTCAATAATTATTATCCGTGTATATATGTATTGTAAATTATATTTGAGGATTGGTTTGGAGTTCGGGGTTAGAGGCACCGTTCAGAATATGAAGTTACGAATATCTAATGCCAGAAAGAGTAATATTAGCAGCTGAAATGAATACATTTAAATCTGTGTTATTTTATTTTCAAACATTGTTTTGAATTTTAAAATAAACCCAGCCAAAGGGAAAATAAATTCCGACATTCTGAAAAAAATTTTGCCATACAGAAATGAGACTTTAGGGCGCAGGTTTGTTTGTGTTTTCCCAAAAGCGAAGGTTACTTCCAAAATGGTTACATAGCACAATAATGCACATTAATATATTAATGTGCATTATTGAATTGTTTGTTGTGGTCTTGAAAACGAGTTCGGCCTTCGTGTATAGGTAAATTGCATATAATTAATATTCCGGTAGGTAAAATTACTTCTATAAGGCAGTTCTACATTGACTTTATCAGCTTATCAATTTATTCTTGCGGTACACCTCGCCCCACTATTGCCATTCACACTTGACGGAGCAGAATTTTTGTTTTGAGTTCTCTTTCGCACGTAATCAATGGGATTCTTAATCTGGGGGCACGGCAGTGCCCCCGCCAAGTCGAGCGCGAAGCAAACACTGCCGTACCATCCTTTATAGGATCCATTTCGTCGCATTTTCAGGCCCCGATTTGAGAACCTTTGGATAATACCAGAGCGCTGAAATTTTCGTCATCTAGTAAGATATAATAACACTTTAAATCCAAAAGTCTGTAGGTCATTTAGTTCCGACGTTAAGCGAAAGCAAAGTTTCGCATTTTCGACAGACACTCACTCACTCACTCACTCATGATCATCAAAATGGAACTAGTACTTCCCATTAACTCAGAAAGCTGAAATTCGGTACAGAGTTAGGGTTTAATGGCTACATAAAGGGAAAACTATGAAACTTCGAAAATCGAAGATCTGGAGTACTGGTGACCCTGCTTAGATAACAAAAGAGCCCAGCCAAACTATAAGAGATTGACATACCGCCTTTAAACAATATATATTTAACATGGTGGGCCGCTTCATCCGATGTCAAAAATCGGGGGGGCACGGTAGTGCCCCCGCCAAGTCGAGCGCGCTAGACCAATACAAACAGACATGTTGGTGCACACGAATATTTGTAGGTACTGCCCGGGGATCGAAACCGGAACCCTTGGTGTAGTAGCCGACGTTTCAACCATTACACCCAATGGGTCGTCTAATATTCCTTCTCCTTCTGAACATTCTTTATACGTTAGTGGCTTTATCAAGCCTACAATCGATGGGCTATTGAATCACCGTTTTCCAAGTGGCAAATTTGTAACGTCAATGGGTAGCGGCTCTGGCGACAGATTGGTGCAATGGTGTCATGAAGCACCTAGTTTTGTATCCTTGTGTACTCTTCAACGGCCAAGTCACACAACATCAACCATAATAATTAATTAATTGCAGTAAGGAACATTAGACTTGGCACGTCTTTGTCTTGATTTCATTACTTTTTAGAGATAATCAATCAGCTCCATCGAGACTTGGCTAGATTTTTTACAGAATGTTTTTGTTGGGATGCTTATTTCTCCAACGGTCAACTTGCAAAAGACGGTAAACAAGAAATGTCACACACGTGTACAATAGGGGCAATAAGTCATTCTTCTTCATTGTATATCGATGACAAATAGTGCAATATCAAACTGCAGACGACTAGAAGCAACTACTACAAATCTTAAATAGAAAATAGGAATTTCTTTTCATTACACGAATAGTAAATATTACATGAATTAATATAGAACGCTACAGGTAATCATCATACATGAAATTATATAGATAGTACGTAATGGATATTTATGTCAAATTTTTAAGATATCTGTAGGGAATCTCACATCTAGCTCCAATTTAATCAAGGATCTTGTATAATGGAACTAAATAATGTTTAAACGCTACTACTTAAATAAAATAAATAATACAATACAAGTGAAATGTCCATACACACTTTACTGCACAGAGATCGAACCCAACATTTTTGGTGTACTAGCCGACCAATCAGTAGATCAAATCTAACTTCAATGGTAATTATACGTTATTGATTTTAACAGGAAATAACGAACTAGGTCTTTTCCACCATCGGTTTTGTTTTAACAGTACAACTATTGTATACGATGCCATAAAATGAACATAAAATATAAAGTATGAGTTACGTATGGTTTAAGCGAAAATTACACTCCTATTATTCTTGGCAATTGGCGTTTAATTTACTAGTAGCATATTCATTGTATGGCTTTTAAATTATATACATTTTCAGTAACATATCGATCAGTTTTTGTATAAGGGTGGGTAAGTACTAAGTAGAAAACCTGTAGTACTTCTATTGACGTTTACGAGCACCAATTCTGGACTAACCATGAGGTAAATCCAGGAAATTATATTTCAATTTTCCCATAAGCTATGAATTGGCGATCTATATACTTGTATATGTATAGAGGGTTAATTGCATTTAATCTGCTCGACGAAGTCGGTTGACGTAATGTATTACTATATCGTATTATCGTCCCGCATATCACGCACGAAGTAGTGGCAAAATGTATTGAGTACCGTTTTTACAGTTCAACTTTTGCTGGGTTGCATGTAGGAGGTTTACCATTTATCGGTTACTTGTGGTTAAGGCATTTGTTTATCAAGTTTGGTACAAGCGCTTACATCAAGAAAGTATTGTCTATCTCTCTCTAAAAATACAAATTTATGGAACAATTTTTCCAAGTTTCAATTATCTGAAATTAATATCTGCCATATGTTCCTTAGTGCACTATTCCAAAACCACAAAATGAAATATTTACTATGTCTCTGAATTTGAATGCACTTTGCTCTAACTTAAAGATAAATATTTGAGCACTTTGGATACACCTGCACTATAAATTACAAAGTAGGAATCGATACGTACTTGGCAGTATGGTGCCAAAATTTTATGTATTCTCAAAGTTTTGTTTTATTTAATTTTATTTATATAAATATTTAAGTTTTATTTTATTGTCGTTGACAAATTGGGTTTTGAGGTCATTCGGTACGGTTTTTAAGTTCAAATGACAGAAAACTGTTTTCATTCCAAGGAGTTCATTCATTCCAAATCACATTTCTGTTTGCGTAGTGCGACGAGTGCAATGACTTCAGCTTTAGGATTGATTGGGTCTGACCGAATTGTGTTTGAAGCCATTGATCAATATTAATTAGTTTTGGTAAGGGTGGTTCCTTTCTCAGCTGTTCAATTATCCAGAAGGTGCTATCTGGATGCCAGATTTGTGTTGTCTATAGAAAAGCTGGCTCACTGAAAAATTGAAAACAAGTTGAACTGAGGATATTACTTTTAAAGACTAATATAGTTCATTTTTTTACTGAAAAAATATTTATAAGACAGAAATATTTACGTAACTATAATTTAAAAAGCAAGAAAAACTACTAATCATATAAAACATACAAAGAAACAAATTAAAAAGTGTATCTGACCGAGGCTGGGTTCCCAAAACACATTTTTTATACAATTCTTTAGTATTGTTGTCTTAATGAAAACCATTACGTGTACCGCCTCTTCGATTTGTAACTACGTACCTACTATAAGTGCGGTGCTGTAAAAAAGATTAACGTCAATGTTATTAAAGCGTCTGTTTTATGAGTACATACGGTAAACACCTTCACCAGGAATAACTCACGTCATTAATATAAAATTGCTCCAGATACACTAGGGGTAAGCACCATTTTACGATCATTCTTCATTTATCTTTCCTTAGCTTTAGCAACGACAACATTATTTTAAACACTAATTTAATGTAAGTGTTTGTTGCTATCATAATGTAATGAATCTTCACGAATTAGCTTTGCTTTCTTGTAGATATTATACTGCTGTAATCGGATTTACAGGTGTAGCCTGTTCCGCAAGCCAGCGTTCGATTAATATCGAATATCCGGAATATTTCCGTTCGCTCCAACCATCTGGAGTTTCAGATGGTAACCATTCAAATGTTTCTTGGAATGATAACATTTAGAACTTGATGAGTATTAATTTATTCAGCGCCAACTTTACAGATATTGTCATCTTAAAATAAACGTCTTCCGGTAAAACTATGCGTGTACCTCGAATTATGTAGTAAAAATACTTAGATTTTAACAAACAACGTATAAAAGTGCGTATGTTCCTTTGTACACAATACGTTGAAATACGGAAGACCGGAACCATTGGTGCTGTAGCCGATGATGTAAAAAGTATAGATTCGTGATGTGCTCACAAAACAACACATACACATATTTCGAATTAGCGTACATTTACCTAAACAAAAGCTTACAAACTGCATTCTCTTTGGCGGTTCGTTATTGAGGCACGGGTGGCGTATCTACCTTTATGTATACAGAATATCATTGGTTGTAGCTAAGTTTTGAATCAGTATTCGAAATCAGTCAAAAAAAAAATGAGAGAGGTTAGAGTTTTTTTCGTTAAAAGAATTGTTCGCAACAAGGGCTTTACTGTAAAGATGAAAATATGGCGTAGTGTAACTACCACTGTTTTTTTCAGTTGTATAAAAAAGTTATTATTATAACATAGAAAGTGTAACTTCCCTATCAAACGGAAATTTTAGAAAATTGATCTTACAAGTCATAAAATACCTAGGGAATTAACATACTCGTACGCAAATAAAAGTTAACATATTACTTAATTAACATTATAGTTATTTTTTGGATAAAGTCGGATTGCTTTGGATATTCATTAAGTCTTTGTTTTTAAAATTACTTAGATAATAATGACTACAATAAGATGGCATTTTCAGTAAAATGAGTAGGTATATTAGAGTCAACGGCAGAATTTACACCAGTTATTCATTCAGACGCCTGCATTGTAGAAACAGTGTGCCGACTTTCTTGCTCATCAAACATTTACGGGACAAACGCCCCAATTCAAGACTGCACATCCCCATCTCCGCTTACTCAATGCTGTATGCATTATATTGCTTTGACATACCTTTATTTAACTTTTAGTGTATTACAAACTAGGTCAATATTGCAAATACTCGCCAATCAATTAAACGAATATTTCTAATTTTGTCGTTAAAAAGGTTTTATTTGATAACGTTTTTCTTTTCATACAATCATGTTAAAAAGTATGGATTCGTGATATGCTCACAAAACAATCGAAAAAAGTGTTCCGAATGCAGTGACAGCACACATACACATATTTCGAACACATTTACCTAAACAAAAGAGTACAAACTGTACTCTCTTCGGCGATTCGTTTTTGCGGCACGGATGGCGTATCTACCTTTATATATACAGAATATCATTTTTTTCATAAAAAAATTAACACTCCTATAAGCCACCTCTGATCCTGAAATATGATCTCAGGTTGTTTCGGTACCGTTCGGCCCGAAGAAGCTATGATAAAAGTATTTTTATCTATACCTTGAGGTAGGTACTCGCGCAGTAAAATTTTGACAAGATTCGCCTAAAATGCAAATATCGATATAAAAAATTAAAATAATTCGTATGACGAGGAATGTACCTAGTTTGACTTTGAACAAAGATATATTTTTATACACTCAGTTTATTTAGTTTCACTCTCATCTTCCCAGTTATTTTTTTGCTTAATGCACCCCAAAAGCCAATTTGTTCATTGAAATCGAACTAGTTGGCAACTTAATATATATTAATGATGTAGTGTATCCAATACCAATGTTTATAAACACGTCAATCTCAGAATCCCATTTGTTAACGCCATGAGACCGATATAATTTTCCCGTGTAAATTATACAAAGGTTCAGTTAGTTTTTTACCTATAGCTACTAATTATTTCTCGAGCTACGGCGATTGCGTGTCTATAGCGCATTTAACCTTTGTTGTAATTTCCGCGATAAACGTATAACCCCGTTTGGTTCGAATGGAATAGGCCAATGAATGCAATATAAATGCTAACTTACGTAATCACATCAAATCTGGAATGTCTCATAAGGATATACCAACTAATATACGTCTGCGAATCAGCATTACAATGGCTGGGCAACCAATACAAAAGAGACAATAACACAATCAACCTAGAATAGATCCTATTATAAATGAGCTAAGGCTTCAAATACAAATTAGAATAATGGAGCTACTAATCATTGTGACTCTTAAAATACCCTGGTAGTCCACTAAACATACCCGGGAGTCAATCCAAAAGTACTGCTCGTGTCCGATATTACACGTGCGTTTGTAATAATTGAACGTTGCTTCTATATGTGACGAGTCGAAATAATTATTTTAAGGCTTGAGCGAACACTAAAATAAACGCCAGTGTGATGTCATGAAATAGGCGTTACGTATGCTGTACACGCGGTTGAGTATGACATCAGTTCGGCCGCCGCGATCATCTGCTCAGCCGCTGAATTATTGCTTCTGTTCCCACGATTCGTGATTCACTATATTTTTCTAGAGCTCCTGTGGTTTTTAATATTATATCCAAACTAATTTTGTCTATTTGTCAACGGTTATCGTGCTGAAAAATATGTTGCCGTAGCCGCATTTCACTAATTACGTTATCACACCCTTCACGTGATCAGGCTCGTGAGTGGTGTTCACTACATTTATTTTGCGCGTAATTATATGAGAACACGCCTAAATAGGAAGTTAGGACTTCTTTTGTTGATTATTCCTGCTAGATGACGCCGTTTTGCGTCGTACGTGTCTACATATAAGCGACACTTGTAAACAGGAGGAGCAAAGAATATATTGTGGTGGTGATGTCAGAATATCATGAGATGCGTCGCAACAACCCCTTTGTACAGACACGCAACTATCAGTAGATTGTGCTGTACGCCTCTGGATATTGGCCAGCCTGAGCGCTAGCCGCTGTGACTCGTTCGTGACGCCGCATATTTTTAACGTAACAAACATCGCAGACACTCTCGAGTGCCAAATGTAAAGTTCACTAACATAGATTTGGCAAGAGACGCTATTTACGCGAAGTGTCTATGCGAGCATATAATCGAGGAACTTTGCCCGCGATGCAAGTTGTAATAAGAGTTGGTTTCAGTATTTCACGACTTCGTTGAGTACAATGCTTTGAATTGTAAACAGGAAAAGTATTATTCTACATATCGGCACAAAAGTGTTAAATAAAATATGAATTGGATGAGAAGAGGTGAGGTAATGTATAAATTTGTCAAGATAATTTCTATGTAACTAGTCCAACCCTCGCATCCTCTAATAGAGTAGTCGCTACGTTATATAAGACGACCATTTCTAGTAAGTTATAGTTAACAATAGGGACATCAAAAGCTCTTCGTGATTGATCTGATATGATTCTCGAATGATACATTGAATTCTAACTTTATATGTATAGTAAGTAAATTGAAATGCCTACACCGTAACCGCCACGATAAAAGGTTTAAAACAATATGAACATTTCATTGATTCGCTTTAGTACTCATTTTTATGAGCAATAAAGTTTTAAATAACCCCGTGAACCTAGTTCAAGTAATCCATTGTTAAAAAAACTCTTATTTTGGTTGACTTTTTTGACTCCACTGCTTATTTAATTTGACTGTGGTCCGACGTAGATTTAACACAATTTTTCTGCATATAGGTATTACTTCCGATCCAATATGCGAAACTTTGCTCGGGTAAAATGTGAAAAGATTAAAATGACACGTTTTATCAAACTCGTTTCTCGCTAAAAGGATGAAAAAAAGGGCGAATGGTTCAGCAAAGGATTACAATTCACATTTTTTCTTTTGCGCCCGAAATTTCAATCCTCTGCTTTTTCCAGCCAACAATGCCATTAGAATGTAGTGAAAAAACCGAAATGTCATTTTGTAGTGTTACATTTAGATGTTAGGTTGCTATGTATTTAAGGTACCCTTGTTTAAAAGCGTGTAGTAATTCCTGCCTCGTGACAGGAAGACTTCCATAGCAATATAGGCAATAATGTAAAGTATGATATAACTGACTATGATATTTCAGATGTCGCCAAGCATCTCAGCATTGACATATCTCAAGGCGATTTTCTGGCAAGCTTCAATGTGTGAACTTATAGTACTGACACTTAGAAAGGGGCTTTTCGTCACAAAATATACGGTGTTGTTTATTATTGTTTGCTTTGTTTTAGATCTTAGTTTTATGATTGTATTTATTGTAAACATGCTTTGTGTAGCTTCGTGTTTTGTTCAGACACATGACGGAATCATTAATCAAATAATGCTAATATTTACAAAACAATATTTGTTCTTGTTGTCATTCACTATGGCTTAGGTATTTATTATTGGTGTACACCGAAATCGTGTAATTAGTCAAATGAGTGCAAAATTGCTTTTCAAATTAACAATACCACCTGAAATCATTTTTATTGTAAGCACTTTCAGCAGTTTGAAAACATGGTTTTAACGTTTCGTTCTACGGAGAACAGTTAAAATTGTAATTTATGGCGGAGTATAACAATTAACCTCATTTTAGGTGTTTCTGGGTTCATTAATCAATTTAATCTTTGCATCTTCCTTAAAACACCTTACAGAACCAGAATCGGCAGTAATTGAAATGTTCACATTAAAATAATAATAAAAATAACAAAAGATTTTTAAGTCTCCCTTTGTAGTTTACAGTTTGATAAAAAGTTTAATATTTTTATTAACTGTAGTAGCTATTAACATTAAGAATATAAATTGAAGGTGTTTGTTCTAAAAAGCATCTTTCTGCTACATTTTTTTAATTCCCAACGTATCGGAAAATGACTTGCCTTATTTATTTTATATACGATGCTTATATCATATTCTGGCGTTCTTCTCATTACTTAGCCGATCATTACTTCGGTAACTTTAGCACAAATGTTCAAAGTACTGTAGGAACTAATTAAAACTTCAGATGAAAGTTGACACACGTGAGTCGCTTCTTGCCCAAGCTCGTGATATGAAAAAGGCGAGCAGATGGCTCTGTTTAACAGCTGCATTTCAGCCAGATCAAAAGGAGACACTTGTTTAGTAAAGTATAACGCTTAGGGTATGTAACAGTTTACATAACATCTCTTTAAGAAAATTATGGGATGTAGTTCTTTGCCCGGTTCTTCTCTATATAGTTCTACATACCATGACAGCCATATACAAGGTGGACATCATGCTAATTGGTATTTTGTTAAATCTTTTCACTATTAAAAATAAGACAGTAGAATGTCTTTTTTGCTGTTACCGGGTAACACCTATAAAGGTGAGTTTGTTAAAATCCCTTTTAATGTGATAACGACGATATGTGTAGCAATATTAAACATTAATAATCGCCTACTAGGATGTTTATCCAGACAAGTATTTTCAATTACTCTACACTTGGGCTTATTTAAAGTACTATAGTAATTACTACAATTAGTTGTGGTTTCAAAATCTTGCGCCGAACTCGTAAAGTTAAAACTTGCCTGACCGATTTCCGAATTCAGCGCGAGATTTGCTGGATAGTTTTTATCATGCGCAGTTGACTAACTTTCAAGTAGCGGTTTCCTGATGGAAAGTACTGGAACATTACAAAACTACGTAGTTTGAATCATATCTCGACAATATAGTGGCCCTTCCAATCTTATCCATCCATGGATTATTCATTATAGTACGGTTATTTTATCAAAAGATGTTTTTATATGTAAGCCAATGAGACAATATCATTTCAGTATAAAACTAATACATAACGTGTTTAATGCTACAAAATGGTTACTACTCATCTGAGTACCTAGTATGATAGAATATTGCAGTGTAGTATAAATCAAAACCATATTGTATGAAGCGCGTAGACGTAAATGCAAGCAAAGCTACTTGCGTCTAGAATACAAGTATAGTATCTGCATACGTTTCTCTTCCAATTGAGTATTTACATTAAGTACCTAATGTAGCAGCGACACAGTTTATTCGAATTATTCCCTATATAAACGAGCACTACTTCAAAGATGAATTCTGCTTTATTGAAATTCAAATAACGAAGAGATGTGTTGCAGGTCGTGCTAGTTTTATCTTACGACTGAAATTACTAGATACAGTGGATTTTTGTATCGACTTATTTTTCATTTCACAACAAATCTTTCTCCGTATTTACGAGTATTATTATAACAATTAATTGGTACTAGTTTTTTTGTAATGAAATTTGATAAAAATCTTCAAATTAAATTGTTAGAAATGAAGTATCTAAAATCCGATCCATGTACAATTAATGTTTTAATTAAGACTTAAGAGAAAGCTGATATGAGATGTTAACCTTTTAGTGATACTTCGGTATGAGTATCATATGACGTGATAATTGATTTAGAAACTAATCCATAAAGAAGCATATTATTTAATTAGTGATTATATTATTATGTTAAATACTAAATTGACTATAACTAGAAATAGTACATAAACATTGAACTTTTGTTAAAAAAATCTCGACTATTAAATGGATACTTATTATATTAAAATATATCCGTGACCAATCCTACCACAAGACTGTACCTGGAAGTTTTAACTGTATTAGTGTCCAGAGTGTGGGCTGCTCCCATGTGGTCATACATTAGAAACTTATTTCAACGAACTCGAACGTTAACTTCGATATAGCCAACACTTATAAAATAGTTTCGCAATACCATTTCTTCGAGGCTTGTTGAAAGTAAACGAGCCCTCACGTTAACCGGCTGCAGTGCACGCCCGGATTTCTCTTCGGATTTCAACACTTTGTTGAACCGAGCTTTGATAAAGGGACGTTTGAATGAAGGCTAGAAATTCACTGGACGCTTGGTAACTAATGGTACTGATGGTGGTTAGCTTCTGCGCAGCTGGCCAGGTTAATGGGTGGGGTAATTAATCTGTTGTAATGTTATAAAATGAGATTGTGCATCTAGTTTATTGTTCATCTAAGTACGTACAGTATAATTTGGATCAGATTATTTATTCCAAAAAACTACTTCAATACAAGTTCGGGCATTCTTCCCCTAAGTCTGTTTTAGATTTTATATTATTTCTCACAGGCATTGTTATTTGTACATGTTTGCGTTTACAGTTATTAATTATAATGTCGTGGATAGCATGGATTAAAATAATAGGAACTTTCTAATAATAAGTAGTTCTATTACCCTTTCTCCAATTCTAAATGTTAAAAAAAAAATTTCAGCGCGCAATAATTCTTTACGCAAAAGTCCTTAAATATACTGGCCGTTTAAAGGGACTATTTTTTGTCTTTTAAACGCAATTGTACATTTCATTGTACATTTCAAAGTTGGCGCAAAATGGGGGAGGCCTATGTCCAGCAGTGGACTGCGATAGGTTGATTAGGTTACAGATCTTATGGTAATAATTCAAGACCGACTGTATAAGTATGCCTTCTATAATTAAAAAGGGTGTGGATTAGCCGGAAGTGTTATTGATTTTCCTAATAAAAGGTCAGGGAAACCCATGAAGGACTTTACTAATTTTTCTATTCCAATAAATATAAATAAAAGACATGTTTTTTTAATTTCCAAGTATTTTTCATGCTAAGGTAATTGAATTTTTATTACTTCGTGAATAAAGACAATATACTGCTTTGGTTTGTACTAGTAAACTACCTGTTAGTGCAGCTTCGCCCTACTAAATAAACGGTACTAATTAAACGGTAGACTTAAAAACGACGTATTTATTTTAAAAAGTCACTCTAATGTAGTACTGTTTACAAATATGGCTTCCGCTTCAATGACAAGTTTCAATGAGCTAAGCTTAGTCTTGTTGTGGGGTCTAACAGTGACGACTCTCAGCAAACTCTGATTGATGGTCGGATGCGTTTGGCCAATTTAACGTCTATCAATTTGATACAGTTAAATCGTTGCTGCGACTTCATTGAATTGTCTTCAATTGTACTTATTCGAGGACTAACATTTTCCGATTCGATAACTAAGTACTTATTGTAACTTAGTTTAATGAGACCTGTTAATTGAATTTGTGCAATGAGAATGTTATTGTTGGACCTACTATTATGCTATTGTTGAACACACCAAGAACAAAGGGCATGGAAAAACTTCTGCATACCATTACGTGGACGGTCGGTTTAATCTAGTAAAAGAACGGGCTCAACGCCAACTAATCGATAAATTGCATTGTTTTATTAGCAGCTGACGCTAGACACAGATTGGAAAAAGAAAACATCAAATAATTGATTAATCTTAGGTCAGCAACTCGTACAATGCATTCTCTAAAGCGCTCTTTCTTCGAGTCCACAGTTTTATTTTTCGATAACATCATTTTTTGAGAAACCTAGAGAAAACGCTGGGTATTGCGAAATGTTAAACATTCAGTTAATATAATAATATTATACTTGAAATATCTCAATTTTCAAACCCATATTATACGACGCCTAATTCATAGTAAATGCTTTTTCAAAAGAAAACTAAATGCAGTTACAACCACAGTACCACTAAAACCCAATTCCGGTGAAAGCTTTGCTGAATATGAACTTAATATTTTTCAGTCCAATGGATGTAGGTGCGCGCTAGATATCCCGGCCCTCCATTTTATTTATCCATCCTCCCCGGCCACCTTTCATATGACGTCCGTCCACGAGGTTACAGGGTACCCGCTGTACGCTTGCCAAGATGCGGTCTCGTTGACCAGCTCAATGCCACCCCAACTTGGTAATTCGGCGAGCTATATCGGTAAATTACATTCCCACACGAACAAAGTAATTCCTGTTTTCATCCTAAGAGAGACTCTAAAATTTGTATATTTTTGCAAATATTTTTAAAACATATCATAATATCCATAATCTCATCGTCTTGAGCGTCGGTGGCTGATTGGTGTGTACTTTTGCCTTCCGTAATGGAGGGTGCAGGCTCAAACGCCGCCACTTACCAATGTATTTTCGAATTTTCGAAATTATGTGTACGTTTCCGATGCTCCTACAGTGAAGGAAAACATCGTGAGGGAACTTGCGCATGGCTTCAAAGAGATTTAAGGGTTGTGCGTGAAATCGGCCAATCCGCACTGGACCCGCGTGGACGACGAAAGCCTAATCACCCTTTACGGGCAGACTCGAGCCCAACGGCGGGGAACCACAGAAAAAATCATTATCATCTTTATCATCATCAGCTGATTAAACGTCCCGACTTCACGCACAACCGTTGAATCTCTTCGCAGGCGTGCGCAGGTTTCCTAACGATGTTTTCCTTCACCGTCAATAAATTTTAGAATAAATAGTAACAGGAATATACTCGTAAGTTCCGTTCCGTATACGTATACAAGCTGATTGTGATGCTCATGATGATATCCCTAATCTAAAATTTAGTTTTATTATTAATTTATTGCTAAGCCTAATTCATAAGTACACTTTAGTTATGCCTACTCGTAAAGGAAATCACGAGTTATGTTTCGGTATCCAATATATATATTAGTATTTTATTAATTGTTGATGAAGGCTTGTGCCTTATATATACTCCATATTAGTCACAGATTATACCAATCTTTGACATAGGAGGGTGCCACGTTTGAATTTATTGCTGGCAATCATAAAGCGGTGTGATTCCCTAATTTTGTGTCTAGACTACAGGCATGTAATGCATTGAATGCTAATTATTTTTATTAACTAGCTTGGCCGTTCATGTTTACATAAAACTTTTATAAAATAATTGTATATAACTTCGAAGCGATTTGTGAGAATTCATACGATTACAACGATTTCAGAGGTTTCATATATTGTTAAGTGATTTTCTAATTTCCCACGCAAGTGTACTAGAGAGCCATCTAGGCGTTACAACTAATTATTGTTGGACCAACTTATCTAATACTATGAAATGACTTTTTTTTTGTACAAAAATAAATGAAATGATCATTCATCCTGTTTTGATTGATCTACCAAGATTTCCTTAGATAATGTTATTTTTTTTCCCTCTTATTTATTTTACTTCTACTCGACAGTGCCCTCTAGCTTTTCTTGTTAGATTTTCTAGAATCGCAATGAAGCGCCGTGTCTTGTCAGTGGAAACATTTAGCCATGTTACCCAAGCAATGCTATTGTTTTATAAATTATTTACACGTATGTTTATAAATTGTGTAAATCTTTTACAATGTTTCATTACCTTCGTATATATTTTTAAATGTTAATTCTATGATTTTTAAAAAATACATACTTTTCCCTCTTAAGGCGACGTGTTGTACAGCGCCATCTATCCTAGAAGTGTTTAACGATTACGGCGTGAAATGCACAGATGCTCCGATAGGTGTCTCTAGTGGGATTAAATAATTTATTTGAATATATATTTTCTTGCGTTACTTCAAATGGCCTTAAAATTTTATTTTAACTTTTAAATAATGTTGTGTTTTGGATTAAAAGGTATTATATACTTACTTGGTAAATAATACAATTTAAAATATTCGAGTTTTCAAACCAATTCTTCTCTGGTGGCTTGCGTGTCTGGAATACAGCCACAAATTGAATGTTTTTATTACAGACGCAGTTTTAAAATGTGTTCTTGTTCTGATTTTGATTGAATGTTTTACGTTGTATCTACTTCATACGTTAATATGCTGTGTTTCCTGGCAACTACCGATTAGTTTAGTTCTAGTTCTGAACTAAAACGTATTTTTGTAGTAAAAATAACGTATGTTACGTGGCATAAATTGCTGATTAGGAGTAACTAACCTCGAAGAAACGAATGGTTTCATTTTTTAGGTATATGTAGTAGATAATATAACTCATAATCAGTAGACTCTAAATAGGTACCTATTTGGAATCTACAGATCGATACAGTTTCTATTGATTTGAAAAGGTTAATACGCAAGACTTCTTTATTTGTATTCAATAAGTTTTTTTTTCTTTGTGTTAAATTGTGACGGTATAGATCGAAACTCATGTGGGACAGTATTTTTATATTAGTTACTAGCGACCCAAATATTCATTGAAATCATATACTGTATAGCGTAATTTAGATCTTTATTAAATCAACAATTTAGGTATTTAAATGGTTACAAATGAATGCTGTATTGGTTAAAATCGCTTCGAAAATTTGTCATTTTTTGTCTTAAAAAGTAAATGAAATTAAACTGGGGACCTTTTCAATGTTTCCATTACTTAGTACATTATTTTGATCAATTTTGTAAGTTTCAGCCTGCGTTAAATGAAAGTATTTACGACATCACATTAGACACCTCAAAATTAACAGTATTACTTCACTATTTAATGGATATAATTATACATATAAACCTTCCTCTTGAATCACTATCTTTTAAAAACACGTTGAATCACTATCTATTAAAAACACTATCTATTAAAAACACGTATCAAAATCCCTTGCGTAGTTAAAGATTTAAGCGCACATACGGACATAGGGCCACAAAAAGCTACTTTGTTTTATACTAAGTATGTCTTAGCCGTAACTTCTTGGGATTTCATAATTTGATACCTTATTTGAAATTATATAACATATATGTGCGAAATATACTTCATACCTTTTTGTGTATAATAAAAAACAAAAGATTATGCAGGAGCTCTTAAGTTTTGTAACCCACAACTGTGTTTTCATGTTAATGCCGCCAATGACAGTGATATCTTTAATAAAATATCGCTGGTCGATAATAATTATTTTTATTCTGTGTGTGCTGGCAAATGGGTTTGATCTATTAATTAATCCATGTACTTTTTGTAACTTAATAGTGGGCGTGCCTAAGAATATAGTATTTATTCGACTGCTGCAATGTAGCTAATAGCCGATCACGTGTACTATAACCTCACCACAACTATACTCACTCACCATAACTATAGATACAGTGACATTACTGGCTAATCTTATTTTCGTGTTTACTGATAAATTAAATATTGGACCGTAATAGCCACTGTAAGAGCATCGGTGGCTCATTGGCATGAAAGAAAGAAAGAAAGAAAAAAAATCTTTATTCAAATAAATCTGTTACAGATACTTTTGAATCGTCAATTGTTATTATTATCATATTTTTTGTGACTCTACCACCGGTTCGGAATAAGTAGGATCTTCGAGAAGAGCCGGCAAGAAACTCGAGTTACTCTTTTAATCTTTTTATATCAGTGGTTACAGTTTTGTCATTTACCTACAAATAGCTTTACAATAATTTATTACAAAGATTTTGTAACTGGAACACTAAGTGCAAGACCACACATCTTTATCCGATAAATATTCTTCTATTGTATAGTAACCTTTTTTCATGAGGGTTTTTTTAATCTTTAATTTAAACTGGTGATGAAACATGGACTGTTGCCTTCCGATCTGGAGGGTGCAGGTTGAGATCCCGCTACGTACCAATCTGTTTTCGAATGTTTCAAATTACATGTACGTTTATCAGACGCTCTCACGTTGAAAGAAAACATCGTGAGGAAACCTGCGCACGCCTTCGAAGAAATTCGAAGGTTGTGCGCGACGGCTAATACGCACTGAACCCGCGTGGGTGACTACACTGCCTGTACACAGTGTCGTGCAGAGATTATGAGTAGGGTATGCAAAGTGAGTGATAACAATTGCAAAATCAATATCGTCTATGGTTTCAATTTTGTATAGGAAAATGGGTGCAAAAGTGGGAATCATTGGTTATGTGGGCATTCTCCGGGTTGTTTGGACGCACAGAGTATGCACTGCTTATTTGCATATATGGAGTGCACGCCACAGAGTGTACACTCTTTACGGGTGTACACCTCTGTCTCTCAAGTTCTGGCGACATCATAAATTTGAATGTAATAATAATTACATTAGTGAATACTGGCTTAAAAGCTACAGTTTTCCTCAATGGCTACAATTTAAAGATATAATAATAATAACATGATACTTAAATTAAGTTACAAAAGGATGGTGCTATTTATCGTATAGAGCGCTATCCCACTCTAACTCTTTTTTTCTCTGCTTCTTAAATCTTACTTAGCTTAGTAGCCTAAAGCCGAGCAATTTGTTTAAAAATACAGCAAAGTTTAGATAAGAACACAGACATCCGAATATACAATTAGACTAGACAAGCCGCCAAGTTTATAGGCAGTCCCAGTGTCGCAATTTCTTTTCGGTTCTTATCTGTGAAAAGTTATTATATTTCTTGGTAAATTTACTGATTCATTGCATGATGCATGTTAATAATGCACAGGATGGCATTATGGGAAAAACGGTAATTTTTCTAATATTCGTGCGTCTTGACTCGTCTCACACAGCGTAAACTGGCAGCCAGTGTATGCTCGTTGAGCTTACATTTGTCGCACTTAAAAACGCGGCTTGCCCCATCTCCTGTATTGGGAAATCTGTGGATAAGAATCAATTAATTGTGCAGACTCTTTTAAAAAAGGGTGCAGAGCAGACATTTCTAACACATCTAGTCATATCGAACGTTGAAATTCAACATTTTTGATATCCGCGCATTAATATGTATCAGAGTTTTACTTGAACGCGAAGTTAACGTCATAATATTGATGTATCTATACATAATTCTAGTTTCCAATCACTAAATAAATATAACATAACTGATGCAGTCAGTTCAGGATTCGTAAAGTCCGGAAGTTTTCATAGAGGTCCTCTTATTTTTCGTAAGAGTATTGAGTACTTCGAGACCCAAGAGTTTTCCAGCGGCTTCACCGCGTCTGAACTGTAATTATGCGGGTCGGGATTGCCCTTTAATCAATTTTAATATCCATGCGACTATGCCGCTACCCACGCACGTTGTGTTGCCACCTCAGTTTTAGAAAAAAGGCTTTTTGAGAAGTTAAAAACAGCTAGATAGGGCTAGATTGAGCATCAAAAGATTTTCTGTTCTAAAATACTGAAATAATCATGTCATGAGAGAGCGTCGGTGGCTCAATGGTAGAGCGTCGGTGGTTCAATGGTAGAGCGTCGGTGGCTCAATGGTGTGGACTGTGGCCCTCCTACCAGGAAGGCTGAGGTTCACATCCCGCCACGTACCAATGTGTTTTTTTGAATTTTCGAAAAATATATGTACTTCGACGTTTAATTAGATGATGATGATGAATCATGTCATGAAATCGTATTTTTAGAGCGCCTGAGTAAACGTCGTCATGACCGAAAAAATAGCAAAAAAGTACTTGTTACCTTGTCGAATCTTCATATTTGGTAATATTTTCAAGACAGTGAAAAAGAGCTAGATTGCTCTTTCGGGCTAAATCGTTGAAAACGGAGTTCACCTATGCTGATAAGTGGTAGAACTAGCTACAAAAGGGCTAAGGTGGCAACACTGCACGGCCGTTCGCCCCGGCCTGAACAATGCTTTACGCGTCTGTGCAATTAGAGCCCCGTGCGGTGGCACGTATCTCCCCGTAGCGTTGCTCCCCCAATTTTGATTGTTACGTGTTGGATCTATTCTCGTATGCGGTGCGTAGCGTATATGAGGATCATCATCTTCGCTGGAAATCGTAAGGGCCTAGCGCGGTAGCCTGGCAGTGTATATTTCAATACGGCCGATGACGAAACAAATGATTTAAAAAATATTCCCTATTTTCTATTACATATTGTTCTCGTATTGAAAAAATTGAATAAAATAATAGAATTTATAAGTTTCGTTTTTCACAAATACGCCCGAAGATGAGGCTTACATATTAACTTCCCTTTAAATGAGACTGAGGCATCAATTTCCAAATCATTCTATTCCAATGTTATTAAACAATTGGCTAATACTCTTCATTCATTTGCTGTCTGTCATGATATGACAGGTATACAAATTCCAGATTTTAATTACAGTTTTATGCTGTTTGCAAAATGACAGGGATTGTCTAGATAGCAGACAGAATGAAATTAATTGTTTTGTACTCGTATTAAATGCTTTGTGATATTTTCCGCTTTGGTAAGGGCTGTGATTCATTTCATGAAATTGACTTAGAATTTAATTTTTCATTTAATATTTAGGCATGAAGTTCAGGTTTATCGATTGTTTCCCAATTGCCTCTAAAAGTCCCAGCAAAATTTGGTTTCAGTTAGGTAGGGTCTTTCACTTATTTATATTTAAATATTATCCAAAATAGTGTGCTTAGCTTTTCGCTCTAGTTTTTCACCACAGTATTATTAATTTTAATCAGATTAATCTGGTTGTGGCATAAGAGGATTTTCAATTGCATTCAATACTACTTTATGCTTGCCAATCTGGAAAAGGTTTATCATAGTTTGATTATGAAAAGCGCTGTTTGACTCTAATGTCAGAGTTTTAGAACTTATTAAGACTAAATAGTTTATCTTTTAAATAGAAGCAAATACACCGGCATCGTACCTAAACTTAACAATTTCAATGCGGTGATGACTTCTCCAATGAAAACCAGGTTATCAATATATTGTACGGGTTTACCTACTCGTACCATCATCGGTGTACGAATTGCCGCATTGTTACTGCAGTCTAGTTTATATATACCTATTCCAAAAGCACTTAACAACCAAGTACATTAATGTTCATTTATTATGTACCTACGTTTTTATTAAGTCTCGAAGTGATCCGGGAAGATGGTGATTTATTCCAAAGAATGTTCTGCTTTATGTAAAACGTAGCACATATATATATGTTGCCAGAGCCTCGTTAATTTATTTACCTACGGTTCTCTTTTGGAGTTGTCAATTCCCAAATAAATTTTGAGTTTGCTGGGTGTTTTCCTCTTGGGACTGACCTTTGAATAAGAAGTTAAATTTAGGGTACAATAGTTTGGGTACATATAACTTTGTTTTGTAAGAGTACATACCTTTGTTTTGTAAATATTTCGTCATTTTATTTACTCATATACCACTTTAAGTGAAACTAGGTATAGGTAGGGATACTAGGAATCTTGTTAAGAATAGAGTTCACTGCCGTTTAATATATCGCAATAACATAAATCCTTGCTTGACGTTGGACGCTGGTCAAGGCCTTCCTTTACACTTGATTACATCCTACCACACCAGAATAGATTGGCGATAATAATGTTAAAAATGAATATGGAATTAAAATTTGCTTTCCCTATTCAAAAAAGTAATACAAATATTTTTAGCCAGTCATTTAATAAAACGTACCTGACGTATTTAATCAAAGACTAATTGCTGAATCGACATTGAAGCCTAATGTGTCCAACTGCTGCTCGAAAGCCTCCTTTTATGACTTCCACATGGACCGTCACTAGCAGTTAACATCTGTGGGCTACCATAACCGTTCCATTTTTAAACCTCACCAGAAAGGAAGCTAACACCATATAAATCAATATGTATAACATATTAATTTAAAATCAATATTGGATCAGAGGTAGCTACATTCATCACATTTGCAATTCGGTCTTCTCCACCATTCGCAATAAAATACCAAACCTTATTTTCATAAAAGTGCACTTTGTTTTACATGTCGTTTCATTGATCACTTTTGTTTATTTGCAATATTGTATTTTTAAATACACTGAAACCAATAAATATTAGGTCAATTGATGTTAGTGTGCAATGACGTCACGTTTCAATAATCTCATACAAAATATATGGAAACGTTCCTTATTGACAGTTCATAAAAAGTGCGTCAACGATTAGTGGTGTCAAATACCCAATTTGCTACGTGTACGAACACTACAGGTTACCTATTTTACTTTAAAGGGTCGATGTCAGTCTAAAATATCTAAGCGTGTATTCAGATGACCGTAATATTCTTACATAACTAATGAATAACCTTATCTGATAATTACAATGCATAAATAAACAAGGTGGATTAACAGAAATTAAGCTTTGCGGTAATTGTTTCTTATTTTATTTATGACATTGAATGAACGGGACGGTGAGTTTGCTACCTGTTGGTAAGTGATACGCCTGAATATGACAGAGTCGAAGGATATTAATAAATAGCTGGTAGTTTTCCGTCTACATTTCTATGCGCCCGTCACCCGAGACAACAGATCTTAGGTCTCCCATACACTATAGTTTACTTACTACAGTGCCCTCATCCCTAAACACAGAAGTGCAAAACACTCCTCACCGAACCGAACACGACTCAGTAACGAGTCTACCACCTAGTAGTCTTCACGCAGCTTACAAATTTGCGCACGATGTATTTGTATAAGAAACAAATACGATATAAATGCCATAGACCTTAACAATTTTTATTGTATGATTGTTAATTATGTGAACAATGGTTTCGATAAAACAAAGTTGAAATAATTTACAAGGTTTCATATTATAGCTGAAAAATAGAACAAAAACATGACAACAACAATTGTTTTGTTGTTTGCTATGAAATCAAGAATCTTTAGAAAACTTATTGACGTAATTTCCGGTTCTTGTATTCAATACTCGTAAAGAGAAGTATTAAAAGCGAGCAATGTTTATTTATGGTTTCAAAGCGCAGTGGATTTCAAGAGCTTGCATAAAAGTCCGGTTATTATTTGCCATTTCAGGTATGGTAATCTGTTAACCCCGCAACGCTTGTTTCATACCGCGTGCATTCGACTTTTATTATACAGAAATTACCATTTCATAGTTAGGTGGTTTCAATTAAAATTGGTTTGTGACGTAGACTTGCTGGGGTGTACCTAGTGTACACTTTAATTGCAAAAGGCGTAACAGCTTTTAGAACACATATCAACCTCATAAACAGGTCATATCCTGCCGAATAGTTAACGAGGCTCTGGCGACCCGCCAACACGCCTAATAGTCCAGCGCAGTTGGTCAGGACCAGAACCTTTCTATGAAGACATTTCTTTGGAGAGTCGTAGTTCCAGGAGCACGGAAGTATCGTTCTAGCAGTGGACTGATGTGGTAGAAATAAAGTACAAGCAGGATTTTAAACAGTTGAACGGATATGATGAAACCTGAAACCATAGGCTATTTTATGTCTAATTCTAAGCCCCCCACTTGAGACTAAAATGTGGGGTGGAAGTTTGTATGGAGCATATTGAAATTTTATGGTATACAGCTAAACAAATTGGTATGCGGACTATTTGTCACTAAAAACCAATATTGCATCATTTTTTTGAGAATTTACGTTGCTATGCTATATTTTCTCGGTTAGACATTTTCCGTACAACTTAATACGACTTTAATGTTCATAAATCCTCTATGATTTTTAACTCATTAGTGACGCTGAGTGGTGGTAATTAGCGGCATAATGCCGAGCTATATTGCGGACCCTTTTTTCGTTTACGAGATTTTGTTCAATTTTTTTACTTTTCACGAACTGGCATTAAATGCATTTGCATGTCGTGCTATTTTATTTAATGGTAATGGCTGGTGCAGTATTAATTTTTAATGAAAATTTAACTTTTCTTTAACATTTTTGATACTTCAACAGGCTGAAGGTGGACTGTTTACCACTGCTGGATACTTTTTTTTTAATATGTATTTTCCTTCTTAGTCGTTTCATACGGCACTTGCGAAAAGAATGGGTGTGGTGAAAAACCAGTCGATAAATTTTAATTTCCTTAATAAGTAAGCCCAGAATATAAATAAGCTTGATCCGGAAAGGGCTGAATCGGTTATTACAAAGTTTCTTAGAAAACAATAAGTATTTCCAAGGAGCTTCTACGTTGTTGTGTGTTAGATACCACAAGTTAACCACATTATATTAATTAATTTAACCCTTCAAGTGAAGTCGGCTTTTAACTTTTATTTAAGTTCTTTTTCTAACTCGCCAAGGACTCATTACGTATGAGCTACAACAACTATTGCGGGAATATTTATATATTAATAGGCGTGGTGACTGGGTCCTGGAATCGTAAGAACTATTTTATATCATTGCAAATCTAGGTTAAAAATAACGATGTGCTTTCTCTCGCAAAGTCATTTTTTATGAATTTTATTAATCTTCAAAGTTAGGTGAGCAATTTAAAGTACATTATTTGACAAAAAAAACTAAATCCAAAGTATACACATACAATTTATAACAATATTTGCTTTGAAATCATTTTAACAAATGCAACATTTAATATAATTTTACTAAAAATACATAAACTATGCATACTACAAAGGTGTGACGTCATAATTAAGTAACAATTTGTGTGAAGCGTATTCTTAAATAAAGAAATATCTATTATTTTTAGTGTTTAGGCGTTTCTTTTAAAATGGAAATTCTGCTCGAACTCGGTACCCCTCTATCATGGTACATAAGTGTAATTGTTTTCAACATTGTCAGAGACTACCTTAGTTGACTTTAATGACGCCCAAGGGAGAAGACGGGTACTGCTGTTCTGCTGGTACTACATTGTAGCTAATCTGTGTAATAAATTAAGTTACCTTATTAACCAACATTAACGCTTGTTAAGTTTAATTGACAACACGCTTAACCCATATCGTATCGATATAACCAAATTATGAAAGAGTAAATAAAGAGTGGTCTGATTTCTTTCCAACAAAAAAGTCATCAAAACTGGTTTATTATACATGACGGAGATATCCCCGAACACGAACGCTTTAAGGTATGGCGTCCATGCAAATACCAATGGGTCCAACGCTTTAAATCCACGTTTTTATATGCACAGAATAGTTGTGGAATTCACTGCCCGCCCGTTGTTTGTCCCGAAAAATACAGTATACGATATACGAANGTAAGCCAGAATATAAATAAGCTTGATCCGGAAAGGGCTGAATCGGTTATTACAAAGTTTCTTAGAAAACAATAAGTATTTCAAGGAGCTTCTACGTTGTTGTGTGTTAGATACCACAAGTTAACCACATTAATTAATTTAACCCTTCAAGTGAAGTCGGCTTTTAACTTTTATTTAAGTTCTTTTTCTAACTCGCCAAGGACTCATTACGTATGAGCTACAACAACTATTGCGGGAATATTTATATAAAGACATTAATAGGCGTGGTGACTGGGTCCTGGAATCGTAAGAACTATTTTATATCATTGCAAATCTAGGTTAAAAATAACGATGTGCTTTCTCTCGCAAAGTCATTTTTTATGAATTTTATAAATCTTCAAAGTTAGGTGAGCAATTTAAAGTACATTATTTGACAAAAAAACTAAATCCAAAGTATACACATACAATTTATAACAATATTTGCTTTGAAATCATTTTAACAAATGCAACATTTAATATAATTTTACTAAAAATACATAAACTATGCATACTACAAAGGTGTGACGTCATAATTAAGTAACAATTTGTGTGAAGCGTATTCTTAAATAAAGAAATATCTATTATTTTTAGTGTTTAGGCGTTTCTTTTAAAATGGAAATTCTGCTCGAACTCGGTACCCCTCTATCATGGTACATAAGTGTAATTGTTTTCAACATTGTCAGAGACTACCTTAGTTGACTTTAATGACGCCCAAGGGAGAAGACGGGTACTGCTGTTCTGCTGGTACTACATTGTAGCTAATCTGTGTAATAAATAAGTACCTTTATGTACTCGTGGGATTGGGATTGTATGGGTGTTAACGTTGGGCACAAAGTGTTTCATAACCAACATAACGCTTGTTAGTAATTGACAACACGCTTAACCCATATCGTATCGATATAACCAAATTATGAAAGAGTAAATAAAGAGTGGTCTGATTTCTTTCCAACAAAAAAGTCATCAAAACTGGTTTATTATACATGACGGAGATATCCCCGAACACGAACGCTTTGTGGTATGGCGTCCATGCAAATACCAATGGGTCCAACGCTTTAAATCCACGTTTTTATATGCACAGAATAGTTGTGGAATTCACTGCCCGCCCGTTGTTTGTCCCGAAAAATACAGTATACGATATACGAAAAGTAAAAAGTTTCGTAGATTTTTTTCATGTTATTGATATTGTAGACTATAGTTACTTTGCTAGTCCTTAACACCAGAGCGATCTGAGTTATTTGCTGAGTTAAGTTAAAAAAGTTTTAAATGCTTACAAACTTAGAACGTACAAATAAATGTTCTTATTTAAAACCTGGCTGTTTGTAATACAAGTTGCGGAAACCTGTATTTTCATCACTACAGTCACTCATTTCTATAATAAACGGCAGTGAAACGGATTAAACTCACAGATTCGACATTAAACCGTTTGTTTGCGATAAATTAATGTCATGTACGAGTATTTTGCGGTGTACTGAATTAACGCAGGCAATAGTCATCAAATACCAGTTTCGGCGGCAGTGGTGTAGTAATTATTATCAGTGTATTCACATGGAACCACTGAACTGAACTCAATCTATAAAGTTCGTATGCACTGAATTGATTGGTAAATAATGATGGTTTTGTCCACTCGGCCCATCGGTTTAGGTAGTAGTAAATTTGCTATGTTAAGGACTTAAATTAGGTATGTAAAATCAGTCAAATATCATTTCTTCAGTTTAGGCCCGAGTAAGGCACTTATGAATGTAAAATGAAGCTACCACCGGTTCGGAATACACCTTAAACTGAGAAGAATCCGGCATGAAACTCAGTAAGGGCTCCTTTTTTTCAAATTATGTATCATTTAAATTATTAATTATTATTATATTGATGAATAAATTTTAAATAATTTCCATGTCAATACAATGATAAAATAAATTATGAATAGGAAGTAAAAATACGTGGTTTTAATTGCAAATATAGTCATTAGTGATATGTCAAGTAGGATGTATGTAGTATGTGTTGCAGTATGTGTATGTAATTATGCGTGAACAATGGAAGTCTAGTCCCAGATGGTGCTATCAGTCAATGTGGTGTTAAGATTAATATTCCTTAACTAGCAAATAATATCTCTATATCTAAAATATCATTTATTAACCGAACTGTTACTACTAAATAAGTAGCAACAGTCCGGTGCTCAGTTCGAACCGAACTATTGCAACTAAAAAGTTGCAGTAGTCCGGTCACCGAACTAACAACCGGACTAGAGCAACTAGAGGATTAAAAATGTTTGTTAGTTTCATCGAACTCATCGTCTTAGAAATATACTAGAAAACAAATAACATTACTTTTAAATAATTTAACACCTAAGTTATCAAACACTTCAGACCGCGGTTGTTTTATGCGATAAACAAAAAGTGACCGCGCCAAAAGTCTGCCCATCGTCTACTTGTCGGTAACTTTAGTTCTCTTACGGATTAAATTATTTCTGATCTTATCCCTAAGAGAGACTCCAAGCATAGCTCGCTCCATTGCGCGTTGAATGACTGAACTTGTGAACCAATCCCGCATTCAGTGTCCATGAATGCATGTATGTGACCTAATTCTAATAGAGTACAAAGTGAAAAAAAACTAGTAAACGATGTTTATGGTAATGGTTCATCGCTGAAACTATTGAATTTTTAGTTGAAACTAATAAGTGTCATATTATAGATCGTAATGGTTTGTAATTATATTACCTGATATGAATTGATGTGCGTTAGTCGCATTGCGTGTAACGCAGCGTTTATAGTATCTTTAGTTTATATTGTCCCCTTCTCTACTCCGAAACCTATTACTCAGAATGTACGTTCAAATAAGTAATGCCATGAGGCTACCAACAACTCGCAATCATAGCAACTGTTGTTGACTTCAATAAATTTAAGAGTTATTTACTCCAAAATCGTTGCTAGACGTTTGCACAAGACGTGGCTAGATTTCCCCGGTGCCTAGACGGTGTCACCGATACCCTTGCTCGGTCTCGACTGCACAGGTATTCGATAGGTCTCGCTCTATTAGATGCGGGTGCCCTAACTAGACACTGCACCGGCAAGTTTTGATTAACTTCACACTTTCCATCCAGTCAGCAGTGCCGATGTTCCGTATAACGTTCCAGAATATATAAACGTCAACCTCTGCCATCCTTGCTTTGTAGCAATATACTCGTACATCGAGAATACAAAGAATGCGAATGGGAATTTAGAACACGACATTTAGAACATTTTTGGCGCAAAAAGAATTGTCTATAAAAATGCGTGAACTCAATTGCAGTTGGAGTCGTAGAATATACAGCTTGTGTTTGTGTGAATGCTGTGAAGTATTTTTTAAAATAAACGACACCAAATATTCGAAGTTTGTATTTGCAGGAGTAAGCTAGGCATAAATAAAATGGATGTACAGTAACCTAATGCCAACGAATCATTTTAACATTGATAATCGATTGAGAACCAAACGTTTAGTGTTTACTAAAATCAAGTTAGTTTTTGAAAATAAAAGAAATAAGATTATAACTACTATATTATTACAATACAACTAGCATTAAAAAATCCCACGAATGTCAATGTACCGAGCCAGTCAAGAACCTATCTATCACTTAATATCCATTTTTTTAAATTTACTCCTCAGAACTAAAGCTGCATTCTCCGTATATATATTCTTATGTTTTCTATATCAAATCACTTCAAATCTTTATTTTATTTTTTATGTTTAATTGTATAGGTAATTGTTATTAGGTTACCGTGTCGACCTACCAGTATAACTAGGTGAAGGTCGTAATGAGACGATACTGCCCTCATGAGCTTGTATCGTAAAAGTATATATTTACCTAACGTTTCATACTTAGTAAAGTCATTATTACCTTATACAGGAGCCTCATGTATGCATAACAAATCTCAGGCGCTTGAGAAAACCGCCAGACAATTGAAAATACCTTTATATATTATATTGAATTTGTATTCATATTTTATCATTAAACTTGGTAGTGTTTAAAAAGTCGTTTTGTGATGCTACAGAATTTGAATTTCGTGTAATCGCTCAATTGACAAATGCTGAAAAGATGATTCACTTATAAAGCAGCGGTGCGATTCGTGCCTTCTTTCCTACGCCGTATTATTTTGCAAATCTATAATCGTATTACGATGCACAATCGTATAATCGCCTCCTTTGTTGTGATATCACCGTTCAATAAACGTTTTTCTAGCTACGCAGGGCTATAACTGTGAAAAAGTGAACAACTTTAACTTCTTGAAATGACTGTTCAGATACAAAACTGAATTATATCGTTTGCGCAGTTGAATTACGAATGGAATCGGAAAATGCATGACGATGCTTCGTAAACAAAGGGAATTAAATAACGGTCGACGAAAGCCGCGCATTTTGTTTTCTTTTAACTCTAATATTGGAAATGTTTCACAAATTAAACGGTATGGGGATTGTGGTTACAGGGTTCGGAATTATCAATAATTAATTACATAGAGTACATTTGATCAAAATGGAGCCTAATATCATGATCATCAGAATTATCAACAGATTCGGTATTCCCACCTTTTCGCAATTTCGTTGGTATACATTCCAAGCGACTTCTACTGAGGAGAAATTCATACACTTTTACTAGGTGGTAGACTCGATACTAAGTCGCCTATGTAAGTACCACCGCACCGTGAACAACAGTGCTATGCACTTTTGTCTTATCACTTTCCACGTGTGACTTATCTTCCAGGTGAGCGTCCTGACCGTCTAGTTCACTTTGTAGAATAAAAAATACATGATATTAATTTCTTGCTGTGACTCTATATCGCAAGTTCGTTATTACTTTTACCCTAATACACGTATACTATGATACTCGTAGATCAGCGAAGTGTCACAAAGGCGTATTGATTGTTAACAAAATACATTTCTGTCATAGCTGCTCGTTTTAATATCTTATGTATCTTCTTACACAATTGTTATATTTTAATGACGTCGTTAACGTTCATCTGTAGGGTGACTTAATCCAAGTGCTTCAATTGTTATTTAATTCAGCACTTTAGTTAAAATTTCACTGGGTTTAAACAAATCATAATAAGTTAAAAGAGCTCACTTGTGATTAACTTTTATTTAATTGTAACGGGCACTTGCTGTTTTCGTCTAATATTATTGGAGTATTGAGATTAAGAGGTGATAATCTGGATCGAAAGCATTTTTATTCCAGATTCGACACCATTAACCATATGAAAAACATTCTTTGACTCTCCTCGGTTAAATCGCTACAGAGTTTTGTGATACCAACTAATACGGACTGTTTTTAGTCGTCGCTTAACAAATGTGGTATCCGACGAGAGATCACTTTTACGCCAAGTTCTTTATTAGTGCGTTTGGTCCCTGAAATACCATCGGATACCTCTATTTCACGGTATGTCACATGACGATCTTCGAGGATAAGCTGCCGCACAGGCTTCATTATTCTCTTGCGTCATGGCGGCTTTCGGATGACTTCTCGTAGCTTGTTATTATGGCTAGAATGCCCACGTTAAAATTCTTAGTACCAGCGTTCTACAGTCCTAAGACATGGTGCTGCATCACTAAACACAGAAGTGATCTCCTAAAATCACTGACGTCTCGATAATCCCCTTTAAAAGTGGTAGTTCTGCGTATTCCTTACCTTTTTCTTATTGTGACACGAATTCGATGCTACAAGGCCAGGCTATTGATTATTATAAAACGGCTATGGGCCTAACAGAATTTGGATGCGTAGACGGTTTCTCGATTTCCTGTTGGTCCAATTAGGGAAACGAAATTTTCCGTGTCGCCGATACCAACATAAGACGTGGAATACTCCATTCCACTTACTCGTTATACTTTTTAATCTGAAAACAATATAGCGGTATTTCAACACATGGTGAAACGAATGAACCTAAAACAATTATTCAACTATTTCTAACGTGTGCATTCCTTTTCTGCTCGAAATGAACGACCAAATTTGCATAAAAAACATGTTTCAAGCGACGTGGCGGTCTGCCAATACATGTGAAAGTTAAATTAGTTTCGAATTTAGAATGTTGTGTTTCATTGGCATTTAACACTACTATAATGAAATGAAGTCGAACAGTAAATTATAAGAGCGCCACGTAGCTAAGCCAAACCTATGTCATTATACCTTAAGTCTCACTGGTTGCATGATATACATGTTCTTGTGACCACAAGCCCCAAGTCACACCCCAGGGACTAAGGTTCAACCCTGTTTCTCTGTTAACTGCGCCGCTTTCCACAAATTATAAGTTTATGAACTTATGTAACTAGTAGGTTGGGCACACGTGAAATTGAATATAACGAGTTTATCGAGCAATATGAAACGTTTAGCTTGCTAACATGTTGGGGATAGTACCTTGACAACAAATTCAAAATGTTTTGACCTTGTGAGGAATGTGATTTGTATTAAGTTTTCCTTTTTTCCTTGAATGGTAAGATGTCGTAAAAGAAACAACTTTTTTAAAGTAAATTACAGTTGAACATTTTCTGCCGATGAACTTGAAATGATTCGATCTTTCTAGTTTCCTATTTACGAATCAATATTTTTTTTAAATACCTAAATAAATACCGATGGCCGTATGGGCAGCCGAGTTCAGGATTATTATTTTTAGTAAAATTATATATAAATCGATAATAATACATGACGAAAATATGGACAGGATGCTTGCTCTATAATGACTTAATTTAATTTCCCGTTTCCAATGTTCGGCTTTAAACGATGCAATTCAAGTGCGTCCTCCTCATTATCGGACGCTGGTGCGCCCAACGACGTGATTACGGAGTAATGAAGTTTTCAGGTAATCAAATTTTAATGAAAATACCTTATTTGACGTATGGTTTCAGCTTGGTGATTTATTGCTAAATTATATTCACGAACGGCTTATTTTGCCTGTTGTGGTATCCATAACCACCTGCGGAACAGTAGGTAACTTATCGAAAGTATTAAGATATTTGTACCCTTCCCAGTGGGATTTTTCGCCGTCTTTTATAGAAATCCGTTATGATACCTATAGGGTAACTCTATATAATTTGTGGACTTTGGTAAGCTTAATTAATATCGTAATATCGTATTGCAAATATTATGTGTGTAAGAGCTTGAGAGTTGGAGCGTCGGTGGCTCAATGGTGTGAACTGTCGCCCTCCTACCGGGAGGGCTTAGGTTCAAGTCCCGACACGTACCAATGTGATTTCGAATTTTCGAAATATATGTATGTTATCCGACGCTCTACGGTGAAGGAAAACATCGTGAGGAAACCTTCATGCACTCCTGGGAAGAGATTCAAAGGTTGTGTGTGAAGTCGTCCAATCCGCACTGGGCCCGCGTGGACGACTAAGGCCTAATCACCCTATACGGTTAGGCTCGTGCCCCTCGGTGGGGACGTTTAATGAGCTGATGATGATGAAGAGCTTGAGATATCTACAATATAGTGTACCTATTGGTAATATTGTGCATCTTGTGCTTATCTCTAAACACCGTTCATATATATTTTGGTAAACAATAGATATTAATATAAAGTAATGCCGCTGCCTTCACCCCTTCGATAATAGTCGGGGTAACCATTTGCACCCATTCGAGTCGTGTAAGATATATTTTAGCATTATCATTGCAATTGAGCGCAGAGCTAACACGGAAAGTGCATTAGACAACGTGTGACGTCGTTTGTAGAATTTAAAATAATTTAATGAGTCATATTTTATAATTTTGTTTGCAATATGAGACATGTATTTTATATGAATTATACTATAGTACTTTAATACACTCGTACGAGTTACTTTCATATTAGTATTTTAATGTATTTCGAATCTAACTTGATAGCTAATTTAATAATTTATGTGATATATGAATATACATATAGTTATTACATAGTTTTCTTTGCAATGTGCTTTGTATAAGATCCAGAAAAAATCATTAAAATATAAATAGGCAATAGCGGTATCTCGGTCGTTTCCAGATTGGATATTTCTGCAAAATTCCAATCATAACTAAAGATTTATGCTTGGAGAAGGCCTTGCTATGTAATACGATATGAAAGATGTCAAGATTTATTAAACCTTTATTGGAATCTTGCTTAACTTCATAGTTCGACTCTCTCAGTATCCAATATGTCACGATTTACTTGCCTACCTTCATTAAAGTCTTGGTAAACGTCATCATTCATTGCTTTTAGTATTGCGGGATTAACCTTTTGACCGCTACCGTCATCTATACTTGACAATACCAAGCTCTTAAAATGTGAGGATGGTACGTACAAGATTAAATTAAACCTCCAGATTAGAAGTTATCATTTATTACATTTAAAACCAATAAAAACAGGTCGCTGGATGTTACGGATCAATCAATATCGACTCTTGGCCACACTATTTTGTTCGTAGGTATTTTTATTTAATTTCTTCTGTGGCGTACAAAACACGGCAATGCGTTTAGAGTGTGGCGTTCAACGGTTAAAGCTTTCAATTAATGTTATCATTGCAGTCTACATCAAATTTAAAATTCATCCGTCTCAGTACTAGTAGCTCATTCGGAATTTTTCCTATATGGTCTGTTAATTTTTTGCTTTCTCTTTAATGAAATTAATTTAATTTAAAATGAAAGCTAGTAACGAATGATACTAGTCGTTGGTTTCCCTCTTATGGTTTCTGCTATCTCGATCCACCGGTTTTACTCTTCACGAAATCATCTGCGACATTTTTTTAAATCTGACGATTTTAATTTTTTTTTACTACGGAATCTTTACGACGACAAAATGAAGCATTTGTGATTAAAACAACAATATACTTAGTGTTATTAAATTTCAACAAACAAGAACAACAGAAACTTTCTTGTCAACATAACGAACTGGCTGGATTTGGAACTCTTAGTAACATCACCTACGGGCGTTAAATAAACGGTCCGCTGACGTGTTGTTTCAGAACTTATCGGAATGAACGCAGCAGCGGTCATGAATATGGTTCCCCTTAAAACAAAGAGTACTCCATTTTGTATGCTATAACTTTGGGGTTTGCCTTTACAGTTTCTCTATTTACTAACTCTGAGCCTAACTGTGCAGCGGCGAACCTTTTGTGCGCGGTCGCTGTCTATTCAAGTGGGCATATAAGCATATATACACGGTACATATCAAACTAATCAGTGTTATTAGATGATAACCTTTTTTCATTAAAAGGGCAACATAATATTGTACAGAACTGTGGCCTTTAATATGAATGCTAGTAATAAAATGTATAAATACGTCATTGAGTGATGCACCACTGGCTGTTCTGAGCAGAATTACACATACGAGTACAAGTCTTGGGAAGATTCCTATTGCTTATATAAAAAGTTGAGTGTATTAATAACTTCGTTGATTAAAATGTTGTTTCATCCTTATACATATAGGCCTTGGGATTTCCACGTGTGCCAGTTCGTTGTCTGCCATTCAGCGATTCACCGCGGCCTGAATTGAGACGTCGGTCTATATTGTGCTACGTTATTTTTTCAGCGTAAATGTCGTTTCATGGAAAATTACGTGCCGCGGCATGGCTGCCGCACAAATTATACTTATAGGTATTTTATTTATTGTAATATGTATTTAGCCCCATCTTGGGGATTATATGATAATGAATAATTTAAACGAACACATTATGTATGCGACAGATTATCTTAATATGGTAAGGAAGTCGACTGATCTAACAATAGCGCTATATATTGTAGCTCTGCTTACAACATATACGATGGTGGGCTCATTGTTAAGTTCGCGCTCAATTCTCTATTCATCAAGGAGATTCAAACTTTTTAGCATTTTAGTTGTTATATATGCTCCACATTACGTTGCATTTACGTTGATAGATATTGTAACAAACCTAGCTACAGTGGACAAAGTGCAGCTGCAACCTCAGCGTTCTTCCTATACGTCATCGTAATTCGCGCATTCGTTGTATTTACATATACATCAAACGACCACCTACATACATTAACGCCACCAACACCAAGTATATCTATCCATTCATCCTGCTAGTGAGTCTCACTAATAATTTGTACGAGAACGAGTACTCCAGTATCTAGTGGGCAGGGAAGACGACCAACTTTTTCAAGTTCGCGGTAGCCATTACTAAACATTATTTTCCGATGTTCTGTGTTATATTTCCGAAGATTTGTCATACTGCAGGCAAATCGTACTTTCACTAAATTTGGAATTCAAGTAGTTCTTAGTTATAGTAAAGCTTGAACTTTGTGATTATTAATTTCTATTCTGTAAGAAAGATAATAAAGTCGAACGAACAGTCATGCATACTTATGTATGAAGGTTGTGTATGTTCCACTTCCATTGTCAGTACACTTGCATGTTTTTTCCTCAAATATATTTTTGGTTTAGTCTCGTTCCCTCGCCCAAGAGATTGTGTGTACGGGATTCTGTAACTTGGTTCGGAATAAAATCCACTCTGGGCCGAACTTGGGGGCCCAGGATGAATTTTACTTTAAAGCTAAGTTTTAGTAAGTGCAGTCGCAATAATATAACATGAGTCTACTTTATACAAACAACTTGTTTGTAATTGGCAATCTTGATTTATGTCCTGATATATTTTTAAATTTCCAAAACGAAATCTCGTGGTTATGTATGATCTCCTTGTACATTTTTCGAAATAATTTTCATTTTATATGTAAACTAGCTACGCCACGCTGTATAAGATATTCTGACGCAGTATAACGTAGCCTTTGTGTTTTATCCAAGTTAAGTACATACTACACATGCAGTTTACACGGTTTGAGATGACTAGATTACATTATTAAAAAATAAAAAGTTTATGTATAAAATATAAGTACCCTAAGCCTTTTATCCTTATTACACCAGCTACCTGCCGAAATTCAAGTCAGAATCGGTCCAGCCATTTTAGAGATTACCTAAACGACCAGACGGACACAAATTTCAAATGTCGTTTTGGTGTATATACCGTATGTATATTCGTATGCATGTAGTAAAAACGGTTATTTCAATATTACAAACAGGCACTTAAATATAATTACTATGTATAAATGTTGCTATTCGTAGTACTACCTACAATAATTAATTATTATAAAATATTTATTTGTATGGAGGTTAATTAGTTAGAAAAAAAAGAAGTTCTTGATTGTCATGTATTCACTTCATAATCCTAGTACTTTAAAAATATTTTTTTTCTATTTTTTCCGACCATGATGTAGGTACCTATTGAATGTTGCTGATATTGTTTTTTTATTATGCTATTTATACTCGTATGTTAAATATATAAATAATCGGCACCTTCTGTACAACATTATGAATCTTCTGTACATATTAACTGAAGTGTTAAAATGGACAGGATAACTGATTTTTGTATGAAAAAATTTATTTCGCCCCTTGGGGCCCAATATGATCTATGATTAAGGGTTGAGTGGAGTCATTAAGCATATTTTTTTTAAAAGGCCAAGCATGACTGATCTAACTGAACCATATTTTTGTGTAAGTGCAGTCCTTTTGTCACATAGGTTTGTACAGGAAAAAATATTTTTAAGAAACTATTATTATAAATTAATTTTACTCCTAATGTGCTTCATATAGATTGATGAATCGTAATCAGTGCTTTGATCAAATGTCATAGTCACCGACAACAAAGTTTCACCGCTACTGAATTCCAAATATCAAAACAGGGCAAGCGTTTAATTTGCTCTATTCTCGCAACAAACATCGATAGATAGGCTCAGATAGATAGCTCGTAAGTACTGTTATACCCGTACAAGTAGGTAAATTGGAAAGCACTTTTTCTAGTACCGTGATTGATGGTAGTTGTTTGAATCCAATCATGAGGACGAGACCGGTTACAACGCCTTTTCTACGATCAAGCTGTGTACCGAGAAAGACGAGCTAGTTCACAAACGGCCTCGCCCGTTTCATGAATAAGAAAGAGACTTGGTACGGGTGCTCTGTTTTTTTAGCGAGTAGCTTAATGAGCTATGTCGCGGTCTCACCTAAACGGATTCTAGGCGGCTTTCAATGCAGATCTCAGGTCAATATAGTCTACAAAGCTTTATACCTTCAAGGCTCTCCACAAAGAAGAACAGCTTATGAATATAAACATCAAAACAGAACTCTTTCAAGGCTACTGTATGACTTTAGATTACTTGTAACAAAACCCGTTAAATAATATCTTAATAACATATTAATTAAATCATAATCAACAATTTAATTTTGGTAGACATACTAATGCGAGAGGTATTATGTCGCAACAAATGAGCTTTAATTAAAGATTATAGAATATTCATCGCGTAGCTGAGATAAGAGCGTCATAACTTCATAAGTTCGTCTGGTCTGGGTTTTTCTGTTGAAAACAAACGCTCCTTATAGCCCGAAGTCTCATAAAGAAATATAACCGAAAAAATATATCAACCTTGCAACGCTACATGTTTTTCTAGATATTTATTTTAACAAAAATTGTACCTACATGTAGGTATTGTTAGACGGAAAAGAAACGACCAACGCTACCCATTCCTAATTAATTGAAGAGTGATGTCATGTCACCAATATCGCTTCTTGACATTAGCTTTGACGCGGAAACAGTCATATTGTAACACTAAGATTTAATCTATCAATAATTGTATTAAATTTAAAGAATCTTTTAATAGAATATAGAATGGAAAGCTAGAATAAGACAAGGACAAGCAGAGATATATATTTCTTATTAAAACATGTGATATATATTTCTTTTTATAAAAACATGTTTACGTTGAACCTTTTGTTTTTGAAATGTTACAATTCACATCTGAATTGTAACATTTCAAGGTCGATCCATCGATCGACCTTGTCATATAAAAGCATACACATATTTATTTCTCAAAGGCTTTAGGTTTTTATGTCTTTGATATCTTAGATGGAGATACAAAAGTTGATTCTGAGAGGGAGGACCGTCAATCATACACCGATTATTATTAATAGTATTGATTTAAATTGATAAAGTTAAATTATATATCGTCATGTACGTAGACAAGATCCATTTTATACCTTATTGTTTTTTCAGGGAAAACATAATGAAAAAGTTACCAAAAACATGTAAACTTTAATGGACTGTCCAAGTGGAGCAATGCATTTTATCGTCGCAAGCAAAACGCCAACAGCATATTGAAGTGTACCTTTTAAAACGTCATGTTACAAATGTGCTCTATTGAAGATTTAAATTTTACATGCACTATTGAATATACTGAACGTGGCGATTTATGAGCCACGTTGCATTCATGTATGCTTTGAATTATCGTCGTATGACTGATTTATTATTCCTCCTAAATTATTCAAAACTATTGATTCGATGCATGTTTACGTATTCTTACAGGCAAAATTTAAAAGAAAGTAAACGGTATTACATTCATTCATATTCGATAAATATTATATTGGACATTATTTGCTTTGAGTACGAGTAAAATTACGGACGGAGTCTCACTAACAACAAATGTATATCCAAATGCCAGTTTTTTATGGTAAAATTAGGCCATTTAACTTGCATCAGTCTACAGAGCCGATAAAAAAACTGAAAATAACACGAAGTGATCAAAACTTAATAAAACAGAAATTACTGCTCGTAGTTAAATGAACAATTCCATTACATAATAATAATGTAATGAATATCCTGTGCTCAAGTTTCCTCACAATGTTTTTACTTTTTTTTCTTTATAAAGTAAAGAGTAAAAACATTGGGAGCGTCGGATAACGTATATATAATTTTTAAAATTCAAAAACACATTAATACTTGGCGGGATTTGAACCTGCACTCTCCAGATCGGAAGGCAACAGTCCACACCAATGAGCCACCGACGTTAAAATTATTTATATGTGATTGTATGCCTTATCATTCATTAAAAATTTAAATTCTTAAGCAATTAAACCAAAATATCAAACTAGTTAAATAATTCCTGTTTTTTTATTACGTTGTTTCATAAAACAAAGAAGGCTAACCAAGAATATGACGTTATATATGTTTTTATTATAAAGTCACATGTTTTCAATATACAGAGTAGGCTTACCATAATTATACACATAAGTATGACGTCAGCCGACATCTTACAGGCAGGGTACCACTAATGGCATTGCGCTACGTCACAGGGCCTACTTGCAACGCTAAAGGTTTCTTTAATTACCCGCCTGTTTTAGTTAATTAACGTAGCTGGTAGTTCTCATTCGAGTGTTGCAATTATAATGGCATTAAATGCAGTGATTTAACTAAATCCTTTATTAATTTTATATAGTAATTAACTTCAGTAATAATATTCTTCCATTTATGCACAATAAAACAGTTCGATTAAATTCGGCGCATTTTACTCAAAGTGATTATTTGGGCAAATATAACATATTAGTATTATGCCCAATGTTATATGTCAATGATGCATTTAATGGGGATTTTAATTCTGTTGCTTTTATTTCAGATCAAAGCGCGCGCAATGAATACTGACAACCGCCAACGAGTTCTCGTAAAGGTAATGTATTTTTTATTACTGCTGTCTTTTTAGTATCAGTTTAAATATCAGTATGTTTTCTCGTCCTAGAACGCAATAAATACGATTTAGGTTTTTAAGACGGATCAGCAGCTAAGCTTAACGAACGGCCGTTCGAGTTTTCGTCACATGAAATAAACGTTCTTAGCAATTTTAATATATTCCTGTGTTTACAGGGCATGATAATTTATTTGACGTTGTATGCTTCATTTGGTTGCTCATCTTTCATGTTTTTCCAATCGAGATTTGATGTCATCCGACGTGCGACTAATGTTTTAATCAAAATTTGTATTTAGTATTATACCTGAATAGGTTCTCTTGAATTATGGAATACGAATAGCTTGTGCAGTCGCTAAGCTAACCATCGACACGATAAGGAAGTTATCGATTTCTCACAAAGGCGTAGTTAAATCTCTAAGACCATGATGGTGACGAATTTAAATCTATTGACTGTCTATCTATTTTCTATTAGTAACTAATGACTGTAAAACAATGGCATGAGTTGTTAACCGTTGCTAGCACTGAAATAAATTTTGACTAAAGAATTAATATTTACAAAAAAATGATTCTTGCCTAATGAAAATACACGCATAGGTGTGCAAGTATATTTTCCTTTTAAGTAAAGAATAATCAGAAACGTTTAAAATATTTAAACGTTCCAGGTTATTTGGGTAAAGTGGTCCGTCCGGATTGATACATGATTGAGCCATTAATTGATTTTAAAACCAGCTACTCTCTGAAAACAAAGATAAAGAAGGTATTTATTCAAAACAATATTTTAAAGATAAAATTTTCAAAGCTATTGACTATTGGGATGAATAATATTGTGCAGGGTGGAATATGGGTAGGTACTTCTGGTACAGATTGCAGCTCCAACCAAAGCGATCACTCGCTTGAGAGCATAGGAATTTAAATTTTAAAAAAATGTTTGAGTACGATTTGCATTTAAAACCTCATTCCATTTCTCGCTACCAGTAGTCCCAGTATTTTTTCAGATAAAACTCAATTAAAGCTAGCTATACTGACGAGTAGGGAAAGGATTAAACTATTTAGGGAAGACAGTACGCCCTAAGGCTCAGTGTATCGACTGCCCTTGACGGTTATATGTAACAGTTTAGTACGGCTCGTCATATAGGTACGTTGAGCATCTTATAAGTACACGATACGCGTGAACTCGATACTTCATTCAAATTGCCAGCAATTTCGATCAGTATTTAGAAAATTGGTTGGTTGGGCTACCTAATTTGTGCTATCAGCTATGTGTAGGGAGTGATAGCCTGCCTATGATAGATGCCTCGTTAAGGCAAAGTAATAACTATACATAGTAGTTATTTTCCTCTGAAAATTTTCATGAGGTTTTACACCAAAATTTTCACTAGCTACACTTTTCTTTTTACAGAAACAAAGAAGTTCAGAATACTTACACACAGAACGATATCTGGTAAAGTGGTGGATAATTACCATTGGTTTTAGAGTAGACTTTTTGCCTTAGAATTCACCTACCATTTATTATAATAAAATACATTTCTTTCGAACAGCAGTAATGAAATAAGTAAAATGACGACCACGCTTGTCATCAGGAATGCAAATGTACATCTGAAGCGGTAGTATATTCTATCGACACGTTACTCGTTTGCCTCCTATAAGATGAATTTTCAAAACAAGTGATATAGCTAGTTTACTATTGATTTAAAACTTTGACACGTTCGCAGTCAGCATATACCAATTAAATTCAAATTTTATTCAGGATAATACGTCATCCGATCAAATCACAGCATTTATCTATAACCATGAACGAATACATTACTGCCAACGTCGTCGTCTGCCCTAGATTCTGGATCAGCAGAATTTTAACCACTGATTGAATCACAAAATTCATGGCAATATATTACCTATCGCCGGAAATCAAGTTATTTTGGGACCCAGGCTCCTTAAAGAATCTGTTAAACCAGACGTCTGTTTCTCTTATCATATAATCACACATAACCCTTGGGCACATATGAGTAACTATTCTTGCAGTCATGATAACCAGTAACAATACTTCAAGAATTTCTTCTTTTAGATACGAAAATAACTGAATTTAAGTAGATTTTCTTAAATTTCACATTTAAGCAACTTATTAGGGTGCTGGCTGTGTAGGTATTAAGTCAAAATTTTAACAATGGAACAAGTTACTTCAGGTTTTCAAGTCGATGATTTCACAATCCTTAAGATAAAAAGTCTTAAAGTAATGCGTCGTACTTAACATACTTACACAGCTGAGACATAGGCACTGACTGCGGGATTGGTTCACAAATTAAGAACTGCAACGGCCAATGGAGCGAGCTGTGCTCGGGGTCTCCCTTAAGGATAACATCAAAAATTATGTTATCCGCAAGAGAACTAAAGTTACCGACGTAGCTTGCCTGATCACCAAGTTGAAGGGGCAGTTGGCCGGTCACGTTTGTCGCAGAACCGATGGCTGTTAGAGTAAACGAGTTCTGGAGTGGAGACCGCGTCTTGGCAAGCGAAGCGTGGGTCCCCCTCCGGCCTCCGGCCCGATAACTGGTCCGGAGGAAAGCAGTGGACCGGGATATGAGGGAGACCTTTATCCAGCAGTGGACTGCAACAGTTTGAAAAGAGAGAGAGAAAGAAAATTAACTGTGCCCCGCGGTGATACAACCGGCATAAGATCTGCCACAGTAAAACGTACCCTATGTACTTATCCAGGGTGTCAGCTATTAAAATCGCTTGATAAGGCGTGAAGCTGCGCGCCGCGTGGTACAACATTATTTCATCTACCTAAAAAAAGTTTCTCAAAATTAAAGTAGCCTAGGTTTTTCCATATTACATCAGCTACCTTCCAAAATAAGTCCCGTTAATTTCAGAGATTACCCGGAACAAACAGACAGACAAAAAATAATAATTTTGATATATGCTCCGTATATATATTAATATGCATATAGTTAAAACGGTTATTTTAATAAAGCAAATAGGAACACCTATTTTATTTATATGTATAGTTGTGATGATTTTATTGTTAACAGCAATAAAATGAAACCATTGACAGATTTCAATACTTTAAATAAGTGCCAAATTTTACGATGCCTTAAAATGGATGTGGAACATTGACCTTTAGATTTACCGAGCGAATTTATAACGTTATAAAATTCACGAGCCAACATGAAGCGACCCCAGCGACTTCTCTGCTCCGTGGTAATTCCATCTGTGCTATTGTACGAAACCACGACATTAATGAAATAAACTTCAGGGATTCGCGGTTGACGTGATTTTTCTTCAACTTTTGGCTGGTATTTTTATTATCTTATGTACGAGTATGTGTCGACTTAAGACGAAATTTATAAAACTAACTCAGTTATCAAAAAGATTGAAAGACCGAACCGAAAAAGCTACGTGAGTCTTTTCTTATTTCCTGTAAAAAAATAGACAGTTGTTGTAGGATTTAGCTCAGAAAAAATGATTATAAATATCTGGTTGAAATTTTACGGATAATATATCTAATTGAAATAAAACGATTTCTCATTATTATCTTACGGGCACTGTCGCCTAATTTATGAAGTCAATTCTTTTCTAAAAACCAAAGATCATCTTAGTTAAACTAACACTTAAGATCGTGAAATAACGTATGATCGTAATAACTTACCTAGGGTTTTATGTAACTGATTTATTATGATTACAACAATTAATTAATGTTCATAAAAATTAAAATAAAATTTGATTAAAATAAATATATTTATTTAACTATCGTGTAGAAGTTACGTTTGGGTTTATGTTTATTTACTCCGCTTTAAGTGGTTATGCTGTGTTATGTCAAATTTTGGGTGCACAGTGTTTTCGGCTTATTAATCAAAAAATAAATTAACCTTATGAATTTGATGGCTAGTTAGATCGCGAAAAGGAGAAATATTTATTTTTATGTAATAAAAATGGTAATCGCATAGTGCCATTTAAATCAAAAAGTTTAAGTTGGCCTATTGAAAGCCATTTTCGACCAACTAATATTTTTTCTCACGCAACATTTTTATTTGAATCTTTTTCATCTGCTTTTTCAAATATAAAACCTATACTTCGTACAATAATACGATTATTGATATTTATTTTAAAATTATTTCTAAACACAAATTTGCGGATATAATAATTATGAATGCTTAACATGTGCCAAATGATCTATAATGCGGCATAAGTATTGCATATACAAGTAGCTCGATAAAGCGTTACTTACATTAATGGTTGCGCAAAATATAAATGTGCTGTAACAATTGTGTGTTACTTTTCGAAGCGGATTCGCTCGGTATCGGGCGGGTAAGGGCACATCACAGTCTAAAATCGATACCTCGTGAAACTTAGAACCATACCCTATTCAAAGCTTCGCACAAAGCTTCTTTGTCTAGTTATACGTATATATAACGGACACCTGAGCTCCATACAGTAACGACCGTACTAGTCCTCTAGCGAATTTGATTAACAAGCCAAACTCGAACCTGTGTTCTATAAAAACAAAATCCATTATGTATTTCTTGCTTCATAAGTACGGGTATTATACAATTGAAGTATAATAATATTTCGACTTTCTCTGAATAATCTGTTTCAATACTTGTTTAATTCTATGGTAGATATCTTTTGCAACACAGTGGCTGATTAATTTGTGTTTGATCCAGTAATCCGTGTAGGTACTTGATTACATAGTTTCATGGCCTCCTATATGTAATGATTTTGCCTTGGTTAATGGATTACAATACATTGTCGCTTTTTATAGACGATTGTAAAGAGGGTATTTTATTGACTGTGCTGACACGCAGTGACCATTATTCTGTTAAGTTCTGTTTGCCAATGACAATATGTACGTACGTACTTAGCAATTTAGAAAGAAAACTCTGCTTTTTAATTTGGCCTGATTTATATTTAAGATTAGGTTTAATAAAATGAATAATTCAGTATATGTGTTTGAAAAGTCTTAACTTAGAGCTTTTTCTATAGTTTTCCAAGGTCCTATTTTTGTAACCCAGAAGTAAGCTATACTAGTAGAAGATTTAGTAATGCTATATAAACATAGAATTATCACTTTGAAAACATGTTAAACAACATCAATATTTTTGTGAAAATTATTGGGCTACAGGTGCACAAACCCAACCGCACTAAATTTGATCATGCCTGTTGAGAAGTTGCCCCACTCGCAATGCTTATACAAGTGTTCCACGTTAAAGAAGTAAAAGAAGTGCTAACCTTAGTGCGAAAACTGCTGCATACTTTACGGCTTTTCAAAACTTTTACCGCCAATGCAACTTGGCGGCAAAAGTTATATTATGGTTTCATGAAAAGTGAAATGAACATTGAGTGAAATACTATTGCAAATAATTTATTGCTTGATAGATATACAAAATGTATGGGTGCAGTTAATATCTGTTTTAAACTATTTAACCGCAAACGTCGCCTTAAGGCGCTTGACACGATAGATTTTCTATTGTGTCTGGATTCCCGGCGTTCTAAGATTTAATTAGTTCATAACAAACTACTCGTTTTTATGAGTAAAGAACATTTCGGTCGTTCACTGTGTTTTATATATTCATTCAATATAATATACCTCGCGTTACGCCTGTAATAAAATAGTCCTTTTTAATACTTGAATCCCATTTGGTCTCCACATGCAGTTTGCTTGAAATATATACAAAATCTGCCATCTATATCGATAAAATATGGGGCTTATACAGTATGGCTACAAAAGTAACGAACGTAATTGAATATGTTTAATAAAATTATATGCACGAAGCCACATACTGCTTTCAATTCCATTTCCAAACCTTGTTCTCCTTTAAAGCTTTTATTTGTGCTCTGTTCTAAAATCTTACAAAACATAATTATAAAAATTTGTTCTGCGTCAAAGTTCAGTGTTAGTATAATCATACAAATAAGTCTAGTGGGGGATTGAGTGCTATATCCGTCAGAAAATGTGTTCTTGCTGCTTTACACCAGTATGTATTGAAAACTACAAGCTATAGTAGAACTTAAGGCTTAGAACTTAAGGCTTTGACATTAATACGCCTGTGAATTTAGACCTTGCTAATTACATTTAATGCGGTGCCGAGATCGACGATAATTCCAAATACTGATGGAACTTGGAACTAAAAGTTGCAAGCATATAAGACATATGATATCGTTAAAGTAGAAATAATATTTGGGATACTTGTATAATAAGGATGTGTACGTTGTTGATTCTTTCTATTTAATTAAGTGTGCAGGACGCTCAATTGATAGTAAGTGATGGTCAGCTATTACAGAGCGCACTGCACTCGACACCCTAGACAACAGATCTTAGGTCTCTATTACCCGGTACAGTGCCCTCATGCCGAAACACGAAAGTGCAAAACACTTCTATTTGACGGGACAATATCTGGCACTGCGGCGGTGGTACCTACCTAGACGATTCAGTACCGAGTCTGCCATCTAGTTATATGTCACAGTCATGCGGTATCCCCTCAGAGTGAATTCTGATCTATCCTAATGCGTTGTAGCACGGCTACATTAATGTTTTCAGTCTACTGCACCGTAGGACTAAATGGTTACACTGATGTCTATAGTCTACTACTTTGTAGTGCATCGTAGTAGTGTATGGCTACATAAATGTCTATAGTGTACTACACTGTACGACACTGTAGTACTATATGGATACACTAAGTTCTACAGTAGACTAGATACTACGAGAGTAGATTTTTTTGTAGTGTATGGTTACAATGATGGCTACAGTTTACGACATTGTGGTGCAACGTAGCACTGTATGGCTACACTGATATCTACAGTTTACTAAGTTCTAGAACATCGTAGCACTAGATGGCTACACTGACATCAGTGTAGACATCTACAGTCTACTACATTGGAGTGCACCGTAAACCTGTATGGCTACACTGATATCTACAGTTTAGTAAATAGTAGTGCGCCGTAGCACTGTATGGATACACTAATGTCTACAGTTGACTACATTGTAGTGAATCGTAGCACTGGTGGCTATTACGACATTATAGTGCAGCGTAGCACTGTATGGCTACACTGATATCTACAGTATTCTAAATTATTTTGGATCCTAGGAATAGTATGGTTAAACTGTAATCTACAGTTGACTACATTATACTGCATCGGAGCACTGTATGGCTACAGTTTACGACATTGTAGTGCAACGTAGCACTGTATGGCTACACAAATGTCTACAGTCTACTTCATTGTATACCATGACGACCCACTTGGTATAATGGTTGAGACGTCGGTTACTACACCAAGGGTTTGATTGCCCGGGCAGCACACATTTGTGTCCATGAACATGTCTGTTTGTATTGGTCTGGGTGTTTTCTATGTATAATATGTATCTATTTATAAGTTGTTTAGTACCCGTAATACAAGGTTCACTCTTATATTGGGGCGTAAGGCGAAAAAAAATTTAGGACATCGTTGGCAGCGTTGCACTGTAAGGCTATACTAATGTCTACGGTCTACTACGTTGTAGGTCACCGTATCACTGTATGGCTACACTGATGTCTACCGCACTATAGATTAGCGTAGCACTGTATGGCTACACTGATGTCTACTGTACTGTAGAAAATACTACGTTACGTAGTATTAATTTTATTGTTCCGTAACTGACCCGTATGAAAATCATAAGCTTGTTATTAGTATGACACTAACAAGTTCCACATTCAGCTTAAACAAAGGCGCTTCGTTAAAACTAATACATATTTCATCTGAATTCTAGTTATCACCATAGCGCTTGGTTTAAAAGTTTCCGTTTGGATCGTTTTCCATATTGACAAAGGTATAACAAAAGGTGACCTCACTAAAGAGAAACTGCATTTAGACGCATATTTCCAAATTGGATTAATTTTCTTCTAAATGAAACATTATACTGTAAAAATATATTTTTCGTACAAGCGCAACTGTAGCTTCAATAAAAGATAAAATTCATTGTACATTTGATATCGTAAATCAAGTTTTATAACAGGGACTTCAGCTAAATTTAGTCTCAAAAGAAATTGAATATACCGCTAGGTAGCGGTCTGCCTCCCCCAGTTAGGAAAAAGGAGACCTCTTAAAGGTTTCGCTGTAAGATCTTGGCTTATTAGATTTTGCACGCGACTTCGCGCTGGAGTTGGCTGTAAAAGTAAAACGTGTAAGTAGGTGCTCCTTCATTCTTTTAAAAGGTAGTAAAAAGTGTTAGACTTATTTTCCCGGGCGAATGCTTGCTCTCAAGAAGATTTTCCTCAACGCGTACTTTGCACCTTAGTAATTTAGTTCAGACTTTGATGTTTACCACCCGACAAAGGGATACATAAAATCTTAAGCAATACAATCTTTAATTCAGTGTAATAGTTACTACACGATTTTATACTATGAATCCATTTTCGCATCCTTTAATAAAAATACGAGTTTCCATGTCATTTTTAAAATATATGTTATATGGATAATTAAATAATCCAGTAATAATAAAGTAGTTCCTATACTGAAATATATTTTGATTTTAAGATTAAGTACAAACATAAATTGCCATTTAATCATAATAAATATTTTGTTAAATCATGTTAAATTATGAAAATATATGAGTATATTATAATTGCCATTCGTGAAACTTAAAAGTATCTTCATACATTGAAAGTAGACCTTTATTGAGCGAAATTAAAAACTCTATACGTAGGTAAAAAAGTAGTTAACTAGTTTCCAAAGCGTTTACAAACACAACTATAAAATATTGAACGCGCACATGAACTATTAAGGTGAAAGGGGCCTAATTATAACGCCTAAAATTGTGTTGGTCATAATTCAGGGTAAACGTATACGAGTATTTGTTTGTTATGTGTCTCTCCCCAATAACTACGACTCTCAAACGTGAGTCGTATTTGTTCAAAGTCAAAGTCAAAGTCAAAAACATTTATTTCAAATTAGGCTTACAAAAAACACTTATGAACGTCAAAAAAATATAATAAAAAACGATTAAAATATTAAACTAAAAATATGAGTTTTGATGCTTTGAAAAAAAAAGCGCTTCAGTGGTTTGGCCTGTTGAGAAAGAAGCACTCAAGAAAACTCAACAGTGTAAGCCTTTTTTAAAAACATTTTCATTTTCCTTAATGTAACAATATATCATAAACACTGAAATAGCTGAGCAGTTTAAGACCACGGATTTTTATCACATAAATATTCGTCAATAGTGTAGTACCCTTTTTTAGAAAGGTGTTTTTTTATTCGAGCTTTATACATGTGTAAAGGTAACTCGACAATATTTTGCGGTACCTTATTGAAAAACTTTATACATCTTCCAATAAAAGATTTCCCTACTTTATGTAGTCTCAAGTCTGGAACAGCAAGTTTGTTTCTATTCCTAGTATTAAAATTGTGTGTCACAATTTTTTTTAAAGGTATGATAGTATTTACGGACGTAAATTAAATTTTCATAAATATATTGTGATGCTATAGTCATTATATTTATTTCTCTAAAAAGTTCCTTAAGAGAGTCACGGGGTCTAAGGTTGTAGATAAAACGAATAGCTCTTTTTTGTAGTACAAATATTATATTAATGTCGGCAGCTGAGCCCCACAACAGTAGACCATACGACATGACACTATGAAAATAACTAAAATAAACCAATCTTGCTGTTTCTACATCTGTCAAGAGCCTTATCTTCCTAACAGCATAAGCTGCCGAGCTAAGTCTACCAGCCAGTGATTCAATGTGAGGCCCCCATTGTAACTTTGAATCTAAAGTAATACCAAGAAATGCAGTGGAGTTTACAGTTCCATAGTGTTGTATTTGCTAATCAGTTATTGAATCATTTGCATCACTTGGTATTTCTACACAAATCAAATATCCATGATCACCAGTCAATGTTTGTAGTAAGAGCAAGCAGCATCGGCTATAAATAATTTATCATGAGTTGCACTGATTGCAACGAAATGGTATTACGTATTGGTTTTGTATACGCTCTCAGGTAGATAGTTCCACCGATATCCATTTATTGCTTCATTTAAAATGCATCAGTGTTGTTTTTTAACTTAATGATATTAACACGGCACGTAATTATATGAACGTCGAAATTATAATTATATATTTAAATGATACTTGATTTCAGGAATATTAGTTAGAGTAGTTCTTACTAATATTGCAAGAATTATCTTCGTTACGTATGATGTACAAACGTAGCACAAACGCAGTCATGTTTGATATTTTAATTGCTTTAAACATTGTTATTATAGCCATGTCTTCTAGTCTGGGCATTCCTCAATGGCATGAGGTTAAAAGTTAAGTAGCTCTGTTGAAGTTCTTCAACTAATAAAATGATAACGAACTGTTTTGCTTGAATGTCTTGCAACCAAGCGCTTACAACAATCGAGCTTTCAGTATTTCCTAAAATCAAGCTTGGTATTAAGCTATAATTAACTTTATTGTTGGTTTAGACCGTATCTTCAATATTAATTAAAACCGAGTGCGATATTTTAGGGATGTCGGGTGTAGGTATATGCTATATTTGCTACACGTGAGTTATTAGTTGAAGTAGAACAGATCTTAAGATTTTGAGTTGATTTACTTGATTTCGTTTATAAAACATATCACACATCGAACATAAAATTATCCTTTTGTTGTTCGTTGTGCCTTTGATTTAACCGATTTTGTAGCTTCTAGTTTTTTTATTACAAAAGTCAGAAAAGAAGGAGGCAGCCGATCTGGTGCTAAGTGGCAATAACCTGTAAAATATCAGCACTTTCAAAAAATGGAATCAGCATTAAACTTAATCATTTTTGACGTAAGAATGTTAAGTAGCAGTACTGGTTATCTAATAGCAAAACTGTTATGACGATACTAAAAAACATATTGTGGTACCCACTGGTAAAGGCTGGGTGAAGAAAGTAAAGGACCGGGATATGTGGCTCAAATTCGGGGAGAAATGCGACTAGCAGTAAATAGCTGGTTGAAAAGAGAGCTGTACACATGGACATCACCTTATACACTGCCATCCTAAGGATTTTATCAGTTTGACTAAAATCACAAAGCTTTGTTTTAATGTGTGAAGGAAATATAATTTGGTTTAAATTGAAAAAAAAAGCCTATGGCGAATGTGTTAAAAATGCTAATAGTCTAGGATTAAAAAACGCTCAAACGCTTTCTAACCGTGGTAAATCCGTCCATTAACACCGAGGAAGACTATTATCCAACCGCGAGTGATGAACTTTGGGTTAGCGATTTTTCAATTTTACTGTAATGTTTCTTTTATTTGATACTCGTGGATCGGCATTCGAGCTCATAAATGCACCCCGGTTTTTCATCTTTAGCGTGCATTTAAAGTATGAAGAAGCACTCTCCTTCAATTTACTGGTCTGTATATTAAAATTTGCAATATCTTACTAAGGGCATGATAAGTGTGATCTTTAAAGTTTTGTTAGTACATGGTTTTTATGGCAGCATATAAATCTACGTAGCTGGTTGTTTCGCTGCCACTTTTATTACTCAGGTGTCGGTCTTAAACCGGACATTGTACCAATGTGTATCATGCGTGACAGTGTTTAGTTTTGCACAAGTCAGCAAAATGGGAATAATAAGGTTATGTCTTAAGAGTGAGGACAGCAAAAAAAAGCTAGTAACCGTTGACTGATAGTCACAGTTGAGCGACATTGTTCTTGTATTTATAAATAGAACATTTTATTAATAATATTTGTATTTTTGAAACGAAAACTCATCTCGTTGAAATGCATCAAACTTTTTTATAATTAAATGTTGTCTGGTGTCATTTATGTTCTCAATAATATGTAATAGTACGGGTTACAGAGTGCGTAGAGATGTGTATTAAAAATAGTGTAGTAAAACGGTTTCCTGTTTCCTTACGGCCAATCAATTTTCTTTGTCGATTGCCCTTTCATGTAAACTAACGTGTGCTAACTGGACTGCCATTGCCAGATATCGCTGCAGGCAACTTTGCCATGTTTTTGCCCAATAGCGGACGTTGTTAGTTGAAATTCAATTATGGAACTACGAGTAAAACTGGAATGGAGTAATTCCCACATAGTTATGAATTTGCAATTTCAATTTGACTTTTCAAATATTGTTTCCGTTTTCCGTGTTATAAGGAATAGGACGCGGAAAATTGTTTCCATAATAGTAAAATTAGTTTTCAGTAACTAATTTTGACACTGATTTGTGGAACATGTTATGGTTGCCAATTACAATGTAAACAACTCTTCTTTATACACGTGTAATAAAAAGAAAGGCTGTGTCACAGCGTAATTCAAAGGTTATCTCCATTGGGGGCTATTTATTCAATCAGCTCTGATTACAGCCTTTGATATTGGGGTAAATCCTGGGTTCTGAAATAGTGATTGTGGTATTCAATGGCGTTATTATAGTTCTGAGTATCAAATAAATATCATTATAAGGAATTTGAATAGCGCTATGGACAATTTGAAAGGCGAATGTGGCTTTAAGAGTATGACTCTAAGTTAAGTGATTTAATATTATTATATTAAATCACTTAACTAATAAAGTCTAATGAGACAAATTACATAGATAGTACGAGTAGGTATATATAACGAAATCAGTATATAGACATCATACTAGATAAATAACGACGTATGGTGGAAGATGTGATGATTGTTGAAGAAGACAAAATTAACAATATGATGTTATAGGTATACATTATTATGATATCATACACCATAATGCATACATAAATGTACTTATGTAATATTTTACAAACACAAATCTTATGTCTGTTGACTAAATCAAGACCTGTAGGTTAACAAACTGCGTTTGCCGGTACGTACGGGGCCAACATTCGAAAACCTTTCGGGCCCAATAACCATCAGTTCTTCTGACTATATCTATGATATGCCCTTTACCACTTCAGCTTGGTTATAAGCGAGTGCGGTGACCTGAATCCATGTAATTATCATTTCTTATCAATGAATAAATAATAATAACATTCCAGTTCAAATTGAAATTGTTAAATTAATGTTCAAGATAAGTAGAGTATATTATATGTATTCGTAGGGACGACTATAGACTACCCGCACCTACTACTACTACTTCAGCTTTACGTCTCCAGCCAAACAACTCTCAAAGTTGTACATCAGTAAGAAGCTTCTGAACGGAAACCAACCGTGCTGGTCTTATTATAGGTAGATTTCACCAGACTAGTTTTCGTTAAATAAATATTGTTCCATTTTTATGAATTCTTATGTGGAATGGCAAATAATATAATATCCTAGAACTTCGATATGAGTTCGGTGAATGCTCCAGAGACTCGATTCTCTGTATCTCAATTTCGTAATCGTCCTTTACCGTATCGTTTCGGGGAAACGTGCTGTGGGTATGTATTTCAAAGCGTGTCCTGCAAGTTTCAAGGAATGTGGGTAATATTGCCATATAAAATTTATTTTTATTTAATTTAAAATATTATTTTTATCGATATATTTACTTAAAATATTCCGGTTATAAAAGCTTTGTGATTTTAATATTACTGTACAAAATGCCTGTAACTAATATTGTAATAAACCTGAAAAGAGTAAGTGTCGAGTTATTTGCCGGCTGTTCTTGAAGATCCTACTTTTTTTAAATCAGTGGCAAATTATAAAAAAAAAAAAATTATTAACGATTCAAAATTGTCTGTAAAATGTGTGTGTGCATATATATATATATATATATATATATTTTTTTGTAAAACATACATAACATATAAAAAATAATCAGTCTTATGCAAACAAACATGTTCATGCATACAAATGTTAGTGATGTACGGAAATCGAACCAGAAAGCGATTTTCTTGTAGTTGATGACTTCTCTACCGTAACACCACACGGGTCATCAAAATCTGTATATCTAGGAAGCTCAGAAGTTTAATCTAATCCGACAAATTGGAAGTCCACAGCGGCTCCCGTGATTGGGTAAGGCCAGTAAATTGATACGCAAACGAACAATTAATTTCATGTACAAATCCTTTGATTCAACATAAATCAAGGTTTGTTTAATCTTAGAATAGTTGAACTGAAACCACGGAATATAATAGTATCAATAATTGTGTTCAAATGAAAAGAAGTAACAATTTTGTAATAAAATTTTTGTAATAAAAATAAAACGTTAAAGATATCTTGAAAAACGTATACCAGATGTATTGGCAGGTTTTACACTCAAATAAATTTGAATTTCGCGCAGTGGAAACGAATACAGAGCATATTTTTATTTATAAAATCTTTCGTTGGAATACTGTGGCTACACGCGAAATATTTGAAATGTAGAATGTAAAGAACTTGTGCGCCGCGATTGTATTGGCAAACATTCTCATTCAAAATGGAAAAGTATTTTATTCTGATATGAGAATTTTATATACACTTTGTAACCCATAAAGGGATTGTAGTTGTATTTGATGTTCATTTTCCAATTTAACTTGCTAGTAGCGAATTCAAGACAATATCCGGGTGTTGCGTTAGCTTACGGTTGGTAGCTGACCAATACATAATTATGTTTCTAGTGTTCCGATTCCCAGACAAACACGACTGCATTCGAGTTCTATTGAATTTAGTCCAGCGGTAATGAAATTGTCTATTTTTATACCGAAAACGCGGAAATAGCTTGAACATCTTTAAGTCTGTAAGAGATTAAGGTTATAGTAGGTTTAAGATTGTATTAAATATTAAGTTTAACATTAACCACTTAAAATATAATCATCATCATCAGCTCATTAAATGTCCCCACCGAGGGGCACGAGCCTACCCGTACAGGGTGATTAGGCCTTAGTCATCCACGCGGATCCAGTGCGGATTGGACGACTTCACACACAACCTTTGAATCTCTTTGCAGGCGTGCGCAGGTTTCCTCACGATGTTTTCCTTCACCGTAAGAGCGTCGGATAACGTACATATATTTTTCGAAAATTCGAAAACACATTGGTACGTGGCAGGATTTGAACCTCAGCCCTCCCGGTAGGAGGGCGACAGTCCACACTATTGAGCCACCGACGCTCAAAATAAACTATAATATAATATATAATATAATAAACTAACATATTTCCAGAAGTGCTTTTGTTATGTAATATAACCTGGTTAAACCTGTCAATGCTAAGCGAGAGGCACGATAACAACTAACAGAGTTTTATCGTGCGATAAGCATTGAATGGGTTCACTTCCAGACGTTTTGCGAGCAAATAACTATTGAAAGATAGGGTTAAGCTTAGAGCGAACTTGCACTCGTTAATTTAGCACGGAAACATAAATAAAAGTACCTAATTATATACTATAATAACATCACTTTGCTACAATTTATATGAGAAAAATATACAGATCTTAACCAAAAATTTTTTTTATCGTACACGTATGGGGTATCAATGTGTCGGGCTTAAAAATGATGTTGGTGGTTTCTCATATATTTTTCATAAATTTAATAGTTTCCGCGAGAGACACTTCCAAAGTTAAAAGAAGTGTCCAGGGGAGAACACAGGGATCACCTAAAAAAAAAACATTGTACGTTTTAACCCGGTATACCTTCATAGTTCGCTACTTAGTATTTAACTCAAAACAAAACCGTACAATCAAATACGTAAAGCTGAATAAACTCGTTAAGATGATTTTCCTATTTAGCATACTTTTTTAGAAAGCGGTTTCTTTTAGCTTTGAAACAATTTTAATGAACCGTATATAAGAGATTTTACGTTTCTTTAAGTTTGCGAGTTTTATTGTTGTTGTTTGCAAGCAATTGTATGTTACTAATTAAATTCTAATTCTAATATAGTAAACATCATTCGTTACGAAAGCGAATTCGTTTTAAAATACTCTCTTCTGTTATTTCTATAAAAAAATTCTTAATTTTTAGGGGCTTTTTTTTACGTTTTGGTACCCTGCGGTGTTTTGGGTCAATTTGTTCGGAGTAAGTTTTCCTGACTCTAAGACTTTTAGTTAGTTTTGTGTTACGAGTATCTTCATGTAACCGTCTACTTTTTGTCTACCTATGAAATGATAATTTAACATCAACTAAAAATATAACAGAACTAAGCAAACCCTGGCTTACCATTTTAAAATTCATAAAGTATTATGATTATGAAAGAGTTCATTCACTTAATCATAAAAATTGCGTAAACAGGACACGGTTTGCAGGTACAAGTATAAAGTGTCATTTATTACACTAGTAGAAAATAATTCTTAAAATTTCAAGGTGAGCGTTGGAATTTAATGCTGTTTTTAAACTTCGCTCAATCGTGAGGTAAGCGGTTTCCATAATATTAAGTTGTGGAAATTGTACAAGAAAGCGGCAATTACGTAACAACTATGGTATTAATGTGTGACCGGCACGCATTGGGTCGGCTCTTTGTTGCCCCCTCTGTAATAAAGTTCGCTTACCTTATGAGTATTGTACAAAGATTTATGACAACGTTACACCCACAACGGGATATTTCAATTAAGTGCATTTTATTCGGGTGGTGTTGTCGCTGTTAGCCGTTGATGTCCTAGTCAAGTTGGCAAGTGTTGAGCGTAGATGGCTTTCAGTTTGAAGCGCTGATGGCTTATCGATATATCATCTAGAGAAAAAGATACAATAACTTTTTTAATTCGTGATGGGCTTGGATGGTCTCTGCTCAAGAGGACACACTATCCTAGTAGAAGAGACGTGCTCTAAGATGGAGCGAGCTTGGTCAGAAAAAACCTATTCACTCATTTTTTAATGCCAGAAAAAGGTTTGTTTCCTAGAAATACAGGTAGGTACAGATATAGTACCTGTATTTATGTTGTACCGACAACTCGAAATTGCAATTATTATATTTTTTTTGCTGGTAATATGATAAATATGGAATTATTTTTAGTTTAGCCCGATTACTGACAATATTAAAGAACGAAATTGATTGTTAATGTTCATGATTACATACAACTAAAAATTTAATGCTTAAAATGTTTGAAATTATTAATTATTTGCATGTTTTGACGTTCATAAGTGTTTTTGACTTCGAATGCCTTTGTAAACAATACGTTACAATCGAATGTAAAAATATAAAGTAAAAATGTTTTTTCTTCTATATTTTAAGGTTCTACGCTAATTGGTATAATATTAAAAATGAACAGAAACGCTTACGACGTATTACTGACTTGCCATTAATTATACCCGAGATCCATACCGTGCTGTGAGGTCGTAGTAATAATCGTTTTTACCCCTTTCCCACCAAGAGTTATAAGGTAGCCAGCCGAAGGTCATGGTAAACAAACAATTTATCATACGTCAGTCGCGCTCTTAGACATGTCTATTACGAAAAAAGCGAATTTGCCAAGCCGAACAGATTGGCGGAGACGTTGCAATATTTGCGACCCCTTAATATATTTATGGATACCGTTGAGTCTTAAAAGTTCAAGGTCAAGATGTTTTTCCTATGAAGTTATTTTTAAAATATTGAATCATAAAACATCATGAGGAAACCTGCGCACGCCTGCGAAGAGATTCAAGGGTTGTGCTTGAAGTCGTCCAACCCGCACTGGGCCCGCGGGGACGACACAGACCTAATCACCCTATTCGGATAGGATATTAGGACGTTCATTTAGCTGATGATGAAGTATCAAGTAAAATAATATTTTCGGTATCGTAATCGTAAACTAAACATGGCTTATGCAAAATATGATACGAAAATTTAAATTGTGGTATAATCACTGATCAGTTAATAAAATTATTTAATCTGTTTAATTTGTCATTGTACACTTTAAAATACGTTACTATAAAGTAAGAAAAAAAGCACAATGGCCGGTTTTATTGCAAATAGCAATCTCTTCCAGTGAACCTTTAGATGGAGAAAATAGACAAATGATTTAACTTTAATATAATTGTATATCGCATTTGAACAATTTTCAGTGTTTGATTTAGATTGTGAGTTATAATTACAACACACTGCATTAATTGTTTGAAGGCCATCTACGGATACAGCGAAAAGTGCATCCGAAAAAATAACGTTTGCCGGCGTTTAAAGTACAGCGGTTGGGTTAATAACGTAACCGCAGCCATCACAACAAGCGGCATGCATGACACTTTTATGCACAGTTTTGTCAATTATGGATCCATTTACGGCAGGAAATAATGTGTGCCAGTATGCATGGCGGCTGCGATTTTAACTCGCAAAATACACTGTTTCTATGGGAAGGTTTATACCAGCGTACTTACTCTCCTTATTTAATCGTTTTCTGTTACTGTGGAATACGTATTATGAAATCTATTTAGCTACCTGTGTTAAATGTATATGTGAAATAAGTATTCTCCAATATTTAAATAACGTAGCGTACACTGTGCTGAATTAACAATGGAATTTATAAAAGGCGTTCAAAGTTACAATGGATGCTGTAACCTCACGTTCAAGTAATGCAAAACACCAAGATATTTATGATGGTTGTAAGATGTGACCAGTAATATGTGCTTATGTATTTTTGTTTCCTAAGTAGCCATAATATGCGCTATGCTTGTTGATTGTAAAATTCATCCTATTCCTAAGAAAAGATTTTATTTTCTAATAAAATGTTATTCTAAATAGTTAGCGTGCATCATATCACATGTATTTACATGTCTACATGATGGTCGTGTTGAGTAATTAGTGTCTTTTGTTCGCCTTCGCCTCAAGCGTTAATGTACAAGTTATACAATGATAAATTGCTTATCATTGTCCCGTGACTCGTAACCCCTTAGCTTAATAAACCCCCTTACATATGTTGGTATAAATATTTATTTCAGTAATAGTTTATCCCGCTAAAAATAACTAGGTACCGAATTAAAACAGTAATCGTTAGTTTCGAGTAGTCGTAGCGCGCATTTCGCATGCCGATGTAGTGTGCGGCGTGGTCGCGTCGCGTCCAACCCTTCCGTCAACTGTGGATCTATGGCAAGTTGAGAGAAAGGGAATCAATATGCAAAGTGGGCATGTTGAGCATTGTGGAGGTGGCGGTGCGTGCGTGGCGATGATCGATGGTGTTGCGTGCGTGGCGGCGCGCGGTGAGGCCGCCAGCCGCGGGCGCGCTCCTGTCGCCGGCTCCCGTGGCTCCGCCTCGGCCGCCTCCGCGCCGCCGCGCCTAACCCACCGCGCGCATGCTCCGCGCTATCCTCATGCGTCCCCACTACGTCACGACATAAAATGATACGCTTTGCCAAGTAGCGGACATTCGGCTCGTCGTCACAGTCGGGATATTGGCCGATGCGACCGGTATTATAGGTGTCGGTTCGCCCCTACACTACGCGGCGTCAGTTTGGCCCCGGTTAGTTGAGCACTCGAAAGGGAGCGCGCGGCAGACTCGGTATCGATCTGAACGCTTCGTGTGGTCGCTCGTGCACGACGTTCTCTCGGGATATTCGTCCAGCGGTCGCCGTCGGCGCCGGCCTTGCTGCCCTGTTTACGCGCCGTGTATACTCACTTGACCCGCGCGATGTCCAGCCACACTGATTGTTAACGCGACGTACGCATCTTCTAGCACACCTGAGGGCCAACTCGGCTCGTCGCCACTTTATTTGATCGATCTCGTGCAGCGAAACTTAGGTAAGTTTGTTTTTTTCCATAACTTTTTTAAATGTCACGTGTAAAAAGCAATTCGAGCGAATGTTTAAAAAATATTATTTTTCATTTCACGGCTCTTTTAAACCCCTTTTTATTTTAATAAGAATTTTATTTTCGCTTTAGATGTGCGTGAGCTAAGTATATATTGGAGTATTTATATTGAGTGTAAGCTAGCCATCTGGTTTATATTTCTAAAGTTAGATTGTAAAATCGTAAACTACATGGTTTCATCGGTATTGGTATTTGTGGAGCGGTGTGTTCACTGCGATCCATTCAGGCTATGAGACAAATAAATTAGATGTTCATCGTACATTTATATGGAATTAAAATTGCGTTATTGTAACGGTAGCAGTCATTATAATTCAATGAAATCCCGGACCTTTGAAATAAAAAGCCAAATGAAATGGAAACCTTTTTTCGCACGTGATGTATTTCTTTTTCTTACTGCGCATGTCTTAAGACTCTTTTGCCTTATATACCTACAGCTATACAATAGAATTCTCAAATATTGGTAACTGTTGATTCCCTCGACATTGAGACGGGATACTGTGATCGAAACTGGTACGCTTATGTAACATTCAATTGACCTCAACGTAATTTATCAATTCCCGTTTAATCCCACCATTCACAGTCAGATTTATTGGAAAAATTTTCGAAGTTGGAAATGTACTGATTTAAAATTAAGCGAAATACAATAAATATTGACCCAAAGTTGGCTTAGCGTGCCTCTAGTAGAACATATTCAAAGCAGAGATTATATCTCTGAAAAATAGTTATGGTGACTTATTCGTATTTCTCACATAAATATGTGTGTCAAGACCAAATCAATAAACTACTTACCCGCCAGTAAGTTCTTTTATTTTCCACAGAACCTGGTTATCCTTATCTAAAATCAGTCGCGTGCTTGAAATAGGTATTTGATACTGTTTATGCTTTTAGTTAATTGTGGTTTTATGTTATTATTTTAATAGCCGATTAAAGGATTGTTCTAAATTTAAGTACATATAAATCGTACGTATTTCATGATAATTATTGAAAAACAATTACACTCAAAGCCCTTACTTCGGTATCTTACTAAGCTTGGTTTTACTAAGGTTTTAAATACTAGAGTAGATATTTTCGAGTTTACCTACTCTTCAGTCCCTGAAATGCTAGCCTAAAACATTATTATATGACAAAGGCAAACAACACTTTACGGGAATTTCAAAATCTCACCTAAAAGTAAAATTTTACAGTTCGTTATTGCAACTTTAATATATATTTTATGTATCAATTATATAAAAAGACATGCGTGCGTTTGGTAACGGTTCGGTAACCTATATTTAGCAGTTTGCTAGTCTAATTTTAACCCTTTTTATTAAGCTTTTTATTTAAAAGACTAACAATCGTAAAAACGCGTACGTACTATTACCGTCACGAATATATAGGTATTGATTCATGTAATTGCATTTTTATGGTTGATCAATCGGTCAAGTGTTTAGGTTTATATTATAAACTACATATTTTACATTTGGTAGATACGGCATTTTCGAAACCATGAACAAATTATCTTATTATTGGGTTTTGTTTTTATTAATTTGATTACCATATATTTTTTTATTGTTAGACAATATGACTATGGGAAAATAAAACTAAATAATTCATGTTCATAGAAAATGTACCATATTTATTTGTTATCTCATTTGAAACTATAAACAAATCAATCATTTCTCGACTGCCAGTTTAAATAAATCATACCGGTTTTTTAAAGACATTTTAACGATTGTGGCTGAATTTATAATTTTCTTCTAACGAAGCTTTTTCCGGTTCAATAATTAAGAAAAAGAAAACTTTATTATCATAGGGCAACACGCCCAAACAGCTTTAAAGGAAGACCATGATTAGACAAAAAATAAAACAAAGGAATCCAAGTATTGGGCGAGGTTTCTTACGCATTATTCGACCTAAGAGAAATGAAATCGATTCAACGGCGACAAACAAACGTTATACTATCCTAATTTTAGTATCTTTTTCCTTCAAAAGCTGAAGGATAATGAATCAAAGCTTTATCCTTGTACGAAAACATGTATTGTGAGTAGCGCCTCCATTAAGGAGATTTTTGTTGGAACTTATTGTTACTTTCCAATTATTTTATTTAATTGATGAATCACGCCGCACATTGGTTCCTTCAAGCTGTATTATTAGCTTGCACTCGATACGCATCTGATATGCACATATAGTATTTAATCCCGTTGTATCGAGAATGTATTACCATAATCTGTACAGTAGTTGGCGGTACCCTGAGATGAAGTTTCTAAGTTGTTAAACAATTTGTAAGGAGATACTACGGGTGAGCGATAAGCACAGCTCAACCTAACCTTCGCTTAATTCACAGTAATTTCTCTACGTTAGAACAGAGTGCTCATTAGTAAGTTTGGCGTAAACCTGATCGCTGACATAAGAGTTTCTAGGGGATACCTATGCTACCATTGTCCGAAGTACCTACTATTGAAAATTTCTATGTCCTTTTCCTAGTATTTTTCATATAATTTGTTGGACTAAATTTCAATTAATAAAATTTTGATTTCTAAAATTGTTTTTTTTTTTGTTAAATGTTTCTTTTTTGGAACAATTGCAACGCTTTAGGTTTGGTTGTAATCACCGTTTAAACTTGAATAAAGTCGGGTTGTGCAGAATTCGATGAACAAATAAAAGTCATTTCTGCGCTTCGCCCGCCGCTGCCGCTGCCGCGGCACGCTTGCTTCGCTCGTCACGCGCGTTGTGGTTTAAGTTCTAATCCAACCTAACAAATACAAATCGGCATGCGCTGAACTTGATAAATAATGATAAGTTTTTCTGGTGCTTGGGTGGCCGCATCCAGGGCACGCTCGCTTCGCTCGCTCGGCTCACGCGTTCTGGTCAAATTCTAACTTAACCTAACCGACACAAATCAAAATACGCTGAACTAGATTAAAATTAAGAATACATAAATCGTTTCTGGCATTTAGCCATGTATTTAATATGAAGATTTATTCCATACCGTAGATTGCCTTATATCTTTAGACTAATTTGTCAATTTGTTTAGAATAAATCTTTATAGTTTAACGTATTTGTGTTAGGAAAAAATCCCAACAATGCCCTGCGCCCGTCGCCTAAGACGACAGACGTTAGGTCTCTTAAACTCGGTAATTTTACAAGCTACAGTGCCTTCATCCCCAAAAATCATAACTGCAAAACACATTTTTTTTTTCATGGGAGGATATCTGACACTGCGGTGGTAGATACCTACCTAGACGACTCAGTACCATCTAGTAAAATGATAGCTTCAAAAAATATTATTTTTTACTGCACAAAGGTTGTACAAACATATCCTACAAATTTAAATGTATACATTTTACGTTAAATTGTAACTAAAGTTTGCACTAGACCATAAAGAGAGCTCAAGGATCAGTTTATATTTTGAGTTCCATAATTATCTTGTGGTAAACCAGTGTTGCTTATAATAGATACCAGTTTAAGCAATCGCAATAATCTAATCGAAACATGTTTGTAAAGTGATGTAAAGAAATTATTATGAAATTATACCCTTAATGATTAATTTTAAGTGTAACTTTAATAAAAAAGATATTAACATAAAACAATACATAAAGTTAAAGTACTTACCATAAAACTATTCTTGCTGGTATTAGTAGGTATTATTGGATATTACAACTATACATTTATAGCATCATACATTTTAAAGTTAACAAAGTTAAAGGGCAAGCTGTGTATGTGCATTTCCGTTACTTCCATTTTCGTTTTAAAAACGAGCCAACGGAAGGCAGCTAATTGAAACCACTATAAGCTGTGTTCGATTCACACAGAGCGCCGAGATGAAAGGTTTTTAGATCTCCATCTATTTTGCCGGTTTGAATCTGTATAAGATTCAAGTTATATAAATCAAGTTACGAAGAGTATGCGTTGCTATTTGGATACATTTTTGTTCACTAGTCCACTGCAAAACAGCGCCTTGACAAAACTGTCTTGGCATTAGCTGAGTGGCCACCATTTTGGTAGCATTATAATCATTTTCAATATTAAGGAATAACATGTTACAATTTTATTGCGCCAAATAAAAATTTTTCTTTCTTTCTTTATTTTATTTTTTTATGTAATCATTTATGCACACAGTTATACAATAAAAAACAGGTACATGGAAACAATTATACAAAGGCACTGCTTATTTCATTATGAAATTTCTTCCACCAGGACTAAAAAAAAAAAATAAGTGTGAGAGGTAGACAGTGTGCACACATATACTACATACATACATATACATACACACACATATATACATAAATATATACACACATACATATACATACATACATATACACGTAATACATACAGAGGTTAACAAATAATATAATAAATACATTATATATATATAAGTCAAAATATAAAGAAAAAAAAACTTAAATTTAGAAATTATAAAAATATAGATAAAGGTTTTTAAATTTCACCAAAAGCACAAAAACTTAATATGTTTATGGATTTTTAAAACACAATTATATTATGGAATAGAAGAAAGATAGTATTCTTTAACATGACTTTTAAATAAGGAAATACTACTGCTATCGCGAATATTAGATGGTAAGGAATTCCACAACCTCACTGCATGAACGGAGAAGGAGTAAGAAAAAAAGTCGATTTATGGGTTGGAAATTTAAGTGAAGAACTCAGGTGGGATCTACAAGGAATAGTTAATTCACGTGCGAAGGAAAACCGTTTTTTAAGATACGTTGGATAAGATGGATTGTAAAGTGTATTTTTAAGTGTAAAGTGTGTGTAGAGAAAGCAAAGTATCCGAGTATTTCTACGAAGTCTAATGGGTAACCATTTAAGATAAAGATAAAGATAAAGATAAAATACTTTATTGCACGTAAAAAAAAAACATACAACAACAGATAACAGAAAAAAAAACAAGTACAACATGGGCGGCCTTATTGCTTAGGTAGCAATTTCTTCCAGGCAACCTTTGGATGAAAGAACAATGCGTAACGGTCAGCGGGCTAGTGCAAAACAAGTAAAATCGTTATTCTAAATAACTACAAAATAATAACAAAATAGTACATATACTAAGTACACACTACTACATAAATAATTAAAGAATAAACTAATAGATAGTATATAATAAACTAATACATAAACTAACTAATGGAAGATAGGATAAAACAAACTATAATCAGAATTATATGAAAGGAATGACAGATACAGTACCTACAGCACAGGAATAAAAGTGAAAGAAAGTAAAGATCACAAAGAGTTTTTTTGTTCCAAGTAATGTTTTTTAATACGGCTCTTAAAAGTCTCAAGAGACGGTGCACGACGAATGTCCTCAGGCAAGGAATTCCACAGCTTGATTGCTCGAACTGTGAAAGACCTCGCATAGAAGTCAGTCTTGTGAGACGGCAGGTCAAGCGTTAATTTAGAACTGGCACGCAAATTGCGGACCAAGGTTGCAGAATGAAAAATAAAGCGATCTTTAAGATACGGAGGGGTGTAAGGGTGGGAAAGAATAGAGTAAAGGAGGGATAGAATGTGGCAGTCCCTTCTACGGGCAATAGGCAGCCATTGAAGTTGGGACCTATAAGAAGAGACGTGGTCATACTTCCGCAGGCCAAATATAAATCTAATACAGAGATTCTGCAGACGTTCGAGCTTGTTTAATAGTTGAACTGATAAATCAGGATAACAAACGTCTGCATAATCCAGTATAGGAAGGAGAAGCGAATGTGCCAAACTGATTTTGGTTTTGGTCGGCAATAGATTTTTGAGACGCTTAAGAGACCCGTACGCGGCAAATACCTTCCTACTTACCTCTGATACCTGGTGATTCCACAAAAGAGAGTCATCAAACATTACGCCCAGGTTTTTAACTTTACGGCTGTAGGGAATAGGAGTTCCATCAAAGATTATCTGGGGTAACAAATCATGCTTAATCCGAGCAATGTACCAATGGCTACCTATGATGATGGTCTGAGTTTTCGCTGGATTAACCATCAAGCCGAAGGAACGACTCCACTCAGCAATACTGGTGAGGTCTCTGTTGGTAGCCTCAATAGCGACAGAGAGATCAGAAAGCGGAGCTTGTGTATAAATTTGGAGATCGTCTGCATACAAATGATAGGAAGAAGTGAGCGGAAGAGTAATAGAGTTAATAAAAATAGAAAACAGAAGAGGTGACAGGACGCCACCCTGCGGAACGCCGGCAGAAGTATAACACCACGCAGAGAAGGTGTCTTCAACGCGAATGCGCTGTCGGCGCCCATACAGGTAACTATGAAACCATTCAACCACCGTTGGAGATATGTTATGAGAGCGCAAGATGGAGAGCAGAATATCAAAATCGACTGTATTAAACGCATTACTAAAATCAAGCAACGTCAGCACTGTTAACTTCTGATTCTCCATCCCCAGTCGAATGTCATCCGAAACGTGTGCCAACGCGGTAGTCGTGCTATGACCGGGACGGAAGCCAGATTGGAAGGAGTTCAAAAGGTTGTTCGTGGATAGGAAAGATGTAAGCTGTTGATGAATCAACCTTTCGAGAACTTTGGAGAGGAAGGGTAGAATGGAGATGGGTCGGTAGTCAGAAGGAGATTTAGGATTAGGTTTTTTAGGTAGTGGGATAATTTGAGCTTCCTTCCATACGGTAGGAAACACACCGGAGGATAAGGAGTAATTAAGAATTTTGGCAATGACCGGAGAAAGGATATCAAGAAGAGGAGTAATCATTGCACGACTAACGCAGTCATTTCCAACAGCATTCGAGGAAATGGCTTGCACGCTCTTCATAACATCGCAAGCGGTGATTGTGCGAAAGATAAAAGCTGGAAAAGTTGGAGTTGGCATTGAATTAAGATGATCTAAAGTATTTAGTTTAGTGGAGCTGTCTATTTTAGCAGAAGAAGAAAAGTGATTGTTAAGGGAGTTAATATCAATATTACTAGCTGAAATATGAGTACGCGATTTGCCAACACCAAGTTTGTTGAGGAAGGACCAGACTTTAGCTGGATCTCCATTCTCAACAGATCTATGAATATGGCGTCGCTGTGTGTCCCGTATCTTTGTATTGCAGCGATTCCGAATTTTCCGAAATTTGTCTCTATTTTTATCTGATGGATCGTTTTTGTACCTGGCTTTTGCACGTATCTTTTTCGTCATGTAATCGCGTATTTCATCGTTCAGCAGGGAGCTGGAAGGTGCTAAGCTCAGATCGAAAACGTGAAACATGGTCATACTTTTTGAGACCATAAATGAACCGAATGGCAAGGTTTTGAAGGCGTTCAAGTTTGTTTAATTGGTCCTCAGTGACATCTAGATAACATACGTCAGCATAATCGATTTCTTTCTTTCTTTCTATGCAAGATTCTATAGCAAAATCAATATTAAAGTAAAACAAAGACATCATTTCGTTTCTCTGACAAGTCATAGATCATTAGGGTTTCGGTTTATGAACCAGCTGGTTCAACTGTGGAAGGTTACTAGATCCACGTTCGTTATTTCCTAGATGCACTACGGGCAGTTTCGTTTGGATCTCCAAAGAGATGTGCTGGTTATATTAAGACATCGTACTTAGAAATCTGCGTAACTTTCAATTGCATTCTCAATAATCAAATTATTCAGACGTACTTAAAATTCTGCATCGCTGAAATTCAATTGAGATTTCCCATGCGCAACTATTTGAATTTTATATCTTACTAATGAAATTCCTATTGCAAAAAAACTGTCAAGTTGCTGTCCACTCGAATTCCGACTATTGGAAAAAGTTCTCTGTCCGATGGAATTGCTCTTAAAAGTTGTAGTTGAGTCTGTGCCTTCTGTATTAAGGGGAAAAATCTTCAAATGCTATGGTCCTTGCCTCGTGCGTGATAAATATGAAATACCTCTAAAAGAGCTTTATGGACGTCATATTTCATTGCTTGTTTTGTTAGGTTCGTTTTTCATTAAGATAGAATATTAAATATTACAGCGAGCAAGAGCGTGAGTGTACTGTTTTTTTACCGAAATTATAGCACAAGGTACTTGCCATTTTTCAGTTATTGTTAGGGCTTTGTGCAATGTGCAATTTAAACTAGATTTAGATAGTTGTTAAGCTTATATAGTGTTGTATTATTGTGAGGAGCACGCTAGCACGATATTGGCAAAATTTATGTTGATGTATTTATTACATGGCGATTATTTTACTTAATAATTTTTATTGAACATTTCTTGTTACGAAAAATATACAATCTTCTTATATGAAATGGATAATTTTACAGTTTCAGCAATTTTATTATTAGATATATAATTTTTGACTTATGTTGTTGTCTTTACCAAACCCAGAGACGTATTTAGAAAATTCACAATTCGGATAACTGTTAAAAAATTGCAGCGAGTGATAAACATATAACTGAGTCTTAGCAATAAAATTTGTTTTCCACCTTTGGGTACGAAACCCTACAAAAAAACTGTTGATTAACACAACATCTAAAAAAACCTATTTTTTCCTGATAATACAACCATTTATGCAAGTATTACAAATTTACAACCGTAGAACTTATATACTGCCAAAAATTAATTTAAACGAGATGCAAAGTTTTTATGCTTTGTGGTCTTAGTTGAAACTGTTAGTACTTAACTTGTTTTGGAAGTTCGCCCATGAAAACCGCAGGTGAACTTGTAGTCAGCTGGCAGTTTCATTAATATGAAGACAGGGAAGTTCTTCAACAGTGTGCTTTTGTCTGATTCTTCGGAACATTACGCTGCGCTAACTTTGTTGGGGAGCATTGTTTCATTTGTGTCTTTCAAACATTCATTGAATTTTTGCAATAATAATAATAATATTTATTTCATAAAATGTTTCATACAGTAAAATTTTCAGTGATTGGAGCCTCCTTTTAAGCAAATAATTTTTTACACTCATAGTATGGCAAAGTGTAAATTTGTTGACTTTATTAAATAAAAGCATGAACGGGATTCATATTGAGTACTGGCAAACACGGTTCTATTTTTAAAACTACGAGCTATTATATCTTTTCTTCTTTTATTTTCCTGCTGTCGATCATATGGCAAGGATTGGTACTTTTTTAAAATAGTGCGTAAAATGTAAAGTTTCCTAACAGTCAGTAACCCACTAAGTTTATATAACTGATCAGTCGGGAACAGTCTATTTTTAAAGTACATAACTTTTATGAGGGCTCGATGGGCTCTTTCTAACATCAGGAACTTTGTCTTCAATGCACCGCCCCAGACAGGAATGCAATAGTTTAGGACTGATTGGACTAACGCAACATATACTTCCAAAAGAATATTTCTGGAATTATTTCTGGAATAACGGTGAATATGGTCTCGTAATATTTCACAGTCGTGGTTTGAGCATTTTAGATACATGGCGCTTACTATACATTCCTCACGAAGTACGTACTACGTCTCATTAAACACTCCTTTGTAGTGCTTTTGATCTATGATTGTATGGGGTGTCACACTCATCTGCGTCTAACATGTTGCACCTGTTTCAGTGCGAGATAGCATTAACATTTTCGATCCGATGTTATTCGGGATGTTATAATAAAATTTGAATATCATAAGGCTTTGTTACTTCTCTCTTCCCTTCACGTTGTATAAAGTCTAACGATTTTTATCACATCCACCGTTGTTGACTATTGAGCGTACATTTCTCTCCATTTCAACTTTTCGCAGCCCATTGTTGGACAATGGAGTTAATCAATGTGCTCCAGATAATCCAGTATTTCGCTTACCACATCAGCCTTGCAGAAATCGTCGGTCCATCGGTCTGGAGGGCGTATTACAAATGTATAACAGAGAAATGTGAAATAGGGTAATCCATTTAACACAGCCTTTCATAAAATAATTTACTGATATGTCTCGTATAGATACGTAATTATATTCCGCTTTGAATAGTCTAAAAATCATTGCAATGTTCTGGGGGAATATGAACTAACCACAAAAATGTACATGGTAGATTTATAAGGTTTGTTCTGCTAAATGCATAAGTTCGTTATGGATGGAAGCTAGCCGAGTATTGACTTTATACTGTTAGTTTGCAGCAGCCGAGCAAACAATACATGGGATTGCATAGGTTACCACGCGCTTGCTCGTTTAAACTTGGCTTGACGGAACGGCCCCTTTACAAGGTACGGTTAGTGAAGTTAGTTTGATGTGTGTCGGACTATCGGCTAGTTAATTGTGTTCTCTCTGTTCGTGAATAATGTTAGAAAACCAGAAAAAGGAAAAAGTCGGTAGTTTGCCATTGATACCTTTGACATTGTTTCAATCGTACTATCTAATGGTTAGTTATTTATTACTTTAAAGATCCTTAAATAGTGAGGTAAAAATATGTAGTCAGTATTCGGAGTAAAATTAAACATGTCATTACGCTGAATGGCAGATTTTCAAATATATTAAATCAATCAATGATTTATAAAAAATTGAGATTGTTATGTACGCAGCGCTTAAAAGCCAGGTCCGTACCACTCGAATTAAAATCTAAGAGGCCTACATGTACTGGGTTATAATTAGGCACTTTAAAAGTTGAACATGGAAGTTCACGAAAGGACACGTTTTCCTTAATGGCACTTAATAACGCAAACTGAAAAGTTTAGCCCTCGTTTATGCCTTTCACAAGGACTCATGTCTGCAATTTAATTGACTTCATGATTTGTTTTTTTAGCAACGTAATAAATGTACCTACCATAAAATAAAAAGTTACTCAATTGTTAGAGAGTGGACAACTTACCAATACGTCATATGCTTGTAGGTATGCCGATTTGTTAAGCATATAAGAAATACTATTAAGTATTACTGCTACAAGATTCATCCCAATTACTTTCATCAGTGAGGGTGAGGTTGGTTCAGACTGTCATCAACCTCGGTGGTCCAGAACATGTAGCAAGCGGATTTTGTTATTTGCATTGTTTCAGGTACGGGTAAGGTTGGCTTGGATCCGAAAAGTGTTAAGTTGATACCCCTTAACCAATCAACTTACATATACCACACATCATAAATGTGAGTAATCTCTTATGCGGGCAAAATACAGATTGGTGAATCATCAATTTGTGGTAGATACGATGCTGAGCCGTCTAGGTGGTTACCACAGCAGTGCCAGATGTCGTCCCGTCAAATAGGAGTGCAAGCTAGTGTAATTAACGGGTATAAGAGACCTAATATCTCTTGTCTCAGGTAAGAGGCGCAGTGCGGCGTTGATAGAGAATAATAACTGTTTAACAGTTGTCGGTATCCTTCAATGCCGCTCTGTCATACCCGTATACGGTTTACGACAACCTTTGAATCCCTTCACAGGCGTGCGCAGGTTTCCACACGATTACTTTACCGTAAAATACATTGGTACGAGTACGTGGCGGTAGTTGAACCTCCAGATCGGAAGGCAAGTCCAAACCAATGAGCCACCGACACTCATCGATCGATACTCAGCTTACTTCTCACAATATATCGCAAAAGGTCCGGTTGAAGAGGGGCTGGCAAGCTGTCATACAGGTTTCCTAGTACAGTTGCCAGTCTCTCACTTAGATGTCAAATGACTAATTCATGTAACTTATGTAAGTCCTTAGAGCGTCGGTAGCTTAGTGGTGTGAAATCCCGACACGTACCAATGTATTTTCGAATTTTCGAAAAATATATGTACGTTATCCGACGCTCTTACGGTGAAGGAAAACATCGTGAGGAAACCTTCATGCACGCCTGCGAAGAGATTCGAAGGTTGTGTGTGAAGTCGTCCAATCCGCACTGGGCCCGCGTGGACGACTAAGGCCTAATCACCCTATACGGGTAGGCTCGTGCCCCTCGGTGGGGACGTTAAATGAGCTGATGATGATGTAAGTCCTTGTATATTGTATGTCTATGTGAGAGATAAAAAAAAATATTACTCATCGATCGATGAGACTTGTGAATGGAAACGACTAAAACGATTTTAAAAACCGGGTTCAACGGAATACTGTGGTAATAATTTAATAATTTAGTTGCGATAGTTAGTGGCACGATTTGCGCGATCGTCAACCGAACGCCGCTATGCTCTCGAGCTCTAAATATTCATGTTTATGTTAAAATCTATTAAAATTTGCCCCCAGTTGTATAGAAATTGTAATTGTCGGAGTCTTAGTCTAATATTCCCTGTAATATAAACGTTGAAATATTTAATATATAGCAAATAAGACATTGGCTTCCAGTATCTACTCAATGTTAGGTATCAGTTGATTTATAGTCCTCACACTAATGTAATAAAGAATCTTTTAATTGATCACTTCAGTTTTCAATAGGGGCAGTAAAAACTAACTCTATTAGAGACTAGCAAACCGAAAAGCCAGCACAAAGATAAAATCGGTTTCGGCCTGAACTAATAGCTCTGTCGTTCGGGCGGATCGGAAAGTTTTTCAGCTTGCGGTTTTCCACTTTCGACCGATTTCCATAGTTAATTAAGGCCGTTGCAATGCGTTTTACTATTATGAAGTGTTAATTTACTGGCCGTACCTATGGAGGGTTGATATAGAGTTAAAAAAAAACAGTTACCTTAAAGTGTACAATTTTGTATTTCGCCGTTCAATGCACAAAGCCAACAGATCTTTGAATAAATAAACCGATATAGGTTTTTCCGATCGAACTCACACGTTGGTGGTAAAGTTGAGAACTGTCTGCGTTTCGCTACGTGTTTGCAGTTTTATCTTAGGCTGGTTTACAAAGCTTTCTAGAATGCTATATTTTCAATACTGCTCGAAAAAATGATAATAATGATAAACCTTTTAAAATATTAGTCTATCTAGATGAAATAAAAACGTCACCTATCGATTAAATACCTCCACCTAATACGTGCACGCGGTCATATCCTTAATCTACATACATCATGCTACCTGTCTAAGCTTAGTTAGGCAAGTTTCAGGATTAGGTCCCCCTAATCAATCAAGGGGGCTGGTCCGTAACCTTCCATGCCAGCTCATGCGTGTTGGCAGGTCGTCCAAGGATTCTCTTCGACAGCACGGGGAGGCATGGTTGGCTTAAGTCCAGGTAGATTCTGTATAGTATGATTAACAGTATAATGTCCTTGAATAACATTTAAATGCAGTTCAGGTCGTAGGTACATGTTACTTATCGAAATTAAGTACTATAATGTTTTGTGTACCCTTATAGACTTGAAATAAGTTTGAAATGAGGTTTCTGCATGAAGCTTTACATTTGTTGAATTAAATATGTTTCAGTATTTGAAATTGATTGGCTTGCTTTTAATTAGTCGGCGGGTGTAAAAAGCCTGTTTAATTACACTGGCACTAAAGCATTCTTTATAGCACTCTATATAATCTCTACTAACATATGTACCTAGCATCACAGTTTGTACCTATAGTAAAACGGTTTAAGTAGCCAATCTTGCGGTTATCGGTGCATTCCTGTTAATTAGCGTTGTCGGGCGATAGCGGCGGGCCGTTTGTCATCGGATGCCGCAGCAAATCGACCGGCTAACAGAGGCAATTACCGAATGTGTTGACACCTCCATGGCCAGTGTGCTAATCAACTGCATTAACCTGCCCCTCCCATCGGATTCACTTAAGGGTTGCGGTTACAAACCACCGCAATGTGGCTGTTCTGTTCTAGTCGTACGAGTAACAAGATATACCACCTCTTATGTGGTGTAATGGTTGAGAAGGTGTTTATAACATTAGGATTGCGGGTGCAATACTGAGTTTGGGTATTTCCATGTAATATTTGTATATATTTCCACAAATATAGTATGTGCATGTGTATCTCAGATGCAGCTTTAACATTAAGATACACAAAGAGGTCATACAGAAATAATGGGACTCGTCTTCTAACGATATTGCAACATTCCATGATGCTGCTCATCATAACCCAAGATTGTTATGTTCAGTGTTATCCCATTCATATTTATTCCATTACTCATTTAGGGACCAGTGTTCTTAAATGTACCTTGATCTAAGATGCACTTAAATTTGCATCAAATAAATATTTTTCCTTTATTTCATACAATGTCGTCAAATAGTATCCCATTAAAAACATTCTGTAAAAATCTAGCCAAGTCTCGACGGAGCTGCTTGATTATCTCTAAAAAGTAATGAAATCAAGACAAAGACGTACCAATTCTAAAGTTCCTTACTGCGATTACTTTATTATTATGGTTGATGTTGTGTGACTTGGCCATTGAACATTCTTTATACGTTAGTGGCGTTATTGCGCCATATATTTTCTTCTACGCTTGGCCATCGAGTCCCCACCAGCGACTTCGCAAGAAGTCGTTTGCTGGGTGACCTACTATGATGACTCAGCTTAGACTTGATATCCACCTTAGAACTTCGCATTGTTGGTCGAGGGATTAACAAAAGATAATTGTTTCTCCCTCAAACAATAGAAAGTCCATTGTTTTTGGTAGTTTCTTCACGTCAATTTATCAAGGCCTTACACCGGATTAATTTATAAATAAAATTAAAATATTGTAGTTACAACATCGTTAACGCACAATCAATAATGACTCAACAGTTAATCACTTTTGCGATATTGTTTGTAAATGTGTACCCGAAAAAGTCTCATTAAAATGCGGAATAAGTGGTGTTTTTTGTTTTGGCTGTTTTTGTCACTGATTACATTTTTATAGTGTGTATAGTCATAAATATGGTATGAGAGATACATTGACGAGAGTTGTTACGTAATCTACAATACTTATAGCATATAACATTTAATAAATTGACACGACGGAGCCCCTGGCGCGGCTGACGCCTAGGGTCGTCTCTTAACTTAGCTCCCCCGCAAATATAATAACCACCTAATGGGTATCCACGTGTGGAAGTCACTTTCTACTCGCCTCTTATGTATTACTACCACGGGCTTTAAGAGAAATGACGTCAATACACAAACCGCATCTGATGAAAGCATTGCGTAAATGAGTAGGCAATTCCATCGGAATCAAATCATGTAAGTGGTGTTTTTCATAAATTGATGAACGCGTAACATGCTGTGAGAATAAATTTCACAGTTCAGTACCCATTTCGTTTATTTTCATGAAATTATACGTATCCAAAAATAGTCTGGCATTTTTGCAAACAAATATATTCTGCATGATTATTTAAAAAAAGAACGACCGTTCCATTTTATATGAGAACGTTTTCCGTGGTAAATTGGTGTTTGAAGTTACGGCCCTCATGTTCCATTAGGACGAAGCGATCACTTGCAGCAAACTAAGGTTCGTTAACAAATTATCAGTGGGTATATGTTTTAATGTAGGTATCGTAGTAATTTCTGAGCATCGCTTTCAGCACATGTATATAGTAACAATTATGTTTCATGATAGCTTCCATGCTGGAATGTGTATCCGATAGACGGAAGCCTTGACCTAAAAACGACAGGGCAATTGAAGAGTTGTCCGTGAGCCAAAATTGCCACCCTGAACACGGTTGTCGATCGCAGACCATCGCTGATAACGCGGTGCCCAACTCTGTTAATGGAATTTTATGACAACGGTCTTTATACATTCGTTTTTCACCAATCGTCAATTGATATATTACTAAGCTTGTACTAAGGATTTTACAACGGATCTGTATTATAAATAGAAGCTTGATGAAGTTGAAATTTGCAGCGTTATTCTTTGACGACCGTCGAGTTGTTATCAAAGCCGCCGCCAACGCGTAATGCCACCGTTGTTGACGCTACTTTACACGCTAATTTGTTACTACAGCTCTGCTGCTTTCGGTTGTTTTCTCAGAAAAGTTTTTTAGTGTGTCACTGTGTGAATTTACTTATATTATTTGACTTCCTTCGTTTCGAAACATAAATATATATAATCGGAATTACACTCGGAGGTCCTGCATTCTATCAATGTGACCAAAGCTACACCCATCCAATATCTATCCAATGGTAGTCGGACCAAACCGATGGTTTGCTTTTTGAAACCCCTTAATAATGTAAGTCATTGGAGAAGGCTTCAGTGACGTAATGTCTCTAATAGGAACATGACTCTCACGTTTTATATGATGCAATATTGCAAACAAGTCTTCAATTAACTTTGGATACACTGAATGTACTGAAGTTGCTTCTGTGTAACCATGGGAGCTCGTGGAGCTTTCTCGTCCAATTCATTCAATTAGTGTAGTTCTTAATTCTCCTTAATGGAAGATATTCTACTTTCTATAAAGTTATTTGTCACATACCTTGGGAACAGTATCGTGCATAGAAATTATGAGTAGGGTATGTAAAGTGAGTGAAAGTAATCGCAAAAGCAATAAATATATATTTTTGTCAAATTGAGTGCTATAGATGACAGCAGATCGGCTATAGTTTCAAATCTGTAATGGAAAATGGGTTGACGATTTACGGGGTTATCTGGACGCACAGGGTATGCACTGTTTATTAGCATATTTGAAGTGCACGCCAATGTTTGAGACTAAATCGAAGTTTGTTGATGCACTATAATGGCTCCTTTGATATTTGTACGCCTCATTTACATACGTTGAACGTTGTCTTGGTTAAATACAATATTCATTTTGGAGACTTAAACTATTTAATTTCAGTTATTTGCTCGTTGGGATATTTATTTCAAAGGAATTATTTTTCATTAGGACTAAGTGAAATTTAATTTATTATTACCTATGGCGAAGACGCTAAGCCTGATTGGAAGTAATAACCTTTCACAGACTTCGAATATATTTGTAGTGAGCGAAATTAAAGAAGCCTATTAAATGTCGTTTTGAAATACTCAATGATATCAGTGACGATTTAATATGATCTTTTTCATCAAATAGAAAGCAAAAAAATTGATTTGTATAGACTTAACTGGCAACAAAAAGGACCAATAAGTAATTTGAATTGGAAAAGATACTGACAAATTCATTGAGATTATTGTCGGTTTTTTTTTGTACAGTCCTATGTGTGTTTGCGATATATTGAAAGTGCCATCTATTACATTATTTCTGAATAAGGAGAAACATTGTTAAATTCTAAATAGCTACACAAATAAAAAATAATACTTATTCCGGAATAATTAAAACTTAGTACAAAATCTATTGTTTTTCAATTAATGATATATATTAAACACCGTGTATGTAAAAATAACATCACTTCATCGCAAATCCGCTTTTTATGTACACTATTTATTAGAAAGTAGTTACATTTTGTGTACAAACTGCCCTATTAATTTGTGTTGCACGTGAGAATCCCGAGCTGACGATACAGGTGCTGTGCAAACATCCACGACGTCGTCAAACTTGTCGCCTGACGTCACGCGACATTCAGCTTTGAGGGAGAAGTAAAGCCCCCTTCATTTATATTACATATAAATACAATTGGACTGTCTGTTTGTAATATTTAAATAACAATTTTTTTCTTCATGCTTATGATTATATATATGGTACATTTGCCGAAATAACAATTTTAAAATGTTTGTGTGTCTGTCGGTAATCTCTGAAACGGCTGCATGGATTTGAACGGAATTCTTTCGCAAGCGCGCAGCACACACGGAGCGCGGTCGCTGCGCATTGCAACATTGCTTTAATTTTCCAAAATAAAAACTATTGTCTTAAATAAAAGCACCCTTTGTTTTTTCCTTATTACATGAGTTACCTGCCAAACTGAGACAAAAATTTTAAAGAAATTTATTTTGGCATATGTACCGTATACTATTTATTCATGTGCATGAAGAAAAACATTGATATCTCAATATTACAATCAAACACTCTGATTTTTTTTATATGTAATAGATAGAACTGCGGGAGGATCTTATACCGCGGGTAATATTGCTTGGAACCATAAATTTAAATATACAAGATAAGCAACTTGCACGTCAACACGTTGCCATCGCACATATGTCCACAAGCACATACCCGGGTTGCATCAAATCAGTGCTCAGTGAAACGTCAACAGAGTTAAGCCTAACGACGCGCGGTGAAAAAAAACTCTAAAATGGTGTAACGTGTAGGAAAAGAATTCATTTCAAAGTCGCAAAAACATAATAAAGCCATCCTTATTACTTTTCAACCGTAGGTTTCTAATGTTTATAATTAAATTAACTTAAAATCTGTAAAAACTAAAATTACGTTTCAAATATTGCGTTCAAGGATCAGTGTTACCACTAAAAATCAAATCTTGTTTGCACACTATTGTGGAAAAAAATTGTAACAATAAATATATGAATATAATGTTTTCTGTTTTCACGTATATTTACCTCAATGGTTTTCACAAATTATAATCATATATTGGCTGCAATGTGAAAAATGCATCAAATCTTTATTGTCTATTATTTTTTTGTTGGTGACCAATAATCTGCATACCAATTTTTAGCTATGTACTTTAAAATTGTGGAATGTTTCATAAAAACTTCCACCCCCCGTTTCAGGGTAGCGGCGGTTAGAATAAGACAATAAGTAGCTTATGTCTCCAGGTTACCATAAATCATCATGACAGATTTCATAAACTCCGTTCAGCTATTGAGGCGTGAAAGCGAAACCAACAGAGTTACTTTTATTTTAATGGATAGCAGCAAAATAATAATATTATGTCTACTGTTTAAATAATGAATTTTTTTCAGCAATATATGTCTTTTATTAAACATAAACAATACTTATCCACTATCCTAAATAGCAATCTGATAATTTACACATACTTACAAAACAATATCGAAATGATTTTAAATGACTAATTTATCTTTATTAAAAATATGTTTATTTTATTTATAATTTTGTGCAAAATTTCTTATGGCAGGCAACACCAACCCGAAATTGCATGATTGTGTTTCTGTCTTTGTTCAAAGTTAGCAGCGGTATTGTCTTTGTGCCTAGAGGAAGTGAGACAAATATATTTACATTACAATCTTTACTGGTTTCAAGGTTACGTCTTCGCAGTTATAAAAGTGGTTACACTTTTATCGCCACGCGCGTATGGTTATTGCTTCTCTATATATGTATCTCAATGCTTGGAACAGACAGAAAGTAAACCTAGATCTTAGTTTATATACCTACATGAGCTCGGAATGCTCGCATTGAGCATAAAAGCATTAATCAAACCCGCAGTGTTAGCAATAGAGTATAGAATATACCCGTTCTATACCAAAATATGCTAAAGAAATAATAATGCATAATTAAGATAGTTTAGGAAGCATAAATTGTTAAAATTCGTACAAAAAAAAGTACAATGCATCCGCTTTTTTATGTCGTCATACAGTCGTAATCATTATGCAGATACCGATATCAGTACATTAGTGTTTTGACAAGTGCTTTCTTATGCGATAAAACCGAAGATCTTACGTCAACGCAGCTGAGCAACTTTTCGGTTTAAAACTACAAAACCAAGCAAAAATATATTTAACATTTTTATATAGGATTTAGCGATTGTAAAAACCAACTCATATTTAATTGTTTAGCAAACATAGTACAATAAATAGGCAAGGGAAAATTCGAAATACCACAGCTTTACTAAGTGTAAGGCTACAAGAAGCTCGTAGGTACAGTTACTTCTGTCATGTCTATTTTCATAAATCATTCAATTTACATTTTCAGTCTACATGTAAGTGAATTCCTAGTACGGTATACAGACCGTGAAAACGGTACTATATTTATAGGAAGTAAACAGTTTCATTTCTTGGAATTTCTTCTGGGTCGGAAATACAAGGCCGATCACATGGCGTTCCGAATCAACTTCGGATACTGGGCAGACGGCGTAATGCCTGTTGCAGAGAGATTGCTTTTTTATCGGCGAATATATCTGCACTCCACTCTACAAATTGTGCACAAAAATTGCGGTTTTCGACTCGCTGATTTATTTTTACTGTCCCGTTACTGCTTTGTTCATATATTATCACTTGACAGTACAAATTGCGAACTAAACATGCATTTTTCGACTCACCGATTTATTTTTGGTGTCCCGCTTACTCCTTTGTTCAGGTCAAATGTGTTATCGGTGAATTACGGTGTATTTTATGGACTGACGTAAAGTTTGCAGGTGTTATAAAGTTCACAGGTGTTATATTATAACTCAGACTTTTTCTTATAAATATATGTTTTCTTAAATATTATAGACGTAAGGCGTTTTAAAAATATATTTTAAGATCTACGTCTACAATGTACTAGTGGACGGTCCTCGCTTGTGGTACTTTATAATGATTGTTGACCAGGGATTAAACTTAAATCAGTTCTTGGTTGATGTGGGATTTATAAATAATCTATTTATTATTTCTGTATAATTTTGTAGATGTCGACGCTTTGATCTTTACAAAGGCCTTTCAATTCTCTCAAGTCACATAAGTACGGTGAAAACAGCCGGGTTCGGCTTATCACATACGGCGCTGGAGAATAAAACTTAATTAACAGGGCTTGAGTGCCCGACCGAAATAACTCCAGAACATTTCTATTGTTTGCTGCTTTGTTTGAGGCGTACCTCCAATTTTAGTTTTATCATTTGCGCGCAATGACATTTTATTTTCTTGAGGTTAACCAGTAATTATAAAATAAAGCATCTTCGCATTTTGCTTATCTTAAACATGATTTCGTTTGTGATGAAAGATTTCGACCAAATATTCATAACTAAGTTCGGTACCGTGTTAAATAATATAAAATATTAAATTAATGCAGATTGCAAACAAGGCCTCCTGAGTTTATTTCGAGTTTCAGAGATAGGTCCCTTTTGATGACGGTCTTAATAGCAATGATTTGCAGAATTATAAAGTTCCTTTAAGAGAAATCACTTACATATTTTCATTTGAGTTGTTGTACATTTATTTGCATAATTATCATAAAAACGAGTTCTTAAATCTCAAAATTCGTAATGTGAATGCAAGCGGAATGAAAACTCTTCGCTGCAATATAAATTTGTCCTTTGAGATTTCGATGCAAATAACTGTTTCCGTGAATAAGTTGACAGTAGATGTGAATGCCTGCAACGCACACAACTTGCATGAAAATGTATACTGAACTGCATCGCAAATGCGGATGTTTAAACATCCTTATATTTATTTGATTCTACGCATTCAATTGGACAAATGAAATATGATTTTGGTTGATTATCGATTTAAAGTATGTTTGGTCCTAGTGACATTGTTTTCTTTTGATGGGTTACAAAGCTACCGTTTTAGTAAATCCTAGTACGTGTTGAACATTTAAATCTATGCATAGTTGTGATAGGTACCGTCGTGGGTGTAAGAGCTTTTAACACTTCTAGTTAGGCGACGAGGTCAGGTTTGCGGTGATCTTTGATCTAGCTTTTAACATTCATAGTGCCGTGTCTTTTCATAAACCGCTCCTGAAAAAATTTGAATCTGTGATGTGGGTGCTTGTGCGGGTCAGAATACAAGTAAAACAATTTTTTGTTTAAAGAAAAAAAGAAATAACTTTTTGATTTCTTTTTGACTGTGACACTTTGAAGATAGCTTTAGTATAATGGCTAAGAAGTCTGTTACTACATATACCTATATAAGGTTCTGAGTAAAATTACGTTGCAATCATTTATGTGTTTTCTGTGTAGGTATAATATGTAAATACAGATTGCGCTGTGTGTGTCTCGGAGGATATGTATTTACCTACATAAGATCTTTGCGTACATTTCCTTATTGTAAATATTGGTACGAATATCATAGACAAAATTTACCAAAACTTGTATATTATTTTATATAATACCGCACCACTTATATTTCTTTCTTTATGCCCTTAGATGTTAACCGAAGGGCATAAAGACCAATCTGTTTTAAACGGATTGACTGATTTGATAGTCAGTGAACTTAGAAATTAACATACATACTTACTTACATACATACAATCTCTTGAAAAAAAAGTCAACCCTTCTGCGGCTGTCGGGTATAGTTATGTAGTGTTTGACGCTATACAGTAGGATAGACCGTGTACAAAAATTCGTCATAGGTTCTCATCCTTTGAAGGCTTATTAATCTTCTCAGCAATGATAGGCCCTTAGACAAAGAATTCACCCATACAAGACTTGTCTCCGCATGCATTACTAAGTAAAGCTCTTGCAAATGAGAACGGAATCTCATGCAAATGTAGTCGCGTCATTAAACCGTCCTAAATTTATCCTAATCTAATCACCAAATTCGACCCTCTGTCGTCTTGTATAAAACTCAATTTATCTTGCTAATGCATAGCTACTGCGATCACAGGTCAATTCTATAGCGCTAAGGTTATTTATTTGTCGGCGTCCTACTTTCTTTGTGCAAAGTCACCCTACGAACCTATAAAAAGCATCATCTGTGCTATATTACAAGGATTCGGCTACATCTAGGCCTTGGGCTATCGAAATTGGGCAATAAGCACTGTACATAAAGTTTGACAAAGAATCCAATATATTTTCAAGGAAATAATCCCCTTTGACATCACCTTCTTATAGTAAGCTGTGAGTTTGTGTATAGAAATCATCCATATCACCCATAAATGTAAAAGTATCTCTGTCTGCCTGTCTGTCTGTTTGTAACGCTTTCAGGCCTAAACGGCTGAACGGATTTTATTGAAACTTGGTATGTTGATAGAAAGTAACCTAGAATAGGTTTTAAGCTACTTTTTGTCCCGTTTTCACCCCCTACTTCCCTAAAATGAGGGGTTGGAAGTTTGTATAGAACATTCCGTAATTTTTGTAGTACGACGCTGAAATTTGGTATGCGGACTATTTGTCAGAAACGAAAAATATGACATATTTTTTTTTCAAAGATCCACCCCCCCAAACTCTTCAAATAGGGGAGGAAGTATCATATCCAATTTCTCGCAGTTTTTAAGGTAGAAAGATAAAAATTGGTATGAGGGCTGTAAGTCACAAACAATAAATCTTTCATTTTTCTTTTTTCGGAAATCGGCCCCAAAAGCCTTCAAAGAGAGGGGAAGGGGGTGACATTATACCGGACTTTTTTCAGTATTATATATATATATATATGTTACAAAAATGTACACCTTTACATTAAGGGGGAGGGGAATCCTAAGTATAGTGGTATATATATATATATATATATATATATATATATATATATATGTTTTATTGGAAATCGTAAGTATAGTAATATATATATATATCCACAAAATTGACCCCAAACCTTTTAAATTGGGGGGAGGGAGGGGTTCTTTTTTGGAAATGGACTCCAAAACCTTTAAACATGGGCGGGGGATTCCTATGTATAGTGATATATATGTATGCATATTTTTTTTACAAGTTCCCGAACATAACGCGGGCGAAGCCGCGGGCAAAAGCTAGTTTAAGATAATTATTAATTTCTAGGATTATAGTTTTATAGGCAAAAAACAAACTACAATATACTGCATCATCAACATTACATCTGTATACATATATACAGTGTACATAATAATTCACATGCGGATCGGTTCCTAGCAGCCAATATCGATAGACTTCTTAACTTCCTGTCACCTGGTAGAGCGTGGTCCGACACTTTTTATTCCTTTCTAAAAATGTATAAAATGTTCGTGGCACGGTATATGTTGCCGATAAACTAAATATTAAACCAATTTGTAGCAAAAATTCTTAGTAACAGTCACTCGTATTTTGTCCAACTAAGGAATGTAGGAGATGGTAGTTCTTTTTTTATATAAAAACAACTATCTCAATTTTTTTTTAAAAATACTATCTCAGGTAAGAAAACATACATAGTGAACGAATAATAACTTAAAACGGACCATACGTTGAACGATCGTAATGTCGATCATATACAATTACTGCATTTTTCACGCGGAACAGTATAAGTTTTTTCAATAGAATATAATAGTTTGCATTGCGTCGTTGCGTGTATTTTTTTGTTTACATTTATGTGTATTTATGATAATTGATAATACAATCCACTAGGTAGCCATCAAAATATCGGTGAGATTTAAAAGGCGGTACAAAGTTTGCCATGTCAGTTAATAATATAATATATTATAGAAACGCAAATGCCATGCAATAAACCACTAACCATAATACATTCTGCATTCAGTTAATGTATTTAGTGGTATGGAAAGTGTAAATACGGAGCATCGCATCGATGCCGGTAACAATATTTGCAACGGATGTAGGTGACACATAAGGGAACACCACTGCGCGTTACACTTTATTCTTTTGTTCCTTTTCTCTTGTTACGTTGAGCTGATAGGATTCAAACCATCTAGGTTTAATTTTATAGCTTAGCCCAGATCGAGCTTTAAACTGTATTCACTGGTACGGTTTTTCGTTCGTATACGCAGCATTTCTCTTTATGAATGGCAATCAATTACATAATACGTTCACTTTGCTTAGAATAATGTAGTGTTTAATAGGCGAAATCTAAATGGAATCGCAAACAGGTTAGTACTAGAGGGAGCTCGGCATCAGTAATTAGGGAAACATGGTTGTAAAGACAATGGTACTCGCTACATACTGCACTTGCATATGCCATAGCGAGTAAAACGTTAACGAGACGCTGAAACCTGAATGCACTCCATTATTCAGATGCCTCTGCAGCTGACATTTATATAATGTGATAACTTACCGTCAAATACTACCTACTAAGCTGCACGAATAGTTGACAATGCAAACGGAGTTCCTTGATTAACTCGAGGTAATTACTGCATTGTGCCGTTATAAGCTCAGTTGGTATTAATTAGTTTTCAAACGACGCGTAAGGTTTGCAATATGTAGGTTTACTAAGTGGTACCCGTGTCTATTATTTCATTTATTTCAAATAACTTTTAGATGGAAATCACTAGCGGACGATATGTATACAAGTATTTTGTCATGGACAGGCAGCACTATAGTGATACCGACACCCATGGACACTTGGAATTTGAAAGAGAAACAAATGCATTGCCGAACTTTTAAACGGAGGGGAAACGGAAATAAAGGAAGAAGTGCGAAAGAGTTTTGGGGCCCCAGTAACCTCACTGACTCTGTGAAAACAAAATGTTTGTTTCATGCGGTTTTTCTTAATGTCTGTGAGTTAACAGTCGAGCTCTATCCGTGCCGAAACACGACTTTTCCACAGTTTGGGATTACTGGTGTACTAATTACGACAGTCGCTACTTACCTTATTACTGACCGAGAAGCTACTAGATAAGGATTTAACATCTTTGTATCAAGTATTTGCAAATTTACAAAATTAGTGACCTTTAAGGTCTGCTTGCTTGGCAACTTTTTCCAATATAAAACAGCATGTTATCTTTCTTTATTTCTTCATTTAACGGTATTTTATCAGTTGCCCTTGCAACAAAATACGCATGTAATTAATTATGTCAGAAAACGAGAATCGTCTGCAACACAAAATATTAAAATGTATGTAGGTATCTGTGTCGTTACGATAACATCCTATTAGCGTATGTATGAAATGTTGAATTCCGCCGACTCAATTCATTGAAACGTTAAAAACCTTGGTAAGGCCACGTTAATCTATATCCGCCAAACTATGTAAATGCGGGTACATTCACCCCTATGTCTGGTGGCAAACAAACGTCAACTGTGTTTGAAAATGCCTGGTTAATGCGAAGTGATCGCAATGCCATAGTGATTATAGACAATACGCGGGCTGGTGCATCGTAAAACACTAAACTACTACTATATGAGTAGGAAATGACAGGGCGATGTTTCAATTTACTTGTACGTGTCGGTTAACGTGACCACTGTAATTTGCACGGAACTTGGCCTCAGTACGGCTTTTCTATTGCGAGTGTTGGTGCATTGTGAACACAGGTGCATACATTCACAAAGCGTGTTATTGTTGACTCACTGCAATGGCCGGGGAATGAGCCATGAAAGAAGCGAATGCTGAATAGAAAACGTATAATAATAAAGGAGCAAGAGCTTTCCTTTGTGTATAAACTTATCACAAGAATAAGTGGCACGAGCGAATGAAAGAGAAAACTTCGTAAAGTAAGTTGTAAATCTAAACATTCCTTTAAACGATGGAGGCGAGATCAAAGAGAGCTAAGTTTAAGAGTCAGAATGAGTTGCATAGTAAGCTTTATCGGCATATAATAAAAAGCTTTTAAAAGCCATTGCCGTTCGCCACAAAGGCTTGTTTCATTTTGTTGCGTAGTTTCTCGCCAACTAGCGATGGTTCTGTTATGCCCTGAAAGCGTCGTACATTTCCGCGGCGAGCCCATTGACAGCTATTGTGATCTTGGTTACACCTCGTTGACAATCGCTGGCTGGTTGTTTCCTTAATGTCCGAATGGGGACGATGTGTGCAGATTGTGTTGGGGATTCAATGCATGATTAGATTATGCACGCATATTTGCTGACAGCTTTCTTTACATTTTCACCAAGTGTTTTTATTTTGAGAAGAGAAACTCTATTTTATGTTAATTTGTACGATAAAACATCTTTTTATGTAAGACATGATATTGACTAGAAACATTATATAGTGCTAGTGTTATAGAATATTACCTATTTACTAAAGTTTCGCTAAAATTATAAGACACATTTAAAATGTTTTGAACGCAATTAAATCTAAATGCATTGAGTTAACTATAACTAACTATAGTGCTTGAAAACATGAAAATATTTCTAATTATACTATCCATCGATGATTATTAAAGTGGCACCCAGAACCTATAATTACACCTGCATTTAATTTTTGAGTAGATAGGTATCAATATCAGAAGGGGTGTTTAAATGATTGTATCATGCATACGTATCTATAAATAAAAATTACCACAGCTGGTGTCAGGATGGGACAATATGTGTATTATTAAATGATAAACCTTATATACAGACCAACATATTATGCGAAGCTTCGATGTGAATATCTTTTTGGTTTTGTTTTCTTTCGTTTTGCTCAAGTGGTTGAAATAATAAAGGGAAATAATATTTTGTGAACTGTTGATATTTACTGTACCAACTGCAACTGCTAACAACCACGGAGTTTGGCGGTTTATTTGGTTAATTGTTTGATTAAGTGGAAACTTTGGAATTCAAAACAATTTTTTTTTCTGCTCAGTCTATAATTAAGGACTGCCTAGGCATACCTAGAGAACATTGTTGTTGGCAGATTCTGAACCGATTTCCGCCATACAGGTCGCTGGTGGAGGCATCCAGTCTCAGCAGAAGCAAAGGGATTCCTGCTCTGTTAAATAGGAAAGCGGAGGACCGGGTTATCTGGCGCAAAATGGGGGCGACCTATGTCCAGCAGTGGACTGTGATAGGTTGAAGAGAGAGAAGAGAGGTCCAGTGCATGTTAGCTGGAAGGCCAAAGCCTTGTTCGTTGTAAGACAATAATAACCCGTTTGGCTAAAAAATGAAATTGGAAATGACGATGAACATTTTACAAGAATTGTACAATCAATCAGTCTCGATAGCACTCTATCCGTGATGAGTCAAGTTTTTTTCCCTTGACAAGTCCGCGGAATTGGAACGCTTTCTCGCAATCCGAAAGTTTCCACTGCATCCATCCGTGACACAAAAAGTTTCCAGTCTTGGCGAGTTCCGTTTGTACCGAGCACTACGAGTCAGGACTATTACGCTTTTAAATTGTATAGATTGTTTCATAAAAGTTAGACGTCTTGTCTATACGCCTGGAAGAAGACGTTGAGGTATTTTGTTTAAAGATTAATAGCATTCTAACAAAGCTTAAAGTGTTTGGTCAATAAACATTTACTATTTATTTAAAGAAAGGTACACCAACTCTATACATACACAACATTCGAATAAACTTTGATTTAACAACGGATTTATACATATACCTACCCGTTGTAGGCGCACACAACATTGATAATAATTTAAATACCATACAAGAGATTAAACTTAAAATAACAAAATTGTTACTAAACTGAAAACATATTGGGGGAAAATATAATATAATTTGCGTGGGTGCTCTGGGTGGACTACGTCGGCTTACCAACCGCGAGCCCGGTACCAGTTACTCGAGGGTGTCAAATTGACCCATTTAACTCTAAAACTTAGTACATAATATTTCACTACCTACTAGAACATAAATCTAACATCTTCCGTCTGAAGTTTGAATTTCCTTTAGGCGAAGTTCAATATCTACAACATCTGGCAAGATTAGCGTGATCTCCCAAATTTATTCTGGCTGGAGGTAAAGCGAATATTTTCTTTATTGGATGACATGGTAAGCGAGCCGACTGACAACTTTACCAAGTTGATTTTGGCATTTTAGGTTTCCATTGATGATTTTCTGAAAAGTAAAAGACAAAGTCGGCGCTGTCGATGACTTTATTTCAAAAATGATAACCTTTTGTTATATAGGGATCTATGCGTTATACCTGGGGAAGTAAACGCAAGGTGCCTCGTGAACGCGCGCTGAATACTCTTAAGCGCTGGGAGTAAACAACATATGCTGGATTCGAAGCCCCACTTGCGTATTCCAAGTTGCTGCGAACAAGTGAAGTAGAATAAAATAGGTACTAGAAATTTAAATCCTTTGGCGTTTGTTCTTACGAACCCTATTGCACATTATTTGGTTATTTTGTACAGCGATAAATGTCGGAGAACCAAGAAGTGTTGCAGTGTTTCATAATCTTTGTCGAATTGAGACAATCGAAAACGAATTGTCATCCGTCTTCTTGAGATGTCATAACAGACAAGGAGACAACAGACCTCTGGCTACCCTTACGCGAAAAATTCGGGTGTTTCTATGATGATAATAAGGATTCACTTGATATATAAATCCTAGCTTTCTATTTATTGTGGTTTTGATTATCCTTTGTTATTTATTGTTTAAAATTACGATACGTTTCTGCCCAGTTTCAGCATTACGTATTTCCATGGCTGAAAAAGGTTTGCTGTAAATCGAAATGCCGTATATACTAGCGAGGTACTCACTCGAATGGATCCGCTTCATGTAATAGACAGGTGCACTCGGAAATAGAGGTGCAACGTTCTATAATGAAAATGTTCCCGTCTCAGTAACCAGTCAGATGATTCACTATCCCGATTCCATTTCACAGTTTTGAAACGCAATGGTGCGTCCTAAAAATTCCAAGTTTTCCTATTTTATTACGCATTCGCTGTATGGAATCGTGCGAACGAAGCACATGTTATAATACGCTTAAATAATTGATGCACAGTCTACCAATGTACCCACTGTATTGTAGGTACTAGCAAATTATGACAACATAAAAGGGAAACCACAGTTGTCAGTTAAAGTGAACATTGTGAAATCCATTGAAAGCGAGTAAATTAACTACATTTTTCAAATTTAATTTGAGGGCGGCTTGGATTAATTTCAAGAGGGTAGAAAAAGTTTTTCTACTAGGAAAGTTTCCTGCTCTATTAAATAGAGAATGCAATTATTTTTTACAGCGCAATTACTTTCATAATGTGCCTGTTAGTTAAAGTTATCAGAAAGATACATGCGACCAGGTGGGGACGAAAGTCTTTAGGCATTTTTGTTAATTCTACAAATGCTTATGGTTAAGTAGAAGTTGTTGGGTGTGCCTCGACGACATCCTAATGGACAGTTAAATACAGCAATAATGTTTCCAGCTACCCGTGCTGAATAGCTTGCTGCGAACGCCCTACGTGACCAGCATTCCGGCTGGGTAGTCTCAACGTCCTTGCTAAATGAGAATGGCTTAACCTTTTTATGCGTTGACTGTAAATTATTCTTCACTAATGTCTGTACTTACACCGACTCTAATGAATTGTAATTGAGGTCGCGCAACGTATGTGTGGCGGAAAATCAGCCTCGACCTTTACGTCAGACACATCTTTGATGTTCCAATAAAGACGTTGTTGCTCCAAATTGAAGCCGCGCCATTCGAAGTGTCGTCTTCTGTAAGTACCTAATTCTAAGACGTGATACTTTCCGCGAGCTATTCAAGTTTCATTTTAACGACGGAAGACGGATCGCTTTGCGGTTAGTTCTGGCAGAAGGCGTTTATAATCGTCTCAGCCGATTCTCTGTGTTCACGATGGGTGAACATTCGTAAACTGGTCGCTTGTATTTTAGTAATACCTGAACCTGATTAGGATATAAAGTGAGTGCACGTCAATGCGTGTAGCAACGCGATATTGGGTTTTGTCTGTCAAATATGAGATGCAAATTCACGATTTAGTATGCGAGGGCACGCCCGGTGTTCAGGAGCTACCGTCAACTCAACTTTGGCATTGAAATAACAGTCTTACCTTCGGGTTTTATCGTAAAACTATTTCGGTGTACCGCCATTCGACTGTTGAATGCACATAAATCACTTGGCTATTTTTTCTCCATCGCCTTTGAAAACATCTCAAAATAATCATTCACGTATTGGTTTTTGTGACGTAGCCTAAGCGGCTATGATCGTTGGTGCGGAATATTATAACAAGAGGTTTACGATGAAGAAAAATAAATTACTTCAGCGGCTAAATCATTTACTTGTATAGAGAAGTATATTTATTAGAGCAACGCCGTAAAGTTTAAAAAAGTGTTAGTAATGGCCGTAGTAAAACAGCAGGTATTCACGTTTCGACCGTTTAAAATATTGTCTGGGGAAATTCGAAGGCTCCCTTATTTTTATCGCCTGGGAGATAAATAAAAGGAGTTGTTTCTGCACAGACTAAAAACGTTCTACGTTTTTAGTCTTTCTCATACCTTAGTAGGTACATCCCTATTGTATAAATAAATAGCAGTATCTGTATACAGATCTATAGGTAAAGTAGTCATTTTAGATTAATTGTATAATCTGTTATTCCATTACGTTAACAAGATATTTTCTATAGTTTGAGAAAATATAACGTGTAACTTTGAATTTTAATCTTCGTAATGCTTCAAGCTTTGATTAGATCATGTCAATTACGAAATGTATTCAAAGATAAGTTCGATGAGCGCCTACGTTAATATTTGTGACGTACTTTGGAACAAAATAATAATTAGATTTCGTTTGTGAATTTCTGTCTGTTAGTATGGATTAATTTACTTGCTAATGAAGACAAACTTGGCCAATCTTCTCGCGTTCTGGGATGGCACTGAACCTACGTAAGAAAAATAATAGATACGCAGTTATAAATACAAACATTAGTATCAACTCCTGTATTCATATATTTATAAATGAAATCAACTTCGTCGATCCATTTGGTGTGATGTTTGTAATGTCGGTTATTGCACCAAGGGTTCCGAGTTCGATCCCCGTGTAGTACAAACATTTGTGTGCATGAACATGTCTGTTTGTATTGGTCTGTGTTTTTTCTATTTATGTTATGTATGTATTTACAAAAATAATTGTATAAGTATCTTTATTCGTTGTTTAGTTTTCATTATTACAGGCTAATGCTTAGTTTGGCGCCAGATGGTGCTCTGTGAATGTCAGTGGATATTTATTGATTGTTGTATTTTGTGATATTATAACATTTATTTCATACATTTATCTACCACTGCGGCCAACTGCAATTACTTGGATAAAGCCGTTTTCGAATTACTTTCGTCAATAAAGCGTCTTGAACCGAAGCCCCTTCCCGCTAGTCCAACGCGCTTAAATGTACGGAGTGGATATTTTCATTTTCCTTTTTCTTGTTTATTTGTTTCTTTTATTGTGATTTATTAATATTATTTCAAGCATAATAAGATATAAACATAACTGATTTTAATATAAAAACATGAAAATTAATGAATGAAATACTCATTATAACGTCTCTATAGGTACCTCAAACAATCAATAGGATTTTAAAGTTATATATTATAATATTTTTAAAGTATTTTTTATTATATATAAAGATTTTAAAATGAGTTAGTTGATAGGTAATCCAACATTGTGGTGTCAATTGTAATGCTAATAAAAACGTGGAAAAAGTCACAGTTTAGACGAATACTGTCATAACCACCTCAAAATTCTACTATTTAACATTGAACTTAAGAAACCGTAAACCGATCGCTGACAGCTAACATGGCTACCTACCAATATAAATAGTACCTACATTCCTTTATCGTTTCGCCTCTCGAGAATCTTTCCAGCCTATTTTGTTACTATTAATATGGTGAAAAAGTTGATGTTCTTATAATTGGATATCCTATTTCAAAGGTATTATCTCAATTAGCGATTTGTTATAATGATATTATACATGATTCATGTAACATGAGTAACAAATAGCATATCATTGTATTTATGGGTTATAAAAAAGAAAAGATGTGCAGTACACTAGTGATATCAACCAAAGGTTTTTTGCTTAGCTTATTATATGGCATTATCAACCAGTAATTTTAACGAGTTTCACACCCTTATGCCTGAATTACACGATTACTAGAAGTGTTACTGTTATGCTACCATTATCATATGAATCGACTGAAAATTAACCTTATAAGCACCGAAGAACGTAAAATTGTATGTGAGACTTTCATGTCTTTTATTCGGGTAGCGCTCCTCGCAGTTTTGGTAATGCATTTTTACATATTCAGATACGTACAAATACGCGTACACACGAGTGTTCCAAGACACGTGACCTAGTTTTAAACTGTTCCCTTATTATGTGAAATGTACGTATATTTTGCTTGAGGCTTATGTACAATGGTTGAGTTTTGATAAAGGATTATTATACTCTGCTAAATTATATATGGTTTTTTTTTAATAAATACACATGGTTAATTTAAATATGTAAGATTATAAATCGAAAAACTAAGTTATCTAGACATTTTCGAAATACAATTGAGCATTTTAATTATGCACAATTATGGTATTATATTTCCAGAAGAGGGTCTATCATGTCGGGTCATCGAGTAACAGCCGTAGGACACATTAATGTTTATTCTACGCGAATATCGAACCCGGGACATTTTTTGTCAGAGTTCACGCTGAATCTACACCAATAAAACTGAGCCATCTTCCTTCGCCAATTGCCGGGTGAATCTGTAAAGGCCATCTGAGGAGAACAATAATAGTGTAAAGTTAGTTACGGAAAAAATAAACAATACACCAAATCGCCCGACTATTTCCTTTTTTAATACTTTTAATGTAACAACTTTAATGTAAAATTGTATTAATAAGGTAAAGGTCGGCTGTCAAGCACAGACGCCCCGATTTCAACTTTCTATTTCATTTTAGTGGGAGCGGGGCCGTTTTCACTATCGACTGGAGTACGGAATATAAAATTTACATATGTAACACTTGCCCCCGCGAAGGGATCTTTTATTTATAAAAGCCACTGTGTAAAAAACACGTAAATGATAAATAATTTATTCAATATACAGTTCATGTTGCAAATTTCCAGGTGTATCGTATATATCGGGCCAATCTAAGTTTTGCCAAGTCAATGTAATAGCTTTTTTTAATAAGCTGTTGTTCATAGATAAGTAAACTTTAATATCACGATCGGTCAGGCTGTTTTGACGTTGCAATTATGTTGTAAAAAATAGAAAACTAGTAGTATATAGAGTGTGCATGGAACACTGTTATAATCGTTGTAAATCAACCTAAATGACCCGTAATATTTGTCAAGAAAGAACGTGTTTATGCAAAATTGCAAAGGCAAGCCTGAATTACGCTCACATTGTCTGAAGCGACAAATGAGAAGACCAATAATAGAGGGATATGGAATTTAATATAAAGACCATATCAAATAATTAAACACGGATGGGATGAGTGGAGGTGTAGGTGAGAGGTATACATGATGAAGGTATAGTGGGAGCTTGTTTCCTTGTTCGTCTTCTACAGCTTAGGATGCAAGGAAACGCAGGGATGAGCACGATGGCACGAGCAGTGAGTTTGAGGCGCCGTGGAGGCTTGATTCCACAGGCCGCGTAGTATTAGGGCGCTTCCAGGGATTCACTGGCACCTGGTGTGCGTCAGCTCCGGCGATAGGACACCCGAAGCTCCAATAGTTTGGCTTCTCACGTAACAGCCTCGGCAGCAGCAGCGGCAGCAGCGATTTGTGGAATGTAAATGAGAGTTTGGTATATTATGATTCTCCACAAAGAATAGACTCGTATCAGACTAGTAAAATAATCCAAAAGAAACTGGTAAAAGAATGAATCGAAAAGAATCCTACAGCAGCCAAAGGCCTCTATTTATATCAGCCTTTGACAACCGTCAAATTTCAAATCATTTCTATTTAATTTCGAAATAAATTAGATTTTAACGTAGGTCATATAGCTAAAATAGGGAATTTAAGAGTAAATTGAACGTTGCTAGGGGAAACGTCATAGATATAAACAAACATGTCAAATAAATGAAAAAGGTGATTTAAATCTCTAAAAAGGGTGAAAAATATAAAATATTGGATGGAGAATGAAGGAAAAATGATATGGCATCTAATGCAATGGGTCCGGTTCATATAAGTTTTCCCGGACCGAAGTTATTGCACTGAAAGAATCGAAATGAGAAAGCATAGATATTAAAGTGAAAATAATGAAAATGAATTACAAATACTGTAAAATGAATAAAAGTAAATAAAAATGAAAGTTAGTACTACATTTCCTACATTTCCCCCAAAACCCCAGAAAAATTTTCGACTAGAGAAAATTTTTATAAGAGAAGTCCGAATAGTAACCAGGGAACACTGCTTCACACATCCATACAACCTTACATTGATTCAAACTTCTTCACTCATGCTATCATTCATACCATAAGGGTGGAGTTCACATTCTATGACTGCCACTCTAGAAGGAGGTTCCAAAATAACAATAGGCTTATTTATGAGGGAGTTGTCATCCGCTCCACGAGTGGAAAAAAAAATTGTAATCAGGGCTTATTTAAGGAGTGATCAGCCGCTCCAGCCTAGGCTTATTTAACGAGTTGCCAACCGCTCAAAAGAAAATAGGACAGCACATGGCAGTGCCGAAGGAGTCTAAGTAAGGCCATAGTAGAAGTAGTAGTAGTAGTAGAAGGCCTTACAAGACAATAGTAGAGAACAAGGGCAATAGTAGTCCCTTGTTAAAAAAAAGAAGAAGGCAATAGTGGTCCCTTAAGAACATAAAAATCAATAAAAAAATAATTTAGAAGGTAGGAAAAGTAGTACTAAGTAAGGAATGGAATTATGAATCTAGTGTGAATGAATACAAATGTATTAAAGTAAAATATATGAATGTGGTAGTAAATAAATAAATGTATGGGCCAAAAAGAATGCCAAAGAGAAGATGATAATGAAAATACTAGATAAAGTATTGTTTTGGAATTTAGAAAAAAAATTAAGTAAAAATAGAATTAAGAATATAGATAGTAACTAAGAAAATAAGTAAAAGTAGAATTACAAATATAGAATATTATAAATAGTTATACTTACAAGAATATGTACATGTATCTAAAAGAATATAATAATACGGGGAGATATAAAAGTATGATTCTAGGGAGATAAATGTAACAAAATGAAGTGAATGAGATGTGTGGGTTCTAAGAATTTGAAGTTGGGCGCCAATTTGTCGTGAAGCGACAAATGAGAAGACCAATAATAGAGGGATATGGAATTTAATATAATAGACCTAATACAAAATAATTAAACACGGATGGGAATGAGTGGAGGTGTAGATGAGAGGTATATGATGAAGGTGTATAGTGGGTAGCTTGTTCTTCCTTGTTCGTCTTCTACAGCTTAGGATGCACAAGGAAACTGCAGGATGAGCACGATGGCACGGCAGTGAGTTTGAGGCGCCGTGGAGGGCTTGATTCCACAGGGCCGCGTAGTATTAGGGCGCTTCCAGGGATTCACTGGCACCTGGTGCGTCAGCTCCCGATAGGACACCCGAAGCTCCAATAGTTTGGCTTCTCACGTAACAGCCTCGGCAGCAGCAGCGGCAGCAGCGATTTGTGGAATGTAAATGAGAGTTATATTATGATTCTCCACAAAGAATAGACTCGTATCAGACTAGTAAAATAATCCAAAGAAACTGGTAAAAGAATGAATCGAAAAGAATCCTACAGCAGCCAAAGGCCTCTATTTATATCAGCCTTTGACAACCGTCAAATTTCAAATCATTTCTATTTAATTTCGAAATAAATTAGATTTTAACGTAGGTCATATAGCTAAAATAGGGAATTTAAGAGTAAATTGAACGTTGCTAGGGGAAACGTCATAGATATAAACAAACATGTCAAATAAATGAAAAAGGTGATTTAAATCTCTAAAAAGGGTGAAAAATATAAAATATTGGATGGAGAATGAAGGAAAAATGATATGGCATCTAATGCAATGGGTCCGGTTCATATAAGTTTTCCCGGACCGAAGTTATTGCTACTGAAAGAATCGAAAGTGAGAAAGCATAGTGATATTAAAGTGAAAATAATGAAAATGATTATGTAAATACATACTGTAAAATGAAATAAAAGTAAATAATAAAAATGAAAAGGTTAGTACTACATTTCCTACAACATTAAGATCGTATACTTAGATTCAGGCTTGTGTTCAAGTCACGTATGTTGGTGGAGCGAAGCAAATTACTCTTGGGTACCTCAATTCAGCAAACTTCGTCGGTAGACACTGCATAGGTCATTGCAGGCCGGATGCTAGATAGTGGAAGGGTCAACTGACAGTTAATTCGTGCGCAGCTTTGTCCTGAAAATATCTGAAGTCGTATCTCATTCTCACCTATTTCCCCAGTCGTAGACGTTATGCTTAGATAAACAATAAACTAACTCACTCAAAAAGTGTCCGCATATATAAAAAAGTAGTTTTTTACAAAGCATACATAAAAAGTTTAGTTAACTGCAAGAAACCAAAAATGTTATCCTTTGGAACATCACGGTTTGGATATCGCTATATCCAAACCATGATGTTCCAAATATCAAAGCATCGAGATCGCTATCATATGGACGGTATTGCAGTCCCCATTTTTAGTTTAATTTTCCACCCCAGTCATGGTGTACCAAACAAGTTATATGATGGATTTATAGGATGACGTTGCCATTTTATCGGAAACTCATCGACAGCAAACTGCCTTAATTTATCGAATTTCCCGCTTAGTCGGAAAACGGCTTCATTAAATTTGTTCACAATGCGTGGTCTAGGATTTAATAATAAATAATTTTAAGCAGAATGTAGGTTATTTAATACAACATTTTGCTGTATATGTTACCTTAAAGTAAGACCAACAACTTAAATTTAGATCTGTATATTGTCGGTGGCTCACTGATGTGGACTGTTGCCTTCCGATCTAGAGGGTGCAGGTTCAAATCCCGCCACGTACCAATAGCTTTTTGAATTTTCTAAATTATAATTACGTTATCCGACGCTTTTGCGGCAAAGGAGAACATCGCGAGGAAACCTGCGCACGCCTGCGAAGAGATTAAAGGTTGTGCGAGAAGTCGGCCAATCCGCACTGGGCCCGCGTGGATGACCAAGGGCTGTACACCTTTCCTATATGGGTATATATCATGCCCCTCGATGTGGACGTATAATGAAAGAATGATGATATAGCTGTGTACATCTGTTGATTTTTAATGACGTTATAGGAAAAAGTTCAAAATATTCAAAGTATTTAGTTACAAGTGAAAGAGTGACGAAATACTGCTCATTCCAAAATTAGTTATGTGAAAACCAAAGTCATAGTTTCATCTTTGTTTATACAATTCAGGGATACTAATTTATTTGGCTCAATAAAGAACCAAAAGGTGTCAAAAGGTCCCCAATGGTTCGTGTGTAACAACACGGTGCTGTTCTGCAGTTCTTGGCATTATCATGCTGACTGGAAGGTTTCTATACAAAGTGCAAATAGTTTCATTTATCAGTAGTATTTTATCTCGGTTACCATGCTGCATCTTATCATTTTACCTCGTTCTTTTAATTTTAACAATTTCTTTTGTTATGGATATGTTTTTTCTTTATAACTATTTTATCTCCGTTTTCATGTAATCTCGTCATTTTCCTTGTCTTCTTCTTAACGAATTATAACATTTTATATTGACCCTATAGGTCATGTTTATTTTTCTTAAGAAAAAACTACGTTGTTTTTAACCTGATCAAGAAGGCACAAGATGTGAAATAAATCTGATCTCTGTTGTAAAAGCCTCGGGGCGGTCGCAGCACCGTTAATGAGGGTAATTACTTTACAACGGTGTTTAATTTCATTCAACTACTAGACAATAGATACGTTTTCTCGGATTAATTAGATAAGTAACCAAAAACCTCCTTGTTTTTTGTTAAATGTTTCCAGTAAATATTCCTAATTTTCTATTTAATAAAGGCTTATTAATAGATAAGAATCAGATAAATATTTTCAAAAACATGGACAATTTATTTCCAGCCTTTATTTTGCTAAATAATCATTTTGATGAAAGCCTTTTGTATACCAATTGTGAATATGAGTGTCTTTTAAATAGCCCTCTGTCATACTCTACTACAGCCACTCAGCTCAAGTTATGCGAAACCTTTTGCTTATTGTTAGTTTTCGATTGTATATAAGTATAACAAGGGTTTCCACGAGTACCCAGTCACGAGATTATGTTAACATAATATTTGATATCTATTACAAGGTCGCTGACGTGCTTGTTTAAAGTATACGAGTAAATGTGACACCAGTCCCGGCGTTACTGAAAAAAAAAAATTGTCAGTTTTGCAAGTGACAGAGCTAGAATATTGCTTTCAACAAAAGTGTGTCAAAATTCGGCCAAAGTTTTGGATGCGAAGCAACCAATATTAAGACATTTGGCTCGCATCCGTCAATAGAGTCGAGATAAAAATACTGAAAACACGTGACTTGCCAACGAAAGTCACGTGTTTTCAGTATTTTTATTGACAACTCAAATGGGGCAAGAACTGAAATGATAAAAAAAAACATCGGGATTTAATTTCGCTTACATATTTTTAGTTTAAAACAATAAAATAAATATACAAAAATATCTGAAAATAATTTGTTAAAATGACAAAGCAGCTGTCATTTCGGTGACACATTTTTTCTATTCATGACAATTTGTCCGTATTTTTTTATATTCATCACATCATTTCCACCTTACCTGATGTGAGAATGCTTAGTGCATACTGCCGAACTGCGAATGAGACTCTGGCGACTGCCAACACTCAACACGCGTAAAGCCTGCTCCCCTGTAGTATGACAATTGCGCCATTGGAGGAATCCTTTGAGAGGAACAGCGTAATTTTTTGTTTATATCTGGTGACTCATATTTTATTCATGCTGAGGCCACATTAACGGGAAATGCTATTAATTAAAAATAAATATTCACTAACATTCACATAGCGCCATCTAGCTCCATACTAAGCATAAGCCTGTAAGGTGAATAAATTAAGCAAATGTTGGTAATTTCATTTTTTTATTTTTAAATACAAACATAGAAAACACCAAGACCAATACAAACAGACATATTCATGCACACAAATGTTTGTACTGCCCGAGAAACCAACCCAGATCCCTTGGTGCAATAGCCGACATCTTAACCACTATACCAGATGAGCCGTCAAAAATTATCACGTCAATGGGCGTTAATTCCAGTTGCAGACACCACTTAACGTTAAGTGGTGGTTATTCCCGGTAATTTCACTAGCGACAGTGCCTTCATCCCCAAAACACAAAAGTGCATAACACTCCTGTTTCACGAGATGATATCTGGCATTGCGGTGGTACCTACCTAGATGACTCAGTATCGAGTTTACCACTAAGTAAAGTTACTACGTTACGCTAGTTTTAACGTATTAAAAATTATCGCGTTAATGGGTGTTAGACGTTAGCCGTTAGTGTTGCCCCAGCATCATAGTTTTATTAAAGTAATGTAGCAACAAACAGCAGTGAAACATTTCTGCTTGAAATAACATGTAGGTAATTGTTTGTAAGAAGGAAATGAATACCTTAGCCGGTCTATGCAGAATGTCGCAGTGTCAGTACCTATAATAGCGGAGTTCAGGCGGCAGTAAAACTTTTGTTTCCATTCCGTTAGGTACTTGCTGAACAAAATATTGCTTATTCAAATGGTGAAAACCTAAGAAGGTTTTGCAACAATATACAATGAACATGATATTAAAAACTTCGCTCGACTATTAAATAACCGTTTTCAACACACTCGGGAATTTTAGTATCACCGAATAAATACTTGGAAAATAATGAATAATAAGGTTCATGACAGCTTATTATCTAAATAAATGTCATCATCATCAGCTCATTAAACGTCCCCATCGGGGCACGAGCCTACCCGTATAGGCAGGGTGTATAGGCCTTAGTCGTCCACGCGGGCCCAGTGTGGATTGGCCGACTTCACACACAACCTTCCAACTTCCAACCTTCGTTGAAAGGTGTCGGATAAACATACATGTATATAATTTCGAAAAGACACAAATGCACCCGCTAGATCAAAAATTACAACAGACCACACCGTTGCTCATAATGTGTGTGTAGGTACTACTAATGAATTTTTATGTAGATACAATTAGAAATATCCATTCAATATATCTTAAAAATAGCCGATGCAGCACTTACTTTGTACAACAAAAAATATATTTGAGATATTGTTCAAGGTGGAGTCAAGTATTTTCGTTTTTCGTTTGAGGTTGGGGAGGTTACGAGTAGTGTTGCCAAGTGTCCCGATTTGGGCGTTACGTCCTTATTGTCAGGGGTCTAAGAGATGCGTCCCGATTTTTACCTGGTTGGGACGATAAACGTCCCGATTAATAAAAAAAAAAATGGTTTTTCATGAGAAATATATATTTACGATACGTTAGTTTTACTAATGGTCTCATTGTCAAATTGAAAATGGCACACCTAAGCGTGACATTACATTTTTTTTGTAAACTGTCCCGATCTGCAACCTTTAATCCTGAATTTTTGACCTCATTTACCGATTTAAAACAAATCGGCCCTGGCAACACAAGTTACGAGCGCTGTGGTACCTTCGCAGCACGCTTTATCTTTATCGGCGTTGTGTCCGTGACATTTCCACGCCCTGATCCCTCGCAACTGGGTCCCACGTCAACCTGTCTTTTATACAATGACACTAAGCATTTGGCTAATGAACGATAAGCCTTTTAAATATACCTTGGCGATGTCCAGACTTCTGAAGTAGGAGCTTAGAAATTTTCGTTAGAGTCGTGAGTTATGTTTTAGATATTTGTATACACCCCATTCTACACTTAAAACGGTATCACTGCATAAACATTAAAATAAATCCATAATAAATAAACTTAACGAATCGTTGAAGGCCTGTGTACATCACATGTCAACTAAAATAATTTAAGCATGATGAAATGAGATATAGAGAAGTTGTTAAATTTTAAACACAATATTAGACGATGACTAATATGTGTTACAATGTTCTTTAGTGAAAGCCATACTTATAGATAGTCATGCATGGCCTTCTGTTAAATTTTGACATAAAATATATGATCCATCAAATATAAGCTCCATTTAACATCCATAAGCATTATTCAGGCAATCAAGTGAGATCATTAAGCCTCCATACATTGTAACTATATATGAGTTGATTGCCATGATGAAGGCCTTTGTCTTGCAGCTAGGCATTGTGTATAATCCTTACAACTACGCACATTAACTAGTATAAAGTAAGCTTGTTACGCTTGTATTGTTGATGCTAGACAATTATTACGTGATAAATGTAATCACACATTACACAGCATGATAAGTGTGTTTATACTTTGTGCCTATTTACGTAAATTATTTATACTTGTGTTATGTGGCTTATAAACTAATATTTTCTATCACTTAAGTACCTACCTATAAATGTGTAAGATGTACTGTTTAGAATGGGATGTTAACTTAGTACTAAACGAAAACGAGTTAAAAATGGATTCCAATTAGCCAATTCAAATTATATGTGATACAAAGTCGCAATACCTTATTTTCCAACGAAATACATTTATTCGGATGTCGTTAAACTATTAACGCTGTGCATTCATTCATACATCCGTAGCCAGAATTTCGACTTGACTAAATTAATTTTTACTCGCGACTGCAGAAATCTGTTCGGATGCAATTAGCTGATACAGTAAATCGGGTTGAAAGCAGACAAGTGCCGGGAATCTGTCTCTCAATAGTGCTTTTGATAAACCTCTCTCACGTGAAAGCGCTCCGAGATCCTTTGATTTGATTGAGCGAAAATTGAAATTGGTACCAGTTTCCAGATATAATGGATGGAAAGAAACATTTCCTTATATTGAAAGTTACATAGCATTTTATTATTTAATCCTCTAGTTTTGATACGTTAACTCAGAGTTCATGTCAAATTAAAAATTCATTCATTTTAGTCTAAGTTATTCAAATTTGTAGGATTTTTCGTTGTTATCCATATAGTATCGATATTTGTACCTATTTATTAAATCGGGTATCCAAACCAATTGCATGAATTAATTAATGGTTAAGCTAAATCTGTACTAAACAAGCCTAGTCCGAACTAAGAATAGATTTTACTATCAATACTAGAATAACAAACGGCTGCATATTTAACCATCCAAGTCTCGGATCGAAGTGGTTGTTAACATCACAAAGGGTTGGGCACGAGTCACGGGCAGAAATCTCAAACTGGATATAAATTGGCTTTGGTTTTGACATCTGGACTGAGCAATCGCAGTTCTGGGTTATCAATGTAATTAATTTCAATATTATTCATAGATGACGTTGATATTGATGGAATATCAGAGTGGATGGAGTATCGAACGTGTATTGGACGTGATTATACTCGTAGCTTATGAATGCATGCATGAGTGTTGCATTGATTACACGGTTAGCGTTCACAATACAGACCTTTCTTATTCATTTATTCCATGATTTGACATTAAATAAAAGATTTATACGAAATTATTTAAATTATGACACGGCTGATTGATTGGAAAAAATATATATTGTATGTGTCATTTCATAAGCAGAGCCTATATAAATGAGCATACAACATAGACATACTTAGCGTGTTGCAGCAGTATTATAGAATATTCCCGTGTATGTTTTTAGCTTGTCACGGTGTCCTTAATTACCTACAAAAACTAAGGCCCGTATTCTAGAACGAGACTCAACGCTGAACTTAAATTCAATTAGAAAGGGATGGTGCTATTTATCGTAAAGAGCGCTATCCCTTTCTCACTCCTGAAGTAAAGATCAACGGTAAAGTTGAGTCTCGTTCTAAATACAGGCCTTAGTCTCTGTTTTGTTGACTAAAATTTAACAAACTGATGAAATTAATAAAACATAGATGTAACAAACTGAACTTCAAAGCCAAACCGCAACAATTTATCTTAAATCGATTTATTATTGCAGAATTTGCGATCTTAATAAAAAGTACATTTACACCCGTGGTGGATGTAAGAAAATTAAACAATTTTTTCTACTATTGATATTCCTGAAAGCGGATATCAGCGTAACTTTTTTATTTGCAAGTAGTAAATTGATTTTGCGGTGCAGTTAATTGGTATCGCAAGTGGTTGCACAAGTGCTTCCTGCATTCACTGAGAGTTTACAACTTCGCTTACTTAGGAAACTGCTACGAACGGTTGATGGATAAGGCAATAAACACAATTTAATTAGTGGGAGATAGAATGCATCTCTTATTAATCCAGTGCCTTAGTTTACTTTGTTTTAAGATCGGGATATTCGCTCGTAGTGTTAGTTTAGTTGTTTCTGTTATTAATTGTTGTTGAAATCATTATATTATTTAAGGATGTAGAAATAAATTTGACTTATTTCTTTCTTATTTCAAATTGTGGTTTAATATCATTCTTAGAGACGGATTGTTTATTATAAATTCTATATAATTAGACGCCCTAGTAATTTGTGATTGGTTAATAATTGCAATGACCTAATAATATATTTTTAATTTAGGGAATAGGGTTTCCGAACAATACCGTGCAATATCATGAACATTAGCATTATTTCCGGACCTAAACAAATTTAGGTCCGGAAATAAACTTAAATTAGTGTTTATTGAAAAAAAACTTAAAGTTTATTTTTCTTGTAACATGCAGAATAATTTATAAGTATTGCTCGAGCTTAGATTAGGGTTTTATAATAAAAATGAGTTGTTTAGGTAGTTATTATTAGTTTCGCCACAATGGTACAAAAGTTTACTATAAACGTTTAAAAATCATATTGATAAATGTAAAATTATTAAGTTAGTAATAAATACAGAATCAGGATGCGAAATTTTGGATAGTATATAAGTATAAACAAATATAAAATAATATATACAATGTATACATATATACAATGTATACGCATTGTACGTGTGCCGTGAAAGTGACACTTTTAAGTCCTATTGTCAATATTTTTACACAAGCAGCCTGTGGTTAGCTACACCCAAAAGACATACAGCGCTTTGAGGGTTCTGTACAACAACATGTTCCGGGGGCTGGTGGGATTGCCAAGATTTTGCAGTGCATCTGGCATGTTTGCCGATGCACTGCTTCGGCAAAATTATCTCAATAAAGAACGGAATGCTTGGCAGTCCCAACAGTATTTTAGACCTTCCCGTTAACACCCTTAGGGGTGTTAACGGGAAGGTGGGATAGTGCGCTGAGGCGGCACTGGATCATGGCCCTCATAAACCCTCACGCAGAACAAGTATATTATGTTAATTAAAACTTTAGAAAAATATTAAATTGTACTAACAGTAGAGGTAAGAAAAAATTGTTACTAACAAATAATAGATCATAGCTATCTGAAATAAATAAAAAATAAAAATAAAGTCTATAGATGTCATGTTTACAATAAAAATAAGTCAAAAATATTTTATAGTGATCTTAGAACTTTATAAAGATATATGTATAGTAGGTATACTATACAAAATGTCGAATAGGGTTAAAAAGGAATTTTATAGAGAAGACCAGGTACTCTTGTAAATTTTCCTTTTCCATATTTTCACCCTGTCATTGTAGGTGTGTCTTCTATAAACTTATTTATCAAACTTAAAAAAAATACTGATCGGAATCAATGTTAGTGTAAGCAAAGAATACTCAGAAGTGTACCATTGGCCCAGTAGAATTTACTAGTCATTTGGGTTCAAACATTTAGCCTGTTGCAGTACAATTCTAGACCTGTTGCCAATCCATGCCGTTCTGCATTCGTTGGAATGGGGCGGATTTTAGGGCATCTATCATTGGGTTTAACGCATACTGCAACATACGTTGATAAACCTGTAATACTAAAAATGATGAGTGCACTCGTTTTAAAATGCGTGGAAAATATTCGTTTAAGAATTAATCAATCATTGAAAGTAAAGGGCGTCGGTGGCTTAATGGTGTGGACAATTGCTCTCCTACCGGGAGGGCTGAGGTTCAAATCCCTACACGTACCAATGTCTTTTAGAATTTTCGAAAAAAATATGTACGATATCTGACGCTCTTACGGTGAAGACTCGGTCCGCGTGGGCGACTAAGGCCTAATCACCCTATACGGGTAGGCTCGTGCCCCTCGGTGGGGACGTTTTATGAGCTGATAAAGATGAAGAAGACTCGGTACACTCAGTACCGAGTCTAGGTAGGTACCACCACAATGCTGCTAGATATCGTTCCATGAAATAGAAGTGTTTTTCACTTTTGTGTTTCGGTATGAGGGCATTGTAGTTAGTGTAATTACCGGGTATAAGAGATCTGACATCTGATTCCTCGGGTGTCGGGCGCAGTGCGGCACTGATGGATTATAATCACTGTCTATCAGTTGTTTGTCTCCATTAATGCACCATGATCAGGCGTATCACTTAAGGTGAGCGCCCACAGTCAAGTCATTTTATAACATAAAAATAAAACAAATACAAGTGCGTGCTACGGTGAGGCAGGTGGTGTAATGGGGTGTGTTCAGCGAGCAATAAGCACAATTCTGTTAAATAATTAATAGCTAAACAATAATATGTAAACGGTCGAAATTGTTTCGAATCAGAATCGTTATTTATACAAATGACGATTATTTACATGCTTCATAATCCATGCTTTCAGTTAATGATTAGGATAGCGCACCAATTTCAGTAATTTACATAGTGGTTTATTTAACAATCAATTATGTACTTTTCATAATTGACCAAGTGAAATGATATTTGTTGTTTAAATAACATTTACCCAGCTGACAGTATTCACAGAAGTTAGAAATGTTCATATAATTTTCTATTGTTGCAGAACTCAAATTGGGCTGTTTCGTCAGTAAAGACAAACTCACTAAAGAGGATATGGACTTCCTCAAAACCCACACGTCATACGATGAGACTACTATCAAGGAGTGGTACAAGGGGTTCAAGGTGAGAGGGAAAGACACCGTGATTTATACACTTCATTTATAATGTCTGAAAATGTTATAACAGTCCGTGCCTCTACGTCTAACGATGAGCAATTTGTAACATGCCTTTTTGAATTTGTTTATACTTTTATTTATGTCATCCATTTAGCTTTATTTGGGTTAACAGTGTGCACAATGAAATCAAGGAATTTAATTTTCCTCAATCGCATATTGTTTTCAATTACAGCAAGATTGCCCTAACGGGAGACTAACGCCTGCGAAATTCGTCGACATGTACAAGATGTTTTTCCCGTCTGGCAACGCCGTCGAGTTTTGCGACCACGTGTTTCGCACATTTGACATGGACAAAAATGGATACATAGACTTTAAGGTAACAGGACAACTTGTACGTATATGAAGCGGTGCGATTGTCTTTTGTCTTAGCTTACTATATACTACTACTTGTGTTTGATGCAAAGCGAAATTACACAAACGATGCCATCATGCGAATTCATGTGTATAATGTATTTGTATGCATAATAACGTTTGTACTACTGATCAGTTGTTGAACAAGTGACTTCCTTGTTCCATATTGTGTGCTGCCTTGGGAAGTCCTAACGTGTATCGAGTTGTATGTGTTTGTTATAGGAATTTCTGCAGGCGATTCATGTGACATCGAGCGGAACCCCCGAGGAGAAGTTGAAGTGGGCTTTCCGTATGTATGACGTGGATGGAAATGGAGTCATAGACATCCAAGAGATGACCAAGATTGTCCAGGTAATTTATGACACAATAAATTAGCAAATCGTTAAATAGATTTGCTGGTTTATATCTTTTAAAATAATGTGCGATCCTTGACTTCTTTTAATAGTGTTAGTCAGAATCAATTACTTTAATAGTCACGAGTAAAACGCCGCTTATGAAATTCGAATATCACTTTAAAATTCTGTGAATTCCAAATGCTGTTTCTGATGTTTTCACTATCGCGAAATCCGTTTAAGCGCTCGACGCTTCACTAACGGCTTCATGCTTTTTTGTGGCGCGGTGGTGAAATAACAGCCTCGTGGTTTGTCACCTTAATAACATTTTATGAGTTACTTTTTGTATTAGTCAATTTTATAAAGAAATGAAGATATTATTTGTAATGGAGAAAAAGATGTATATAACTTTTATGTTGATCAATGATAAATATTTCAGGCCATATACGACATGCTTGGCGCGTGCTCGAGTAACAGACCAGCTGATTCCGCCGAGGAGCGTGCCAAGAATATATTCGCCAAGATGGACGAAAACAACGACGGTCAGCTCACGCAGGACGAGTTCCTGAAGGGCTGCCTCCAGGACGAGGAGCTGTCCAAGATGCTTGCTCCTTAAATTGGCTACGGCCCTTTAACGACCCGGTCTCTAACCACCCCTTTTTATGTACACCTCACTATTACCGGCAGCGACGTCTTCTCCACACGACAGCATTCTGACGCGGCTAGTCAGCAGATCATTCATGTAAACAGATTAAATGCCGATTTTTACTCCCCCTTATTAAGATTTTTACCCGTACTCAGATAACTTTGAAGCGCTCGCTCGGAATATCATAGTCGTGGACAAGTATGATACCTCAAAACTCTGACAAACAGCGGCCTTACTAGTTGCGGCGGACTTTTGTATCACGTGAATGAAGGACAAAGTGTAATGTCGAACTGGTTTAGTGAGAAATGCTGTCGTGCTGACATGTAAAGTGTGTCGCACGCGACCTCGGCGCCGATGGCATAGTACGCGCACACGGCTCGCATTTTCATGTTTCCCTTAGGCTCGTTGTGATTAAGGCTTAGACCCTTCTGAGAAGCTGTGAAGGCCATTAGTGACGAACCGGCTGTCCAAAACGGCAAAACGGGGTACGTCTCGGTTAATGGCTCGTGGCCTGGTATGAAGTTATTTTTTCGTCGCCCACCATATATTGTTACACGGCGCTGTGAAAACATCAATTCATCCTTTACGACGAAAACGCAACGTGTTATTGTAAGAATAAACTGTGCGAGCACATTTTAGCCACGGTTTTAATAAAGGTCGGGGGTCGGCCTGTCTTGGGGACTCACATATGTTGTCGCTCATTCACCGTCGTAAGGGTCTCGTGAATTGACCTTCACTAACTAAGCGCGATCGCTGCCGAGAGCATAGTCAGCTTCAAAAGTAGCTAAAGATTTAGTCATTTCAATAAAAAACTTTTACTTCGACAAATCGTTCAAAATATTAACAAATGTACTTTGCAAATTTATGCGGAAGTAGCTTACAGTGGAGATATTTTTGAAAATTTTGATGCAGTAAATTGGAAAGTGTTAATCGTGTGCTGCTGACCGTACGTCAGAGCAAACACAACACACGAATCGATTGATTGCAGCTGCATGTTTGATCTACGCTATGCGCTTTCCGACCGAAATCGCTGCTCCAAAAAACAGAGACGGATCGATAAATGCCTGAATGAGACGTTCAATTTGGGCGCGCTCCCCGTTCCGTATCTTGAAAAGAGATCGCGTCTAACTCCGCGCCGTCGGTGCCGGTTTTTAGTCGATTTGTATAATATTTCATATTTTTAGACATTGACGCGACCGACGTCATATATCGAGTATTAAAATTGTCCATTCCTATTCAATAATTAAGAATGATAAAATTATATATCAGATCGTAAAGTTTCTGTCGTTGTCGGATTGTCCACTTTGCTAATCGTATGAGTACATGTGTGTCCGAACCATTCACCTTTTAGATGATGTAAGAATAACCCTGGTGTACTCGATCTATCCGGTTTAATCATACTCCCGACCGAAAAATTATTAACTGCACAGCATAAACTAATGTCAATCTTAAATATTTTAATATTAAGGCAACTATTAGTGTAGCGGCGGATATACAGAATCGGCCAGATTGTGCGCCGGCCGAAGTTGCAATGCGACACAAAGGTATATACGATCTGGCCCGTTCTGTCAAAACGACATATGTAAGTTTTATTGAAGTAACCGTAATATTTTACATGAAAAATTTTGTATTATGTTTATCGATGTTCTCCGATTGTGGTTCTTTTTTCGTCAGGGATCTCCAACATTGTCTAGGTCGGTTCGAAACCAACTCCTCTATGAGCTTTATCCCTTTATCAGTTCTAAGCTTTAAAATAAAAATGAGTTTTTCTCTTTATACAACTTAGAGCTATGAAAAAATAGATATTTGGAATTTCAAGTCTAGTAATAAACTATATCATCTATTCTATACTATGCTGATGTATTTTAGGTGTTCACATCATTTCCCCACTACTGTGCCTTCTAGTTCTCTGTAAATAGTTTACTGACCATCATTTCTATTCACTTCACAATATAGCTTTACGCGGATTTTTTTATGTTAGCAAACTCTTTTAAACACACAATATGCCAAATTCGACCTGAGTCACAATACAATTATGTTATATACCAAATAAAATTAGTCTGCCCTAGTCAAATATATTAATTTGTATATTAGATTTTAATATTTGAATTTGTGTTATAGACATTGCTTTTTCGTTTTATGTCTAGTGGCAACACAGAAAAGGGGTCGCGCAATTCATCAGAAAACCTCAAATGCTTGATGTGTATTTAAGTGTTCTTATTATATTTATTCAGAAATGACAAGTACACAACATAATTAATTTGATTAATATTGTAGTTCACTATCTAATTGTATGAAGGCAAAGACAATTAGACTGTCTTGTCTTACACAATTGTCGGTTCTTTAATTGGCCACCTTTACCAATTTTCGAGCAGGACTAAAAAGTTAAATATTAATAAAATACGATCACAACAATACATTTGGATTATTTTGTTACTTTAAAATGTACATTCCATATTATGAGTACATTAATTGATAGTTTCTAATTAAGTATTTTATTAACTATATTTATTTATATCGGAATTACTTATCATTGTTCCCCTTTTATGTTTCATTTATTAAAAATAGGTGATGTTTTGTTACTTGTCAGTGCAAGAGCTTGAACAAACTCAAGTCAACAACTCCAGCGAGATAAAATGATTTGCAAAGCTTTATGGAGCTGAATAACACACGTGACATTATTAACATATAGTAACTGATTGAAAATGACTGAATTTTATACATGTAGGGAAGAGGGATCAATAATACTCATCTTGGACCTGAAGGTAGCTCTCGCAGACAGGGTGTTGTGTAACATATCACAAATTGAATTTTAAATAAAAGAACCATCGTTTTAACCTCCGTTGAATGCCATGAAATGCGCGTTATTATTTGTACATTAGTGCCGTGATTGTGATCACATTAAACACAAATGGAGGAATAAATAACAGTTTATATGAGTTATGAATATACATATCTCATTAATTGAGATTATTTGTGGATTTTCAGTCAATTATTTATTTATTTTTGTTTTAACATTGGTTACTACGCGACCCAGGCCTATGCGTCAGTTGATGTTGTAAACGTGACTGCGCAGTAGTTATCGGTAGTAAGCTGTACTAGTACTCCAAACTTGTACTCAATGTCGCTACACGTAGCTAGGAACTATCTTTCTTTCGAAGCTACTTATAGGCACATACGCTGCACCATACTATAGCGATAGCTCTTTTTGATATAAACTCTCAACTCTGTAGTGTTATAATAAGTAAATACTTCATTGTTTTTAATTTAAAGCATTACGTTTGTACATGTGCCATGCTCTTAGAGTTTCGGTATAAGAATTGTAAATTAACATCTGGCTGCGCACAAATTATAAACATGTTTTACGTTACTCGGTCAAAAATATGCACCGTAATTGATTGTACGATTTCTATGTAAACTTGTTCCCAGGGTAGTGAATTGTGATCTGTGATTTTTACATTTTTATTTCGGCCAGGCCCTCTATATCCTTCTCCTTGGTCTCGGATATCGTTCTCAATGAATTGTAAGCCTATTGGATGTATTTTATTACTCTGTCAATATAATTATTAAGATATTAAAATATTTTATAAGTGAGTAAAATGTGTGGCACAAAACATGTACAACGAGTGGGAATCTCGTAACTTTTGGTATTAATGAGCTATTTGTTTCAGTAAAATGTTATTTTTAAATGTTATTAATTCGAACAAATATTATATGGTTTAAAATTTGTACTTCTTATTGTATGTGTGTGAACTATAGCAGTGCTAAAACTGATTAAAAAGTACTACTATTAGAATTTCCAGACGTATAAATATATCTCCTAATATTTTTGTTGTTTGAACAAACGACCAAAGTGTACTGTAATAGACAACAAATGTAGAGGAACACGGAAACACAGTACACGCCTAATATTATTATCTATATTTCAGTATTATTGACAGAGTAGTATGTTTATTATAGAAGTGTATACGAACATCAAGGTTAAAGTTTAATTTAGTTTTACATGGTTAAAGTCATACGGCGTATTTTCTATCTATTGTTTTCTGAAGTTTGATGAAATCAACATGCATATTAGAAAAAAGTCCATGTGGAAACCATATTCAGTATTATTACAATGCAGACCATAACCTGCCTGCATAAAAGTATGTACTTTTCAATGTTGAAATTACATGAGTAGTAATTGACAAACTGATGATTTGTTTAGCACATTTAGTTGATAACTGTTCTGTTAAATTAGAAAATAAATGTTATTGTAATTTCATTAAGGGTTTCCAATGTTTCGGTGTTTTGAGTCACAAATTATTTTAACACGAGTCCCTCTCATTGGAATGTGCCGGTTCGTAAGTTCAATTCGTAGTTGTAATTAAATATTAACTTTGATGATATGCATTGAAAACCATATTTGATCTGTGTTAGTGGTGTAGCTAATGCATTATTATTCAATTGCATAGTAAGCATCAAGCACAAATTATTTATTACACTATGTATAATTTATTTCTCTAGTAATTACTGTCATAGAATAGTTACATTTTAAGATGTGAAATTAGCTACATTGAACGCACTAAGTGGCCATAGTTTAACAATAAAATAGCTAAGCCCTCGAATACGTGAAGCTTTTGTGTCAATCCTAACAATGTAAGCATTTGCTATTCATTAAAGTTAAGATGTGAAAAATCATCTTAAAAGTATTATATAATTATAAAATATAAATACACATCTTCACATGGAGATATAAAACGAAATATTGTCTTCTTTTCAAATTAAAAATTATATTAATGGTAAAAAGCTAATCGTGAAACTTTAAAAATGTTGTAAAACAATACGTATTTTTAATTTTTTGTCCAGGTGTCTCTTCATTGATAGCTTTACTAGCGCTGTGTCGGGTCTTGACAAAACTGCAATATCAAACTGAGTGAAAACATTTTGAAGTATATTTACCGTGCATAGTATAATGTTCTTCTTCAAATAAAGCTACGTAACTTAGTGTTAACATCAGCCCGGTGTTGTCAGTAGTACCTAGCACTTGTAATAGAAACTACCACAGTAACCACGTCTATTCTCTGTTGTATTTCTATGAATACATATTTTTAATGATTCACATTTTGCCTATTCATGTATAATATACAAATTACAAAAAAAAAGTTCTTAATTGGTTCATTTATTTGATTTAACACCGTTTCGTTTTGGTTTTCATTTATATTAAGATAAAAGTCAAATGTATGGACGTAACGTTGCTTGGAATGTAAACGAACAGGTATATATTTTAGCTTTTATAAGGTTTAATATGTATGTCTTGTTGTTAACGATTTTGTGTAAAGCTTGATTATTTTATTATAATTGTGTATGTTTTAGGGCACAAGATCTGACTAACTAGAAAAGAACAGGTTGTATAAAGTATTAAAACGTCCTATTTCAAATTCTAAGCAGATTATCAAAATGGGTAAACAAAATAGCAAACTAAAGCCCGAGGTCTTAGAAGACCTGAAGCAGAATACCGAATTTTCAGGTACTGGCGGCATTTTTGTCTTATGATTTAAACTTCTTTTACTTTGTATTTTGAAGTATTTTTTTTAATAAACGTACTTCTACATATGATTATAGATGCGGAAATTCAGGAATGGTACAAGGGATTTCTGAAAGATTGCCCCAGTGGTCACTTATCGGTAGAAGAATTTAAGAAAATCTATGGGAATTTCTTCCCATATGGTGACGCAAGCAAGGTTGGTATAAAAGCCCACACATTATAAGTACTTAATTTATTGAGTAAAATAGCTTTTTAATTTCGACATAGCCATATTTCGACTTAAATTTTATAGTATAAATTGCTAAACAGAGCCATCTAGCGGTCATGCGCGGAATTAAAACATGCTTGCTTTTAGTTCGCAGAGCACGTGTTCCGGACGTTCGACGCGAACGGTGACGGCACGATAGACTTCCGAGAGTTTCTGTGCGCGCTGAGCGTGACCTCTCGCGGCAAACTCGAGCAGAAACTGAAGTGGGCGTTCTCTATGTACGACCTCGACGGCAACGGGTACATCTCAAGGCAAGAGATGCTCGAAATCGTCACCGTGAGTTTGCACTAGTTTAATTTGGTGAACGTAGTAAGTCCGTACCTCACTTGAAAATAGGCTCTAGTGGGCTTTCCAAGTACTGCAACGGGTTCATCTCAAGGCAGAAGATGCTCGAATTTGTCACGCACTAGATTAATATCGTAAATGTTCTAAGTCTAGGTATCAGTGTTTGAATAGACACAAGTGGACGTTCTTTATCTACTACCTCGACGACAACGGGTACATATCAAGGCAGGAGATGCTTGAAATAGTCATTATGAGTTAACACTAGATATGGTAAACGTGAAATGGGGGAGACCTATGTGCAGCAGTGGACTGCGATAGGTTGAATATATAGATGGTAAACGTAGTAAGAGAGTGAGATTTAGCTCACTTAAAAATTGGCTCAATGCACGACCTCGAAGGCAACCAAAATATACTACAAGAAGTCAAGATTGCCCCTGTGACTCCTTAACTTGGAATAGTTAAGAAGTCAGTTCATTCTTTTGGGATTGTTTTATATAGATATAGATTTCAAGTAATCGGTTTAGCGGTCGATTAAATAGTGAGACGGCGTCTGAAATTGCATTATGGTAGTACTTTATCGGATTTTATCATCATATATTATCTACAAGATGTCCACTGCTGATCGTAGGCCATTAAAACTTAGGTCATATAGGCCTCCCCTAGTAACTTCTGCTCCAACTGGTTGGACCCTCTCTTGCAACCTGCTTTAGGTTATCTGTTATTCATGTTAAGGGTAACCGTCCTAGGCTGCGCTTGTTGGTAAGAAGTCTTTAGTCAAGTACATTTCTGTCAAACAGCCATCAGTTCTTCGGACTATGCTCTGCCCAAGGCCACTTCAACTTAACGAATGTCTCTCATTAATATTACTTCTAAGAATAAAGATTTCTGATTACAAGTTATATATATAAGTGTCTTCAAAACAAAGGGGCACCCCTTTGTCCTTTGTGGGACCAGTCCCACAGTCTTTTTTTAAGTAAGGAATATTCCTTACTTAAAAAAAGACTGTGGGACTGGTCCCACTGGACCCATGACATTTTCCTGAAACATAAAAGTTTTTTTTTTCTGAACTTCTTAAATTTCAGTCTAGCCGCTAGCCTTTTGAAATACATTATTAATCAAATATAAATTACATTCATAAAAAATCGTTAAATTAAAAAACTTCATAGGGCTTGAAACACACACTGAATAAAATTTATGTGTTTAAGTCTCTTTGAGATACGGTATCTTAATTGACTTCATTACTCTATATTGACGCTATTCATCGATTTTTCCAGGCTATCTACAAGATGGTGGGGTCCGTTATGAAGATGCCCGAGGACGAGTCGACGCCAGAGAAGCGAACTGACAAAATTTTCCGACAGATGGACAGAAACAAAGACGGGAAACTGTCTCTCGAGGAATTCATAGAGGGCGCTAAGAGCGACCCGTCTATTGTCCGGCTGCTCCAGTGCGACCCGCAGCCGCAGTAGTGTCCTACTGCCCACCGAGCCAATACCACTCGGACCCTACACATTATATTATAATTATTGTAAAATGACACCTCTAACCATGCTTGTAAGAGCTAGTGCGTGGCGTAAGCGTTATTACACGTTCAATCTACTGATAAATAATCCTGTTGCTTGGCTGTCAACATTTGCATAAATCCCTAATCTCATTCTAAAATAAGATCCCGCTAGTTGATTTTTGGTTATGTGATATACTTTAAAGCGCCTCTCAAGATATCAGGCTTTCTTTTTTCTATTCTAGTCGACGTGGTGTCGACACGTGTCGATTCAATTTAAAATGGGAATATAGTATTCATTGGTTAAGTAATGTTTAGTTAGTATACATTGGAAAGTTAAGTATTTTCTTTTTTGTCTAATATAATGCGGTACAAATTGGAAATGTTAATGTTAAATACACTTATGGCAAAACAGCAAGTGTACAGGATGACTTTTTGAATCCAATATGTATATGTTTTACGATTTCCATTAACTGTTAAAGAGTCGTTTAGCCATTCGCGTCCCGTTGTTGGATTAAAGACAACGTAGTAGGCGCGCTCAATCATTAAAGTATAATCTATCACCCAAGCTTTTCTCGTAAAAATTTCTTCCAATAATATTCCACTATACATCACGTGGCTGTAATATGAGATTTTGAGATTACGCGTTCGAATAGGGATCTCTAGATTTTAAAGATATCTGGTACAGCAACCATAGATCTTTTTATGAAAATTAATATTATTCCTATTTATGTATACCTGATAACAATTATTATAGCCTTACCCGGTGAAGAGAAACCATAGCTTGACACACTCGCTAGAATGAGGATGTGGCTAACGCGCAGTGTCTCTGGCATACTTTAAATTCGCTTTTAACCCTTTAACCGCCGCGGTTGCACTTATCAACAGGCACAACAGATTTTCTATTGTGTCTGGAATTCCGGCGGTTAATAGATTAACTCGAAAGGCGCATGCGAAATTATCGGGAAAGTCGCTAGCGCGTTGTCTAAAGGCGACTACAGATGTCGCTTCCTCTACTTGTAGTGGTTAAGCACTGCGCGTATGCCGTCACTTTAAGATGACAGTGTAACGAGATTTACAGCTTACTTCTCAGTTCTAGCTTCTATAAAATTCAATACACATGAAGTATTATTATAGAAATCATAATTTAATTTTTATTTACTATTTTTAATGTATTTACATACAATTTAATTTGACATACATTTTGTATTTTAGTTTTTATTATAAAATATATATTATGTTTTTAGAAACAGGCACTAGCATTGAATGGACAGCAGCATATTGCACAATATAATGAAATAACGCATCAAACGATTCAGACATTATAATAATGAATATTTATATACAATTAATTTTAACTATATGAACATATTCTGATCTATTCGAGTAGCTGGTATTATTAAGGTTTTAGTTATTAATGAATGAAATAAAAAAAATATTTAAACAAATTTAGTTCTGAAGTCAGCCTAAGTATTATTAATATTCAAATATTTTGATTGAATTATGTTTTTCGTATGTTTAGTGTATTATTGTGTAACTTTTAACAGTAGTTTAATACGACGAATCTGCATTAGGACGGAGCGGACAGCCGCTTCTTAGTGTTGATATATCAGAATGTTATCATTTTAAAAGCTACTAGATCTTTATCAGGAACGAAAATGGTGCACTCTTATTTTGAGTTTTGTTTTCAGACAGTACAGCTTTTCTTTGACATATTCGTTTATGGTATGAAGATCGAGTAGAACTGTTTAGTGTGATTTTAAATTGCTTCGTGAAATACAAATGTTGCGTGTAGTGTAGTATCCAAGTGTTATAACAAAGGTGCTTCCCGGCATTAGCGCTTCGTTCTGTAACATTTGGCAGACGATTCGACTGAACTAATTGGTAGATGTTTTACGCATACATTTTGAGATAATATTATTTTTAATAAATGCTAACTGGTAGTTCTTGACTGTAATAATAAGCCGACGTACGGTACGTTACTAAAGTATAAAATTTTATATTCGTGTGTTTTCTCCAATTAACGTTAACCTCCATGTATGATAGCACTTGAAATATCTTTAGAAATTTATTTAATTTGCAATGTAGTTAACTTGTTGAAAGTTTACACGTTACAAATATTGTACAATACCTACAATTATATGTAGCAGATTTATTCAAGAAGCGTTTAGTCCAAAACCAGTTGAGTTTTCGCGAAAAACATGCGATAGGGTATGTCTTAAATGTTAACGAATACATATGTAATATCATTACGTCTGTACGTTGTAGAAGTTCGTGGCATCGAATATCATATGTTTATCTATGTATTGTCATGTTTTGTCACATAGACACTCGTATTCACATTAGGGGTTGTTCATTAATCACGTGAGGCTTAAAAGGGGGGAGAGGGGTTTGATAAAAATCACAAAAATAACACAAGGGGGAGGGGGGGTGTAATAAGATATCACATGTATTTAGATAGTCTAGACATTTTTATCATGGTCCTTTATTTCAGAATAAAATAAAATAATAGTTTATATCTGTATTAAAAGGAAATATTATGAAAAATTTTATTTGTAGGTACTAAAAATAAACGTGATGTTGGTAAGGTGGGGGGGGGGGGTAGTCTTAAATCTCACTACGTATCACCAACGGGGGGAAGACGTCTAAAAAAATGATAAAAAAGATCACGCGATTAATGGACGGCCCCTTACGACCTCTGTCTTGGCCGCTAAGCTTACTCTTGCTAACAGCTTGCTGTGGATCGAATAACATTGTGTTTTCACCATTCACTTAGCTTTTGACTAACACAAACTAATTTTTGATGCACGCTTTGATTGCGTTACACGTGATTAGAATTATTTTATAGCTTTTATTGATGTATTTTGAGTTAATTTTCATTTATGATTTGTATTATAAAATGATATACTTTATAATTTCCTGACATTTTATTTCGCTTCCCTGACAGCTAGCTAGTCGCTCGACGGGTGTCGAATCGAATGCACAATTATTTATTTCTCGCACAATTTCGTTATAAATGTTTATAATGTATGCTTCGGTGTTCAACTAAAATTTTATGGTCTTGTGGAATTGATTTGATATCGAATAATATAAGTACCAGATTCAACTCGTAGTTCTGTATGAATTTTTGTATATAATTATTTTACCACTTATTATATTTATGTACATATATATTTACTACCAATATTTGGTGCAATAAATATGACGGAGATTGTGCGTAATATCTTATAAATTAATCATAAATAAATGTATCTACGTTATTGTTATTAGTGCGCAGAAATCAATATCGACGTATGTGATACACCTGCAAGAGTCCTAAATTACCGTCGTCTAAAATGGCGCTAACGGTGTCCACGGAACTGAAGTGGGACCGCTTGCTGGACGGAAGGGGCTTCGGAAGCCTGGCTGTGTGCCGACCACTTAGCGGCGTTACCCTGCAATAATACATTTCTAAATCTCGGTGTTTCAATTGTATAAGAGAACAATATTTTTAATATATAATTTTAAATGTATGTACAGATCGTTAGGTGTTCGTCAAGTTTTACAATTATTAGACATTTATTCGATAGTAAACGTTATTTCCGTGTTCCCGTTGAGTAATTTTGTGTCATGAGAATATGTACACCATTGCCTATAATTATAGTGTCTAGACTAGTACATGTCTGAAACGGGGTCCACGGCCGCCGATTGAGAGCGAGACTGTTCAAAGCAGATCCAAATTAGAAATACATTTCCTATAAATGAATCGATATATATAGTGTTTATTTATTGATAATAATATTATGTTTTATATTGATATATCTACTGCTTCTAGGATAACCATAGAACGGTGTCAGGTGATATGCTGAAAAATTCTTCGACAATTGAAACATGAATATCTTGTTTTGTATTGGCGTGTAATATTCAGTATATTTTTCACTTCACGGAACATAATAAAAAATGAGATTTATGTTGAAACCGCACACTTGATATAAGCAAATGTCAGAAAAGTCAAAATGATTATAATTTGTAGGGATTTTAAAGCACGTGGTGGTTTCACTTGCGAATGGTGAAAAAAATGCATTGTGTCGATGGCAACGTGTGCACCCGCGCAGAGCGGCAACGTCGCGCATACCACGATTTTGTTTTACTGAAAGCTTTAGTAAAACTGAATTGGTATATAATATTACAATCATTCGCTTCTATTACATACCACACATTTAAACAAACAGATATAGAAACGTACCGTTGCTATTTCTTAATTTGAAAGTAAATATCCATTAGGATTTTATTTAAAGTTAATAAGTTTTACATAATTCAATAAAAAAGCACCTCACCTGACACTAATCGCTTATATAGCAGCTGCGATATCCGGTATCCCCCAAACACTGATTTTATTGCACACAGCAAATTGATTAATTTACCGTCTTCCAATATTATAAGCAGTAGACAACTACTAATCGATTGTAATTTGGCCTTTTGAATTAAAACAATAATCCAATATTTAACGAAACTTATATTTAAGCACCATTATTATACCTATGTACCATAGTTAATTGCTAGCATTAAATGGGTGCTAATTTTTACATAGCATTACGAGTCTAGATCGCTTCTGGTTGGCATTGAGGACTCATTGAAGGTTTCTATGTACTGTATGTCTTTATCGTTCACCCAATTCTATAACACTATTAGAATTATGCTATATATCCACGTGATGCTTACTATGCCTTCCTTTATTTATATTCTGCACTATTTAACTATCTTCACTGAATATAATATATGGTGCATAAGAGATATATCTTATGAGATTAAAGGATTGATTATCTATAAAACTTTATTAATAATTTCATTTTGTAAGTATACATATACATAATATTATAGTATATAAATCGATACGTACCTAATGGTGTCTGTCAGTACGTTACCTGAAATCAGGGTGCTATTGACACGAGACAAGTATGGTGGCATGGCCACTTGTGGAGTATTAAATCAAGATCATGTCTATCACAGAGGCTACAGAGCCTAAAATGAGATAGAATTGACGCTACGTAGGGCCCGTGCAACGTGATGCGGCGTGTTCACATAATTATAGACATTTAGAGAGGATCGAAATACCTACTGATGGTTTTGCACTATGACAGATGACTATGCACAGAGCAGGCAATGGTACGAATCCACCATCAGCCCATAAAGGGTTCTGTAAATCGTCAATAGACTCAATTGTCTATTCGCGATAGTGTTCAAGAGAATAAAAACGTCACTGTCGTTGTATCACAAATCTTGAAAAGCATTCTAACTATGCAAAAATTGTGGAGTAGGTTTTCGTCAAAGCTTCTTTATTTGGACGTTCTGTTAATGAGATTACTTTGCACCATTAAAATTTTGAAGTCATAAAGTCAACTTTGAAATTCATATTTAAGTGGTTTAATAAAAAATAAGTACCAAATAAAAATTACCGGCACAGTATTTAAATACTATTTCGTAGACATTTTCGGAATGCAGTACAAACTAGAATTTAAGTGCAAGGATGGTTGCTTTTGTGGTCTCCTGAAAGGTAACCAAGTATGTTCTTCGATTCATGGCATTAACTAATCATGTCCATAATGTCAATGTTCATTAGTAGTATTGTGGATTTTATACTAAGCGTTCTTTCCAAAATTCAATAAATTCTTTAACGAATATTATTGTAAATATGTGTAAGTAAACTGGTCTTCTGAACCTAATTATGGATGTGTCGCGTGAATATGGTTTGTTGATGTCAACATTAGTGTAAAGGACAAAACATCTGGATCGTGTTAGGTAGGAGTACATTCAGCATCCGATACATTCGGTGCCGAATGTTATAACTATCTTGTATTCATTTCAAGGACCAATTTGTACAAGAAATGTAGTCCGTCATATAGAAGGCTACTTACTTTAACTCGGACTTATGCTCCGATATTTAAATCCTATGTGTGTATTTCATTGTTGTGTACCTACGACATATCAATATCTACATTTGAATCTATTTAAATTTTTCTCGGTGTGGCGCGGTTTTTTTCGCATACACGGCTTGTATCAATCGATGTTTAATCTAATAGCACCCTGCTCTTTGAGAGTTGTAATTTGGTTTATCTCACTTATAATGACATCAGGTAATGTTAAATGTTTGACTCAAACATAACTTAGTAATGGCATGACCAAAGCTAGTGAAACCCGCAGTTTCAGCTAGAGAATATTTTGGATTGTAGCTTTTGAAACATCTCTTAGGCATAGATAGTAATGTAGATAGGTACGCCTAGACTAAGCGATATTACGCTTTAAGATACTACTTTGGTAAAATTTAAAGTACTAACATAATGTTTAAAGTAGTTTAAGGCCATTGGAAATTCATATAAACGAGTGTGGATAAAGTTACAATGCAAATTATATTCTGGAGTTGTCAATAAGTACCTACAATGATGCAATATCTTAGGTAGGTAATTCAAAAGCAACAATATAGATAATATAAAATGCATTTCGTCTCAAGGATTTATCGTTCTGTGTAGTCAATTTGTGATTCAATCATCGTTTCTTTAATATTGACCTTCTAGTTCTGATACCTACTCTGTTTTAGATTAAAAGTATTATATCTATTTATTAAATCTTTCTTCTCTCTGATTGTGTTTTATTTAATAACTATCTTATTTTGAGTAGGTACCTATTCGTCGAACCAATATTTGGTCTTATAAGATCTTTATTCTGGTATTAAGTGGCTGACTTTAAGTAGGATTTACTACTTACCTATAAATTACCTAAGAAGTAGGTAATTTATAGGTTTCCTATTTGACAATAGAGTGTAGTTAAATTAAGACAAAATATTACGAAACTTGTCCTTCCCGCATCCGGATCAGCACGAACATTGTGCATTAACATGTCCGTTTTATTATAGTTAGAGGTATATATGTAAGCTCAAAATATGTAGATGAAATGAGTACCTATCATCATTAATTACCTTTAGACCCATATGATGTAAATGGTTGAGTTGTCGGCTCTAACACCAAGGGTTCCGGGTTCGATCCCCAGGCAGTACAAACGGCACAAACATGCATGAACATGACTGTTTGTATTGTATGATGTGTGAATGTCAGTGGATATTTATTTATTTTTTCAATATTAATTATCAAGAGACAATCCTCTTAGAGTGGTAAGAAGCACTTGCCGCCTTTGATACACAAATGTTGCCAAAAAACGGACACAAGTCAGTTGCTAACGAGTAATGTTGTTATCACGTCGTCAGAGATAGAACAAAAGTTCTACTAAAAATCTGCAATAAAAGCAAATTGGTACTCAATATCATTTCCGAGATTTCGATTTCAGCATATAAGGTCTGAGGGACCACACTTAGAGCGCTGAATTCCTATTATTTTCACAATTTTGTCAATTTTTTGATGTTCTACAATTGTTTTGAGACTACTTATAAAAATTGGTTAAGTTTTTTCTGAATCTCAGGTGTGGTCCTCCAGTCCCCAAACTGTGTCGTTTCAAATGAATGTCTATAGGCAACCTAATTGATGATTACCATTTATTCCACTCCGATGTGGGAGTAGACAAAATTCCGGATTTGTATTCGCGAACAAGCTTTTTCGGGTGAACTGAAACGTTGACCACGTAGACTACTTAATTTTGGGGAATGTAATAACGGCCGGCGGGCGGGTTGCGAACTTGCATTGTCACGGTGCAGTATCATACGACGTATTGACATGCTTTTTTAAAAATTCGGAGATGACTTGAAGCGAACGGTGGTATACCAGTCAGCGTCTTACAATCATCTTGTACCTACAATAGAGGCGACGTGATCAACTTTAGCCACAAAAGAGGCAACCATTTTTGGAAGTGCTCCGTGAGTGTATGACTGGTTGGTTTTGACTTATCCTGGTAGACCCAGAAAGTTGACTGCTGCTTTGAATCTGGATCATAAACATGATCCATGATTCTTCACCACTATATCATAAACATTCTTAGACTCTCCTCGGTTGAATCGCTGCAGAGTTTTGCTACACCAATAAGCAGAATGTTTTTGGTTGTCTAAGCAAATATGGAGCGTCGGTGGCTCAATGGTTCAACTGTTGCCCTCCTGTCGGTGGGTCTGAGGTTCAAATCCCGCCACGTATCAATGTGATTTCGAATTTCCAAAATTATATGTACTTTATTCGACGCTCTTCGAAGGAAACAATCTGAGGAAGCCTGCGCAAGCCTGCGAAGAGATTCATAGGTTGTGCGTGAAGTCGTCCAACCCGCACTAAGCCCGCGCCGACTGAGGCTTAGTCAGGCTTAGACGCCCTATAGGGGTAGGCTCGTGCCCCTTGGTGAGAATGAGCTGATGACATGCAAACATCTAACGAGAGATCAATTTTCTTACGCCAAGTCATTCATGTAGTATTTTTTGGATAATGGTTCCAGCAATGCCAACGGATGCCTCTGTTTCACGATTTGTTACATGATGATCTTTGAGGATTAGCTGCGGCACGGCTTCGATATTCTCCTGCGAGATGGCAGTTTTTTGAAGACCTTCGTAGTACTCTAGCCACAGTGACGTAGCTTGTCACTGAGACTAGAGTGCCCACGCTGAAATTCTAAGTGCTGGTCCTTAGATTTAAGTTCTACAGGCCTAAGTCATGGTGCTGCATCACTAAATACAGAAGTGGTCTCCTGAAAGCACTGAAGGCGCGATAATCCCCTTTGAAAGTTGTAGAAAAATTATGGCACGTAAATTTTTCTTAGATATTTCCATTTTTACTACCCACTCTTAACATTTGAATAGACGATACTTTCAAATTATTCAATCAATCTGAAAACATTCTTTTGTTTTCGGTTTCTCAATTTAAAAAGATGAAAATGGCCTAATATGATTGGCAAACGACACGACTTAAAAGACAGCCTTTGTAGACTTTGCCATGAATAAATGCGCAAAGTTGGAAGATAGCTAAGTAGATCTTAGATTCATTCAAGCGTATTTCAATGCTTGACAGAGGTTGCTTCCACTTTATATCAGGCATTTCTTACTAAAAAATATCTAAAAAACTTTCACAAGTAGTCAGTCTTCTGGGCTGAAGGTACCTACGCTACGCCATGAAGTCGCGATATCCCTGCTTGTCTCGAAGTAAACCGAGCTGCTTATACGAGGAGGTAAGTGAGTTGGTATCTTTAAATCTTTCAAGAATGAATTCTGATTTAAGCAATCATTTTTTATGTTATAGTGTAGGTACAGGACGGTCAAGACGCTCACCTGATGGCAAGTGATACGTCTGCCCATGATAGAGCGGCATTAAAGGAGACCAACAATTGAAAGTTATTTTTCTCTGTCAACGGCGCACTGCGCCGTACACCAGAGGCAACAGATGTTAGGTATTTTATACCCGGCAATTTTAACAGCTACAGTGCCCTCATCCTGAAACACAAAAGTGCATAACACTCCTCTTTCACTCCTTTTATCCCCATTGAGTGTTTTTCTAAAGGCACCTAACAACAAAATTATGAATAGCAATAATTATAGTCCTGTCGAGTTAAAAAGCTAAAACATTGTATAAGTATTAAACACCTTCAAACATTTACCCAGCGCCATCTAGCTCCAAACTAAGAAACTTAAACTAACCGGGTAAACATAGTTATGTACTATTGAGTATGTTTACCATGTGAAATAAGGTATACCTACATATTACTTTTTAGAGCTTTTTGCATTCGGCTATTGTCTTTTAAAAGGGTGACCAAAAATTCCGGTGACCGTGTAATTTCAGGGACACAGTTGATAAGTCCGTATTTTATACGTCTATAGCCTGTACAAAATTTTTATTTTAATTTTTTTGACCACAACATCTTAGTTTTTATGAAGTAGGCAACAAAAACGTCAATGAATCTGGTATTTTGCCAGAAGTCAAACCGGTAAAAAAAAACAAAGTTCCAGGAAAAACTTGCACTATATTTAATTTAGATACATAAGTGCGAGAATTAACGAAACGAAACAATTTATGAAAGCGTTAAAACTTTTTGATGTTATTTAAGGCTTAACTACACATACTCATATACATATTATTTCCTAAGCTCTATATATATTTTTTAAATTTTAAAATGGTTAAATACACACCAATAACGTCGGTGGCTCATTGGTTGCTTTCCGATCTGGAGGGTGCAGGTTCAAATCCCGCCACGTACCAATGTCTTTTCGAAATTATATGTACGTTTATCCGACGCTATTATGGTGAAGGAAATCATCGTGAGGAAACCTACGCACACCTAAGAAGAAATTCAAAGCTTGTGCGTGAAGTCGGTCAATCCGCACCGCCTATACACCCTTTATGGGTAGGCTCGTGCCCCTCGGTGGGACGTTTATGGTGATAAAATAGAATTATATAATTATTTTGGTGAAATCTTTATAAAACTTTATCAATATTCATGAAGGCAGCACACAACATCAACCATAATAATTAATTAATTGCAGTAAGGAACCTTAGACTTGGCACGTCTTTGTCTTGATTTCATTACTTTTTAGAGATAATCAAGCAGCTCCATCGAGACTTGGCTAGATTTTTTACAGAATGTTTTTGGTGGGATATAGGTTACAGTCATAGAATGAAGGCTAAGCGATTCTTAAATACAAGATTTAAGTAGGTACTTAAACATTAAGCTTATTGTTAGTGGCAGCAACTAATATTTACCTGCCATTGTACGAAATATGTGAGAGAGGACACCAAACCTCCAGTTTATAATTATCAACTTGAAAGCAATCAGTCCGCAATGAAATTACGCGTCAAATTGATTTAAGCTATGCACGCACCTACCCTAGGTGGGTACCGAAATTGCGTATTTAAATAAGTATCTATATATAAATACACATATGAGAGTTTATAGAGGCTGGTAGCGGAGTTAGTTCGTATGGTGTATAGTATGCGTGAGGGGGCCGCTGGGCGGCCAGCGAGGTGGCGGGCGAACCTCCCAACGGGGTGGCGCTCGCCTAAGGGGCCTCGGCCAGAGAAAGTAAAACATCCTGGTATGAGGGTGGCTAGTATTGTCAAGTCAATGTATAACTATACCTTTAAACTATATATCGAGCCCTATACTATAGGCTGTGGAGTGCTTATTTCCATATACATGTATACACGTTTATCTATTATGCAGACATAGGAAATGGAACATGTTGTGGGGGTCGACTCAAAATTTGCTTACGCACGTTCTTAGGTGGGCTGGTTCTATTGATTCACGTATTGCGTGGCTAATTGTGCTGCCTTAATTTGTGCTCTCAGTCTTTATTGTTCGATAGGTTTTGACGGACAGTTCCAAAGAGAGGCTGGTGTCGAAGGTGAGGACGATATGTAGATTTTGTTTTTTATGTTACGAAGTGAACAGGAAGACCAACGAACTTGATAGGTACCTAGTCCGAGAACATAAAAGTATTGAAAAAAAAGCCAATAAATTGATAGTATTTTTTCTATCAATTTTGACCTCCGCACTGGATTATGAGATGGCAGGTTATCATTCAGTTTCTGGCGATCACAGCTAACAGTGGTCAAACCTATGAAGACATTGACATAACGTTACTTTTAAGCATTTTCAGCGTCGGTGGCTCAATGGTGTTTTCCGATCGAGAGGGCGCAAGTTCAAATCCTGCCACGTACCAAAGCGATTTAAATTACGAATTACGTTATCCGACGCTCTTAAGGTGAAGGAAAACATCGCGAGAAATCCGGCGTACGCTTACCAAGAGATTTAAAGGTTGATGCGTTAAATCGGCCAGTCCGCACTGGGTCTGCGTGGATGACTAAGGCCTATACACCCTATACGGGTCATGCCTTCGGTAGGGACGTATAATGAGCTGATGATAAGTGTTCAACATTTCAGTAAAAAAAAAACACCAGGTTTTCAAAGTTGATAAACGAAAGTATCCGCTTGTGATCCCACATAAGGAATCGCAAAATATCGCAAAATGGGGAAGACTTTCGTGTACCGTACGGACAAAACTTAGTCCAATTAAGTCAGACCAGAATAATCCTCTACGGTCATGTACAATGATCATGTCATGCCACAAACGATATGCGTCGATAGCGTCTTTCTCGAGGTTATGCAAGAATATGTTTACTTGGGCCAAACGATCCAACTTGGCCGGCACAATTTGAGAGAGAAGCTAGTAGGAGGATTCAGATGGGCTGGGCGACATTCGGCAAGTTACGTCAGGTCTTCATGTCGACGATTCCGCAATGCTTAAAGACAAGTCTTTGAGCAATGCGTCCTACCCGTACTAACATTCACAGCTGAGACATGGACACTAACTGCGGGATTGGTTCACAACTTCATAGTTACTCAACGCGCAATGGAGCGAGCTATGCTCGGGGCCTCACTTAGAGATAAAATCAGAAATGATTTAATCCGTAAGAGAACTAAAGTTACCGACATAGCCCGCCGGATCAGCAAGTTGAAGTGGTCTGGTCACGTATTTCGCAGAACCGATGGCCGTTGGAGCAGACGAGTTCTGGAGTGGAGACCGCGTCTCGGCAAGCGTAGCGTAGGACGCCCTCCAGCCCAATGGACCGACGACTTGCGAAAGGTCGCTGGTGGAGGCTGGATGAGAAAAGCGGAGGACCGGGATATCTGGCGCAAAATGGGGGAGACTATGTCCAGCAGTGGACTGCGATAGGTTGAATAGGTCAACTTTTGAAGTTACAGTTCTACACTCATAGGGGATTCGCAATGTGTACCATGGCTATCTTATGTACTTATAATTCTATCAATCTTATACGGTTAGCTTTCACCGTTACCGGCCATAGATTGGTAACCGTCGAGCAAACAACACAACACGTTCAGCGATCGGTCCACGAGTTACGTTACGTACCTATTCCATGGCTCATAAATAACCTTCCTACGGATCTCCGCGATAATGATTTAAATAGTATAAACATTACAAAAGCGCAATAATAAAAAAATGTTGATGAGATCCCACCTTCGATGAGATTTCTTATACACATCATCTCATCTCCCCCGTTTTGCCCCATTTTGCGCCAGATATCCCGGTCCTCCGCTTTTCTCATCAAGCATCCACCAGCGATCTGTCGCAATTCGTCGGTCCATTGGACCGGAGGGCGTCCTACGCTACGCTTGCCAAGACGCGGTCTCCAACGGCCATCGGTCCTGCGACATACGTGACCGGCCCACTGCCACTTCAACATGCTGATCCGGCGGGCTATGTCGGTAACTTCAGTTCTCTTGCGAATTAAATTAAAATCTTATCCCTAAGAGAGACCCTGAGCATAGCTCGCTCCATTGCGCTCTAAGTGACTTTGAACTTACGAACCAATCCCGCAGTCAGTGTCTATGGCTCAGTTGCGTATGTTAGTATGGGTAGGACGCATTGCTCAAAGACTTTTGTCTTTAAGCATTGCGGAATCGGGGAACTATGGGGAACCTCAAAGTATAGTATATATTATAGTATATTTTTTTCAAGTTTCTTGTGAAAATCATCATGCGGTTTACAGAATACGTTTAGGTACTTACAAAATTTCAACAGTAGGTACCTATAGTTCTTCAAGTTATGGAGAAAGTCGTGATATACGGCAGACATGACGTATCTATTAAGAGTCTGATATTCGCCATTTGACTACGGAACCCTAAAATACACGTCCTTTGTCCTAACTTGGAAGGAATTAGCTCAAAGACAGCAATATTTAGCAACAAGTAAACAGAGTTAAAAATAACATTATTGAAAAATCTTTCGCAAAGTTCTAAATTATTTTTAGTAGATTAATCCTCTTATTTCGTAGTATCAGTGAAGATTATTTTTACAGTTTCTATTTTAAGTATCATCTCATCCGCTTATTATACGCCTTTATAGGCCTTAGTTGTCCACGTGGGCCCAGTGCGGATTGGCCGCCTTTAAATTTCTTCGTAGGCGTGCGCAGGCTTTCTCACGATGTTTTCCTTTTACCGTAAGAACCTGCTCCCTCCAGATCGGAAGGCCAATCCACACCAATGAGTCACCGACGCTCGCTATTTTAAGTACCTATACTGGGTTTTAAAATTAGCGATAAATGTTCTTGTTGGCTCAGCCTTACGTTATCAAAAGCACACTTGATGACTATTCCTACTTCTAGGTACTCGCTCGCTATTCGGCAGTCTGTAGGTTGGTTTGGACAACGGCGGATCCAGGGGGAGGGTCATGTGTCATGACTCCCCCTGAGCTATTTTAAGTACTATACTAACGTACATTAATATAATACTTTATAAGTTCTTAACTTGTCTACTACTACGTGACCCCTCCTGGCGCCTAACCTGGATCCGCCCTTGGGTTTGGATAACAAAAGTTGTAGGCTGGTCTGGTACTTGCATACATTGAAAGCAATATAATCAATCAAGCGAAGAATATCTTAGTATCCTATAATATTATAAGGGCGAAAGTTTCAATTGTAAGTATGTTTGTTGTTTTTCATGTCTCAACGGCTGAGGCGATTTCAGGAAAAAAATGTATGGAGTAGGGGCCCATTCACAAATGGTTCCCTGAACACTGTTTCTTTGTACAGGAAACGACAAAAATATGCTTTTTTCACACATTACACCCTTTAACGTTCAGTGTATCCGTTATTACTGGATACGACTTGCTGTAAGTGCAGTGTTGTTTTTGTCCAATTTCTTAAGCCAATGGGCTGGTCTCTAGATTAACATATTTTGTACCGCAGATACTGTACAATTATTATTAATTTAAAGAGTCTGGCATTGACACAGTGCCATCTAGCGTCACATTAACAATGGAACTTGGACTAAAGTACAAATAAACATACTTGCACACTTTGTCGTAAATTCATACATAAATATAATAACACTCTGGTGTTAGGTAAGTATTTTCTTCAATACAAACAGACATGCACAATTTCATCGGTGCAACGCCCTAAGCTGAGGTTAGAGTCCCACTCAGGGACGCCCTTAGGCTCGTTGGGTACATTTTTAAGTTTTATATCAAAAGTTATATATTAAACGTTAGTCATTTAGTATGTAAAAACATAACGTAGATAACAAATGAAATAATGATCATCATCCGGCCTTATACATCTTTTCAGATGATGAAGCAGCGCCTATTCGGAGAGAGCAATGCCGCTCGTGACTAAATAAGCCGATTCTGGAACGACACTTACGTCCGCACTTACGGCACGCAAATTGAGGGTCCGTTGTACCGGACCGCTCATCAAGGCTGGATTCTTTGATCTGATAATTTTGAAATATAAAATTCTACATTGGTATCTATCTCTTTGGGTTTGATAATGAAATCCAGTAGTCATTAAATCGTTACCTAAACCATCAACACCGAAAGACAACAACTCAGAATGCAATCAGTTACAAGAAAAAAACAGTTTACTAGACCACATTTGTAGAAACTTTTAGTAACTTCTTAATTTCTTCTTCTTTCTTAACTTGTTATATTTATGTGATGCAGTCAAAACTCATAACGAGTCAATAATACTACTTAAAGACTAGCAAAATTAGTTAATTGATTATATAGACTATTGAATGAATAGGTTGGTCAAAAGTAGTTTTGACTGAAAATTATTGGTTATCAATAGGTGGATAAATTGGTCTGCAAATTTGCGGTCAAAAGTACTTATTTTTAAAGTCGCTCTATGCGATTTTTCCTATTTGGGATAGGATATTGCAGGCTGAATCACTTGATTCTATGCTGCGGAGGCCGTCGGTCCCGGCTACGATACTAAGATGGTAGTCATTTACAACCACTCATCCGGATTGTGTCTGCACGTGGGTTACGATCCATTTTCCCCATAGCTATGCTGTGTGGAAAGGTCTGTGCTCGTTATAGTCTGATGATGATGATGTGTTGTAGGTAACGGACCTATATAACAGCCATTATAAATATAACAACTCGTATTAAATAATCCGTACCTTCGTCTAAAAGAATGGTTTCACTCCTTTGTTCAATAAGAGTAAAAGAAAAGAAAAACAAACGAACTTCCAAAAGCAATGACTGCAGCCAACGGCTCCCTGGAACGAAACGAATTCAAATAATTCACAAATTATTTCGCTTCTGGTCGCGGAAACAAATAAAATCGAGCGGGGGAACATTTTCGTTTCTAGCAAACAGGTTTCTTGGCAGATTGCAATCCGACCAAGCGTCGCATATAAGTAGGCATGTGCAGAATTAAAATATGGGTCATGTTTTTATGGATAGGTTTAAAAATATTTGAAATATTGGTCTACAGCAGTGGGATGAATTTCTCAAATTGTACTTTTGTTATTACAGTTTATACGAACTTATGTATTTAAATTGTGTTTTTTACCTATATGAGTTTATTGCATTCCATATTTGTAACAGAGTTTTTCCTTGGTTGAGTAATAAATGAATATTTATTTATAATATTCCCTATTCAATTATTTTCTCTTAGTTACAACACTCACCCCTCAGATTTTCGTTCTCAATTCTATCATCAGACTTGGTATGAAGGAAATCGTACCTACTATCGTACTTTTTGTACGATAGTAGGTACGATTGCACTGCTTACTAGATAATCCACGTTAATTTGATATATCAAGAAGTATTCCAATACAGACCAAAGCTTGCACGGCTACGGCAATACTAAAATTGACATTTTAAATCTGTCATATAGGAATAAAATAGTTTAAATAAATTTTTAAAATAATGCTTAATTTTTTTGGTTGAGTATACACCCACATAAAAACCTTAATTATTTATGCCATGTAAACTATATTTTTTTTTCCGCAACTCTATTTTTGCTGCACATAAATGATCTGCTTATGCCCGGTATCATTGGGTATGCAGACGACAGCACAGTTACGGATAGATATTTATCGGATGCAAGGGCCAGTAAGGAAGAAACCCAGTCTTGTCGAGAGGCCATGGTAAGCCGTGTGGATGCGTCCCTTCAAGCAGTCTCCTCTTGGGGTGATGCTAATCTGGTGACGTTCAACGCTACCAAAACACAGGCGTGTCTGTTCTCCACGAAACGGAGCAATTCGAGCTTGCTCCGACTTTCCGGAATGTACCTGTCGCAGTGACTGATAGCCTAGAGCTTCTTGGTGTTCATCTCTCTGCCAATCTCAACTTCGGCCAATATATCGAGTCCAAAGCAAAGACTGCAGCAAAAAAGCTTGGGATCCTTTCCAAGGTTAGGCGGTATTTCACCCCAGGACAGCTTCTAGCATTATATCAAGCCCAAGTCCGGTCTTGTATGGAATACTGCTGCCACCTATGGGATGGATCAGCCAAATACCAACTGGCTGCTTTGGACTCGATTGAGCGGCGTGCTGAGCGGCTCATTGGCGACCCTACTCTGACTGACGCTAAGCTGCAAAGCCTCGAGCATCGTCGTAGAGTTGCACGGCTGTCGGTTTTTTACAGGGTACATTTCGGTGAGTGTGCGATGGAATTACACGCGTTAATTCACCAGCCCCTTTTTACCATCGGGATACAAGACGGAGGCGAGCGTTCCATCCTTACGTGGTAGACATTCCACACATCCGCACAGCCTGCTTTGGTGCCTCGTTCCTAATGCGCACCGCAAAGGAATGGAATTCTTTGCCTCCTTATGTGTTCCCCGATCATTACAACCTGGCCGTCTTCAAGGCAAGAGTGAATAGGCTGTTTCTAGGCAGGCATGATCCATCTTCGGCCACATCATCACTTACCATCAGGTGAGATGGCGGTCAAATGTCTGCCTATAAAGGATAAAAAAAAAAAAAAAAATGTCCTCGGAGAGATAATACCTTCTAGGCCATTTCCTACAATGATCATTTTAGTTCTATAAATTTGTATATTTTACCTTGAAAAGGTGTTGGTCGATTTGAACACCTAGGTACGAGTATTTTATGTCACTGACTTCGTACAACAGCATACACTTACAATTATTTTTCACCCACTTAAAAGTTCGTAGTTTAATAAAATGTGTATTTTAATTACAAAGTCGGATCTTGCCAAATGCTTTTTGTTAATATCCCGACATTCATACAGCGTCCTCTAGCCCCTAATTGAACGAAGCTTAACGAAATGTTCTTTTATGTAAATATTAAGGGTCAGAAAAATTGGGTTCAGCAAAGAAGATACGTACCTAGACTAGGTTTTGTCTTCGTAAGTTTTCATTCACTCTAGGTCTCACCTGTGCATATCTGTGTAGTAGTGGTATTGGTGTAGGAAAATACTCGTAGTGCTTACTTAAACGTAAAGGAAAATGTCGTTAGTGTAAATTAGAAAGAAGTGTGTTCTTAAGAAACCTCCTTGTGAAACTTTACAAGTCACAGGTCTAAAATGTTAGCTATAATGAATTTGGTGTTCCCCAGGGTAGCATACTTGGTCCATTTCTCTTTCTTCTATATATTAATGACCTTCCTAACGTAACCGAACACCAATGTATACTGTTTGCAGATGATACCAGTATTTTAAATAAATGTAATGATAAAATTAACTATGAGCAAGATTTAAATAAGACACTAAGTAATAATAAAATGGTTAATGAATAATAATCTTCACATCAACTTGACCAAAACGAACAAAATACAACTCCAAAATTATAATGCTAAGAACATTGCTCTTCGTATTACTTATGACGATAAACTTATTGAAGAAGTTAAAACTGCAAAGTTTTTAGGCATAATTCTTGACCAAAACTGTAATTGGAAACCACATGTTGAATCAGTGTGTAGCAGGCTCGATAGATTTGTATTTGTCATAAGAAGATTAAGAGCAGTTGTATCCCAAGAAGCAGCATGAATTGCATATTTGGATACGTTCACTCTGTGCTTTCTTATGGTTTGTTATTATGGGGGAATTCTGTAGAGGCAACGAGGTCATTCATAGTTCAAAAAAGGTGCATAAGAGCACTTTGCAAACTAACGAGTAGGGATTCGTGTAAACCTTGGTTCAAAAAATTAAATATATTATTACCATTGACATGTTTATACATCAAAGATATTTGTGTATTTGTAAAAGGAAACCAAAATTATTTCCAAAAACATTCACTTGTTATTGTACGAAAGACAAGGCATCAAAATCGTTTGTATATTCCTAAGTGTTCCCTTGAGTTGTTTAAGAAAAATGCCTTTTGTATGGCTATATGCATTTATAATAAATTACCAGATCATCTAAAAGAATTACCTATGACGCAGTTTAAAAAGAAGCTTTTTAAAATTTTGATTAATAAATGGTATTATAAATAAAATGATTTTTCAAGTGACAATTTAGATTATTTATAGGTAGGTTAGGTAATAAGAGAAATGACTCAATAATAAAATATATTTGTAAAATTTCTATATTGTATACTTTGACATTTAATGATGATAATTTGTTTCTTATTATTTTAGCTATAAGTAATTAATATTTGCACGCCATTTTACTGTAAAGGATACCAGTAATTTAAAAAAATATGTATAATACTTACATTCGAGCAAATAAATGAATTCTATTCTATTCTATTCTATATTATTATCCAATATCTATTTGATTGATATTTACAAAATTTGGGAACATTTTGAAAGCGCACCGCTCCGATGAACTAAAATTCTTGAAAACGTCAGATTTGGATTTTGAAGGGTTCCGTAGCCGCAAGTAAAATAAAATAATTGTTAATTTCATGGTATTAATGTACATCTCATATATTTTTTATTTTATCGATATTAGAGGGGGAATTTTATTAAATTTAAAATAAAATTTATTAGTTTGTGCAATATACATTGATATCCATGTGGGTGGGTTTCATAAAAATAATTAGTTTTTGATCAATAATGGGTAACTTGAAAATATACTTGTTTTTCAAGCTTCTTGTAAAAATCTAAATGCGGTTCATAAAACATGTATATTTACAAAGATTCAACAGTATAGTTCTTATTGTTTCGGAGAATGAAGGCATGACAAAGGACGGACTGACAGACATACATAAATAATCTGAAGAGAATCCTTGGCATTTGGCTACGGAACCCTAATAAAAAAGACGCTACAATGTCAAATGCCTCCACCGCGATGCACCGGCTCATTACTACGTCTTCTGTCGATCGTATAATTTGCGTTTCGATGAAAACTAAACTTTGAAGCTGAAACCAGTTTTCTTCAACCAAGATAATTGATCAGTTCTTAATTTATAAGATTTTCTTATATTCTTATGTGAAGACGAATTTAAAGCTTACATTGTTTAGGTTGTAAGTTATTAAGGCAAGTGTAAGAGTTCATGGTATTCGAAATGTGGGCGATGATTAAATTACATTTATTAGCCATATTTAAACAACATACTACTTATATAATAAAAGACATTATCTGTAATACTGTTCTAACAGTTGTTATCTTGCATTAGTGCGGCAAACTAACCGTAAGTCAAACGGCGCGTAATGAATGTGAAATGATAACAAATTTAATTAAGTTTGATCGAGATGGTGATACGAGAGGGCGGGGATTGGCGTCCGAGTTCCGCATGTAAATGCGAGCGGCACCGTACTCTGCCGGGAGGAATGGAAAATATATATCAGGCCGAGCGAAAAGTCCACTACACACCCCGGGGTGGCGCGGACGTGCCTCCGGTTCAAACGAGCCCGAGAAACCGCTCGCTTCACCATCGCCAATGCACGTCCTGCGACGTCACAATGCAAGGGAATCAACGCCACCCCTAACTCTACACTATTGCGAACACAATCAAATTGGTTATGACCACTCAATCAACATTTAATACCCAATAACAGTATGGTAGCCGGACGGCACACAGCCTCGCAAAAACACCCGCAGTAAGCATCTTTTAGATGTAATTTCAGATTTTGTGGCCTCGAGAAACTCCGGGGAAAATAAATATGCTTAAACCCGACCCTGCACAGGCAAAAGAGGAAAAAATATTTGAAATTAAGAAAATATTTGTTTTACAGTTGTGTAAACATCTCTAATTACGACCTGTTCAAATTATTATTTTTTCTTTGCACCGTGCGGAGCGGCGCTCTAATTAACATCTATTACAGGTATTTCGGGAACAGAGGAGTATCATTTGGCGAAGGGCGCTGAGTACACTCAATTAAACGAGCCCCCCCGCGGCCGGCCGCGCCTCTGCCTCATCAGGCTAGCCCTTTCCTTATATTTATATTTTGCTCGACGTAATTATTTAGGAAGTAGAATTTTCTGTGAGATTTAAGGAGTGTAGTGAGATGATGAGTGTGCCAGGGCTGAGTAGGCTGCCAAGCGGCGTTGTCCGAGGCGTCCGCGGGCGGCGCCAGCTCCGCGGACGCTGCCTCCCCTCCCCGTGGTCACCCGTTCGGAACGCACCCCCGCCCCGTGCCCGCCACCCTCTTTAAAAGCCAGTGGCGAGCTTCAAGAGAAAGTGCCGTGTGTATCTACACTCACATGCGTAGAACCATCTTTGACGAGAGCCGAGGCCCCCGGATTATGGAGGCTGCCACCCCGTATGCGTAAGTGCGTACACACAAAGCCTTCCCACATACATTTGCATAGTGACATTGTATGCTAATAATGTATGTGACCACTCGGCCCCTGCGGCCGCGTCTTTCAATAGATCGCCTCCAGCTCCCTTGCTACCCTCGTGCCGTGAGCTGTCTCCACTGCCGTTCTCTAATTAAAATCCGTCATGGATTACCATTTTACTGTTCGAATTGTTTTTTTTTACATAAATGCAACATTAAACCTATGACTACCTAAAAAGGAACAATAAAAATATAAATATATTTTGATTTTAACTACGTAAACTAATTCTAGATAAAACAGCATTTGAAATAATCATGGTAGACAGGTAACTAGTCCACGTACATATATAGTCGCAGATAACTGAAGGCGAAGGAATTGAATATGTGATTTTGATTTACATATGTGACTATGTACGAGCGAGGAGAATTTCTTGAAGTTTCGTCGATATAATGGTGGGGGACGATAGTGCGCGTGTGTGCGTGTGTCCGAGCCATGCACGTTACGCAGATTTCTCTAACGATTTTCCCGGAGTGTGAAATGTAAAATAAGGGGTTAGACGAGGCTGAGCCCTCCCCCTCTTCGTCCCGCACCTCCAAATTGATGACCAGCCACCCACCGGGAGATCTGTTCAAATTTAACACATATCGTATTTAAAAGTAAAACGGTTCGGTACCTTATCCCCGCTCATTAATATTCCCTTGAAAATTGTTGGAATATTTTGCACGGAGCGATTTCTAATTTCACTCGAGAAATGAAATCATTTTCACTCATTTTTCATGTGTTAATCTTGTTGCCAAAAGATGCTTTTTAGGTCAGTAGTCTAGCAGACTAGTGTCGCATACGTTTGAGGGCATTCACATACGTCACCTGAACTTTTTACTTTTGGCTGACCCTCATTACTTTATGTTTTATCGGCAATAGAATTAATGCCTTAGAGACTTAGAACTCACACGTTTGGAGTATAAATGTGTTGGTCTTAAAAATATATTGAGGTTTGCAGTACATTTTTTTTAATTGAACAGTTTGCGGGGAGACACTTGCAAAGTTGAAAAAAGAGTCCACCCTTCGCTCTAATGTCTAAATATGGGATATATACAATTTTAAAATATATATGATTTACATTACTATTCTAACAACTTTTGGTTTGAATGATATCTTCTAGTCTGTCCTTTTTTTTGTGTCTTAAACGGTGAACCACTATTTTATAATTATAATGTAGTAGATGCCTAAACTCATTTTATTTTATGGTACTTGATGCTGCGGAATCCTCCATGGGAAAGTCCGACTCGCACTTGGCCAGTTATTTTGTCTTGTTATTAGCACACCTATGTTGGTTTCGTAGTATAGTAGATATTAAATCGTTTTGAACTATTCTTTAAAAAGTCATGTCACTTTGTCATTACGTTTTTTTTTCATTAATCATAGAAATTTTGTTGAAAGTCAGTTCATACATTTTAATCCATTTTTAGTTTTAGTTTCATTACTTAGTAGTTTTTGGTTAAATGTTTTTCAGCGAAGTTAATTAAATTTACAATAATTATTATCATATCAAGCAATAAGCTTGCTTCCAATAGCATCATACTTCCTATAGCATGTACTGATGCAGGATACTCGTAGTAAGTATCTTTTAAACCCAAGGAATGGGTTATGTAATGTGCGTCAACTCAGTAGTTATTTAAAAACACAAATAATAAAATGTTAGGTAGTATTACAACACCACAGTAACTCAAAGATCGTGTAATCTGTACATTAATAAAAACAAAGTAATAATAAAAAGGATTAATTAAAAAATATCAACAGTTATTAACAATTTCGTATTTTGCTCTTATCAAAAAGGAACTTTTGCATCATACGTATAGAATCTTTTTTGTGCTGCAGCAAAGCCTCAAACATCCCATTGTCATTCCCGGCGCATCAAACTGCATAAACACTGACCGATATTAAATTCTTAAAACAACGCAGCGGCACCGCTCACCCTAACCGGTCGCAACCACCCCGTAGATAACTGTAAATCGTTTTTTATCCCCTGCATTCCTATGCACCCCTATCATCCCTACCGGTTGATCGTGCTCTTCTATTTTGTACAGATCCACGTTCCAATCTGGCCGGAATTAAAACGACTGTCAGCCTGGCGCATCGAGCTTTCAATGTTGTCCGCCATTTTGTATAGGAATCTCAAATTAGTTTCAATTTGTCTAATACATTTAATGCATGTACGAGAAAAGCAATGTACCTAACCTGCTCGTATTTTTGACGCTGTCAGCTTATGTTTGTTTTATTTTTAAATAACAATATTTTATTTGGAATAGTTGCACGTCATTTTACGGATCATGGATATAACTTATCCTACCTACTGATATTTTATTATTATAATAATAGTTACATATTAAGATAGTATTAAATTAAATGTATCCTCGCGCAGGAGTGCTTTATGTTTTTACTGAATGTATTACTCAAAATGCACAGATGATAATGGAATTAATTTGTATCCATTGAAGTTCCTTCAAATGGTTTTACTGATTAAATATTTCATTATTCTTAAAACAAAAACAATAAAACAAATTCTCAGCACAAATGATTCACACCTAACATCAATTACTTAAGCATTCAACGCGAAGTAATTTGCTCATCACGGAAAAACACAAGTTATTTCGGAGGCGTCAGTCAAAATCGCAAACGCATTTGACGTCGGTGCAGGCGCATCTTTGTAATGGCGGTCGTGTGTGCGTTACGTCGCGATGCACCATGCTTGTATGTGTGCCGAGCGCTTCTCGGAATCATTCTTCGTTTACAGTGTGCGTGCGACTTGAGTTTTACACCTGTGGATAGGGCTGTCCATTTTGAAATAAATAATTGTGAAAGGAATAACAATTTTTAAAATACTTTAAGGAAACAAAGCGTACTCCAGTTATAAGTCAAACGCCTATTATTAACTAAACCGCCTAAACGTAATGTCCTAGTGAGTGATAGCACACTGATCATAGAAGATCACAATGATTTTGATGATATAATAGGACAAATTTAATGAAATAATTATGTGTGTGTGTATGATTATATTGCAGTAAAAGAATAAAAATGTTATCGTAATAGGAAATATAATTTGACATTAGGTTTGATTATTATTACCCGAAGGAGACTGCGTGAGTACCGACCTCAATAGTACCTAATTTCTTGACATCTTTTTATTTAAGCTCAATTTCAAAGAGCTACCAAGCATTAAGATTCCAAGTCACATTAGCGCACCTTGTGGAACCGCGAACGCACAGTTGCGCTAATGTTTGACTTGGACACAGTTTAGGGATCTCTGGTTTACCATTGGAGAGATACCACAAACATCTTTTTAATTATTTGTATTATGGTAGCATTGATTGATTTTACTAATTTTGTTAATTTCCTCTTCCACCTTCAACCTTTCGCAGTCCACTGCTAGACTTAATTTAATCCCAATTTATTTGTTATATTTTTTATTAATTTGTCCTCCTTAAGTTATTTTAATTATGTTCCTCACGAAACAATGCATTAAACTTTTGTTTAACAAAGTAATGGCAGCCCTGCTTATAAAGACAGTGCCTGTGTGCGTCCGGCGTGAGGGTGGAAGCGATGTTGCTAGATGCATTTTTTCGGTGCACTGGTGTAAATTTGACAACGTCGCGTGATTCGGACTCTTCGCTAGGTGAATGTTATTTCGTAGAAATGCAGTTAAACTTTCAAAGACGTGTTTGACATAAATGCAGGCGTGTTGTTTTTCAGTGACTTAATTTTTACAAAATTATTGCGGATTAGAAGATATATAGTATTATTATAAGACATGATGCTAAGAAATCATAATATTTATTTATTAATTATTTATGCACACAGAAAATTACCAAATGTAATTGAAATATGAGTACAAAGGTACTACTTATTTCATATGGAATCTCTTCCAGCAGTCCTAAGAAAGGAAAATAAATAACTGAAACAGGCAGATTAAGTGCACATCCATGTATAAGCTTAGTATGTTACGATATCTTAAACAAATATAAATACAATAAAATAAAAATACATATTTAAAAAACGTCCATCCCCTTTACAAGAACTACAAACATACAATAAAAACAGAACATTACAATACACATACAAATCAGAACAAAATAATTACAATAAATAATTATACATATATAAAATAAATTGATATATCAACTAGAAAGATAGAATTCCTTGACACGTTTTTTAAAAATGGAAACACTAGGGCTGTCACGCATCTTAGCGGGAAGAGAGTTCCACAACCTAACTGCATGAACAGTGAATGAATAGGAAAAGAAGTCAGACTTATGCGGTGGAAAAGCAAGTATAGATTTTAAGTGAGTGAACTGCATGAATCTTCAGTATTACGAGTAAAAGAAAAACGAAACTTTAAGTACGTGGGATAGAAAGGTTTATAAAGAACGTTGTAAAGAAAACAGAGAATACGAGAATTCCTACGAAGTCGAATAGGAAGCCATCCAAGCTCAGACCTATACTGCGAAACATGGTCATACTTCTTAAGCCCAAAAATAAATCGGATGAAAAGGTTTTATAGACGTTCCAACTTATTCAACTGCTCCTCTGTGTCATCGAGATAGCATACATCAGCGTAATCGAGTAAAGGCTGTAAAAGAGATTGGGAAAGAGCGATTTTAGTTGACCTAGGTAAGAAGTTTTGGAGTAATTTAAAGAGTGCAAGGAAAAATGTACTGTAAATGTAATGTAATAATATGTTTAATATATAAGAAAATATATATTTTTGTTTCATTTTTAGCGTGGTCGATTGTAGATTACGAAAGTCATGTAACAATAGCTAACAAACACATAACAACAATAGCTAATCTAATAACTTACTTAGTAATATTAGTTCTTTACAATATTATACCTATATGTCAACGGAAACTAACAAGAACCACAAATGTATTTAGTTCCTTGGAAATTTATAATTTATTTCGTTGGATTCTACACTAGAAATTAATTGTATTATTGTTCAATTTATCTTTCGTATAGAATACAGTACATAAAATTTAAATTGACACTGACTGTACCGTACAAGAATAACCATAGTTACATTGTTTACCAAATGGGATTAAATGTATGAAGTAATGAAATGTTTACCAAACACAACTTTTTGATAGGTACAATTTAAGGTTTACCACATAGGAAGTAGCCGGTCTCCAGTATCCCAGCAACAATATAAGGGTGGTAGTCGCTAACTCTTTATTGTTTATCTAATCGCTGCTATATGCTGGGATCTATCCCCTTACATATTAAGTGTTTTATCAGAAAAATAATTTCAGCGGATACCTACCTATGTCCTAACGTCAACTATTCCGCAATGCTTTAAGACGAAAGTCTTTCAGCAATGCGTCCTACCCGTACTAACATACGCAGCTGAGACATGGACACTGACTGCGGGATTGGTTCACAAGTTCAGTCACTCAACGCGCAATGGAGCGAGCTATGCTTGGAGTCTCTCTTAGGGATAAGATTAAAAATGATTTAATTCGTAAGAGAACTAAAGTTACCGACATAGCCCGCCGGATCAGCAAGTTGAAGTGGCAGTGGGCTGGTCACGTATGTCGCAGAACCGATGGCCGTTGGAGCAGACGAGTTCTAGAGTGGAGACCGCGTCTTGGCAAGCGTAGCGTAGGACGCCCTCAGGCCCGATGGACCAACGACTTGCGAAAGGTCGCTGGTGGAAGCTGGATGAGAAAGGCGGAGGACCGGGATGTCTGGCGCAAAATGGGGGAGACCTATGTCCAGCAGTGGACTGCAATAGGTTGAAGAGAGAGAGAGAGACCTACTGAATTACATAGGCCTTCCCCATTGCATATCCATGGGGAAATTGAGACCTAACCTATATAGCGAACCCAATCCGGATTGGTGGGTATTAATAACTACCATACTACGAATAAGTGTTGTCATGATCACCAACACAGCTGTGTCACCGACGACGGGGTCCTTCGTCGCGATGCCCTGTCGTTTCGCCCAGTCCTTATTCGCGTTATCGTACGTACCCGGTTGCTTTTCTCCCCTAACATAACTGGTTACCTAGCCCCCTGCAACGCCCTAAGCTGAGGTTTGTGTCTCACTGTGGGACACCCTTAGGCTCATTGCATACATTATTGGGCTGAGAGCCATTTCCGCTCGCCAATTGTCCGGTAAAGCTGAGAAGGGCCTTCGGCCAAAAGCAATTAGTCATTCTGAAAAAGAAACGCAATAGTAAAAGCTATTGATACAGAAGTATAATAGTATCCATACTATTTATTTTTGAACAGTTTCTAAGACATACACTTATTACATTGACAATATACATTAGTAAGAGATACAAACAAGTAGTGAAGACTTAATTACAAACTGCCACGACAAGCATAGCTGATATAGAAGCAGTTTTGCAAATCGTATTTGACAGAATTTAAATATAAATACTATACTAAAAAAATACAAATTTAATTTCTAAAACTATTGGAAGTATCGAAACTAATGCTGCTAACTATTGCTTTAATTCCACTCCTGGTCGTTCCTGACGCTATCCTAATATCAGGGTAAGCATGGCGGGCCTAGCAGTGAGCTAGCAACGACGGAGACGCAGTGATATCTAACCGGCTTCCCGTATCCTCTTTTGTGGCACAGGACGAAGTGTCGGGTTTTGGTGGGTAATTGCTGCCAACTACCAACTCTGGCAGCACTAGCCCCACATATCTATACCGATCCCGACCGGTGTGGAATATGAGGCCATTCCGGATGGAACAGAAACGACAGTGTAGACGGAAAATATAAAAAGATAGATAACAATAAATTTTAGTTTTAAAGTTAACGGTACATAATTAAATTCTGATAACCCAAGTCTTCATAAAATTGTTTCCCATTATTTAAAGCATCCATCTTTCATTCATTGTAAGACAAAAACACGGGCAAAACAACACAGAGATCGTCTTAGGGGTCACAATTACATATGATACCTACTGCATATAAGCACTGCCAAATTGTTATTAGTAATCGGCAAATAATTACAGGCTTGCAGCGGTTTGTGGCCGTACAATTCATAGAATTAGCCCAGACAATGTGACCTTTCGCGCCTTGATTTACTGGATCGGCCAGCGACTTTGTTTAAAATATTTTATTATTGAGATTTTATGCACTGTGAAGCTAGGGTGTCGAATGGGTTAGTAGCGGTATTTTTAATATTTAATATGTAAACTTAGATAATATATATTTTAAATAAAACTACTTATAAAGTATACTGCGCTTTGGATGGCAGATGTAAATTTTATGGAGGAGGCCTATGTCCAGCTGTGGCCTGCTATGAGTTAAAGAGTGGGAGAAAAACCAGCTATCCCGAAGAATCCCGAAAATGAGATCACATGACACTTTTACCTTATAGTGCTTAGCTTAGCTGTATACAAAAGTTTCACTGCCTATATCTCTCTTCAACCTAGAACACCATCACCATCAGCTCATTATACGTCCCCAACGAGGGGCACGAACCGACCCGTATAGAGTGTACAGACTTAAGTCGTCCGCGCGGGCTTAGTGCGGATTGGCCGACTGAATAAATATCCATCATCCCCCAGACCAATACAAATAGACATGTTCATGTACACAACCTACTGGGAGGGCTGAGGTTCAAATCCCGCCACGTACCAATGTGTTTCCATATTTCGAAATTATATGTTCGTTATCCGACGCTCTTACGGTGAAGGAAAACATCGTGAGGAAACGTTCATGCACGCCTGCGAAGAGATTCAAAGGTTGTGTGTAAAGTCGTCTAATCCGCACTGGGCCCGCGTAGACGACTTAGGTCTAATCACCCTACACGGGTAGGCTCGTGCCCCTCGGCGGGGACGTTTATTGAGCTGTGATAATATACACAAATGTTTGTACAGCCCGGGGATCGAACCTGGAACTCTTGGTGTAGTAGCCGACTGTCTCAACCATTAGGTACACCAAATGGGTCGTCAGAATAAATTATATTACATTAAATTATAAAGGACCATTGCGTTAAATTGTCACCACCTATAATCTTCTCGCTAGTGCCTTTGATAGTGCTCAGGGACAAATCATTTAGCAGAGAGCAGAGAGCAGAAGTTAGGTAGGTTCGATTCCCCGTAGTGTTTCTCCTCAGTCCGCGTAAACGGCGTGTGCCAGCCCGCTTAATCCCCCAAATATATATTTCGTTACTGTTTAAGTCACCTGTCGTCTTAAGTCATAAATAATAGATAAGTTCAATACTTTACCATTAAATTTGTACACATTTACATAGTGACAGCATTATCCGACGCTATCATTAGACCCTCTGGGCAAGCAGGACATGACATAAGGAGCACCATCGTTTGGGCCGCTCCACAAAGACAGTCCAAATTAAGGCCACCTGAAAATCTTCACCTGGCCAAATTGTCCGGCCTGTCAAAGTAAACCATATTTAGAGACTTCTAGATCGGCCAAGACAATTTATCTAAAGGTGGAAGCCTTCCACTAAGGGGGACAAAGCGATACGGCCAAGTAATCATCCCAGCCAAAGTATTAAAGATTTAATGGTAACGTTGTCACTGTAGCAAGCTTTTGGGCTTCCATGGTTATGTTTTTACGGTAATAAGAAGAGTTATCTTTTTTTACAGTATAGGGGGCAAAATAGCAGACAGACACCTGATAGAAAGTGAATACTGCCGCCCACGGACATTTGTAACACCAAAGGAGCTAAAAATGCGTTGCGAGCCTTTTAAACTTAATCATTTACTTATCCAAATAAACATCAATCAATCAATCATTTATTATACCTTTACCTTTTTAATATTATATACAGATTTGAAACCATAGGTGATCTGCTGTCATCAACAGCATTCAATTTGACAAAAACACCCATTTGTTTGACTTTCCGGCATTCGGCATCTTGCTGTGACTTTTTTGTAACAATAGAACGAACCTTTGAAAATACAATATTAAAAATTTAATATTATATCTAAACAAAATAATAAAAAGAACACACTTTAGGTAAGGATTCGAAGATGCTGGCAGCGTACCCCTTTGGATCGCTAAACGAATTCTTTGACCGAGGTAGCTGCCAGATCTTAGGACTTCAGTGATGTCGACTAATCGTATCGAAATTACCGTAAAAAAAGGAAAAATTAGAATAAATTCTAAAAAAATATTGTCAAATGTTACATTATCAGCGGACACTTCCACCGTTTTAATAATTTAAAACGAAGGTTTATGTGTATTGAAAACTATATGTTATGTAGGTATTAAGAATATATAAATTTCATTAGGTTTTCATTCCAGTCAACATCCCTATGCTTAATTAATACTAAAAATTAAAACGTAATATAGTATAGACTTAACAGAAATTTCACATTCGTCTGATCTGGTGGTTTTGAGCTACAGTTTTTATTATCAATATAATATTTTGATTAATGGCAATCAATAACCCTAAAAAGCTGAAGGGACGTTTAGAAGTTATTCTCTTGGGAACTAAAAGGACAATGTTGTTTTAGATATATACTCTGATTCATACTTTACCTCATATTATTAATTGTTTCGTTAATAGTCCATGTTGGAGTGTTCATGAGAAGAATTATTATTCGCCAATAATTATGACGTGAAAATTATTTTATTAATTAAAAGATATATAATCCAGAATATGCATATCGGTCTGTGTAATTTTGTCGACTAAATAGGCATCTTAATTATAATCAAATTCTTCTAACAGCGTAGTTTTAAACTAAGCATTTAAGCTTTAAACTTGTAACTCCTATGTGCCTTAATAACAAGGGGTCTTCGTAAGTCTTCTTACTAGTTACGCACATTCAGAAACAATTAATAGCTACTAGTGAATAAATACTTAATTCTTGTTCTCCTGCTTTTGGATTAGTTAGGGTTAACATGGGGTCATAAACCATATTATGAGACATATTAATGTGTAATAATGGGTGTAATTGACTTAGAAAGTAAGAAAAGAAAGAAAGAAAAACATTTATTCTGGCAATGCCTCCTGAGATAACGTCACTAACAAAATTACATTTAATACAAAGTAGACAATAGATCAATGCTATAAAAATTAACTTCTTCTTCTTTCTATTTTATGGCTTTTAGCGTGTTTTCCACGATTACGCCAATGACACGTACGAGTACGATAGCTAATACATGTAACGGGATTTTTATTTCCCTGATTGAATTTCGAACTAGAATAGCGCTATTTTATCATAACAAAAACAAATGAATCATGTGAGAAACAAAACGTAATAACATAAAAATAAAAGTGAGCTTTATTTGACATAAATATAAATATTGTACAGACAATCACACAGCGCCATCTAGTCCCAATTTGACCAATTAGCTTGTTTCTTGTTTACATAGAAAATCCGAGAGCAAAACAGACATGTTCTTGATACACAAAAAGGTTAATATTGCCCGGGGATCGAAAGCGGAACCCTTGGTTATACGACTTAATTTACGCCTCGGTTGTAGGTAATGGTTGTTGTCATTGGCGATAATCAGTTCTGTAATTTTCACTGCCTGCATCAACCGTTAGCTTGAAACAAGTAATTCTAATCATAAATAATAATTTGTGTACTTTACTAGATCATCGCGATCGGGCATTCCCAATCATTATCTTGTTTTTAAGGGTTCCGTCGCCACATGGCAAAAGCGGACCCTTATAGATTCGTCGTGTCTGTACTAGATTTCTAGTATTTTTTTATAAATTGAATGGTTTACACGAGAGACAATCGAAAGTTGAAAAAAGTTTGGATCCCCCCTCTCCACTAACTTTTAAGTATGGGATTGATAAAACAAAAAAAAAATGAAGACATAACCATGGTACCTAACAACAAATTTGGTTTAAACGATTTTTAGGGTGTAGTTTTTTAATACGTCATAAACGATGAACAACTATTTTCTCATTATAAAGGTGCTGTAGAAGATGTCTAAGTAACTAAAAAATATTTTGTTTTATGTTACCTGTTACTGCGGCACCCTCCACGGGCGATTCCGATCGCACTTAAAGATAAGATGTACATTATGAACAATATATATTTTTCTTTAATTAACACCTACACTTTGATAAAATACAGGTGTAGGTTCGATGAAAAAAATATATTGAGTTTCAGTTCAATGAATGACTTTAGCGGTTCACAGAATACATAAGTTTGAACATTGTAGTGCCAATAGTTTCGAAGAAAAAAGGGTTTGACGTACGGACGTACAGACAGATATGACGAATCTAATAGGGTTTTTGCCATTTGGCTAGGCTTGCCAAGGAGTTAATTACAAACTAACTGACTTATTTAAAACATTCAAATTTTAATGTTTATATTTATACTAGCTTCAGAACGGTTACCGCGGAAATAATTCCTACTATTGAGTAAGTCACTTTTATCATAAGAGTTTCCATAAAAAGTGCATTTTGTGTACAATACAAGGGTCAAAACAACAACACATGCACTGATAACATTGTCATATCTGTGAATTTTTCTGTGAAAAAGCTCTCGTAAAATACCACGAGGTCGTACTAACTCATTATCTCCTTAAATTTTATGAATAGAAGTTTTACCAATTTTCAATAGCGATAACAATACTCCACACCATGTAGCACAGGCTCAATTATAATCCTATTGTGTTTAGTTTTCTCGAGCAATAAAATTCTAAAACACTCACCGCGAGGCTTGCAAATAGCAAATCTAGCGTTATTGTCTGTCACCCTTTTGTTTCGAACTGTGAATAGGATACTGGGAATTACAGGAAACTGTATATTCAACATATAATATTAAATATACACAGTTTCTGTCGGCTTAGTAAAAAGAGCAAATTCACAATTATTTGATGGCAAATTCTAGTATAGAAACCTTGCTTGCGATCAAACTTTCAATCCTATTAAGAGTATTTCTCATGTTTTTATAAAATGAGTACACAAATATGTTTACTCCTAGTTATTTGTTATTTTTACTAGATACCTTAATCATATTTGTAGTGCTTCAAACCTAGATAACTTATTACCTAAGAAGAAGAAAATGATGCATTTTGTTTTTGTGACGGCGTGAGAGCGTAATAAACAGAGTTAATATTAGTATGGATTTTGACGCCAGTGTAGATGATATCATTCGTATTTAGCTTTTTGTGGGGTTATTTAAGCTCTATATTGCCACCGTTTTTTATTACTTGTACTTGTAACCTTGAAAACTGTGTAAAGTCCGTTATAAAATCCCCCCTCTTTTAAGGCTTTTAGTGTCTGTTTCCAAAAAAAATATGCAAGTGTTTTTGTTATTGATAAATAATAGTTCACATGCCAATTTTAAGTTTTCTACCTTAAAAATTGCGATGAGTCCTGTATAAACTTCACCCCACTCTTTTTAGGCTTTTGGGGCCGATTTCTGAGAAAAAAGTGATGGATGTTTTTTGCCGTGACAAATAGTCCACATACCAAAAAGTCCCATACAAAGTCTCCCCCCTTCCCACTTTAGAGGTTTTGGGGGTCGATTACCGAAAACAAAGGATGCAAGAATTGATTGGTGTTTCATATATAATTGCCCCCCTATTTATGCTTTATCCCTTAAAAATTGCGGAAAGATCCATTCAAACTTCCACCCCTCATTTAGGAAATGGGAGGTTCATGTTGGACAAACAGTATCCTAGTTCTTTTACCAGGTTACCGCCTAAGTCACCACTGAAAGTACAATTTTTGATTTGAAAAAAAAAATGAATGAACCTGCAAATAAATAACAAGCGAATTTTGAACTCACAGTGTGTGGAAATACGGGTTTAGAACGACTTATTAAATGTCACTGGCATTTTGTTAGTGAGTAATAAGCAGAGGTAACTTTGGTACTTGTCGAGTGGTGTAATGGTTTAAAAGCTGGCGCTTGCACAAGGGTGCCGGGTTCGATCCCCGTGTAAGGAAAACATTTGTGTGCATAAACATAGGTTTTTCTTTTTTTAAGGTGTTTTCTATATAAATATGTGTGTACACAAATCTAAGATAGAAGATGAACCCTCTGGTCATTGAGACGTCATCTATTACATCGAGGGTTCCGGGTTCGATCCCCGGGCAGTACAAACAGTTGTGTGCATGAAAATGACTGTTTGTTTTGGTCTGGGTGTTTTCCATGTATAATGTGTATATGTATAAATATGTACTATTAAAAACAACATTTGTATGTGTATCCGTTGTTTAGCATCCATATTGCAGACTAATGCTTAGTTTGGGACTACGTGGCGCTGTGTGAATGGCTGTGGATATTTATTATAAAATGATAAATTTCTGTTTTTTTTTGTGTAGAACCTATATAGTACACGCTCCTGAATGAAATAGGTCCTAGATATGATATGATATAATAAGATGATAGCTGATAATATGATAAGGGATGCTGATAAGAAATGATACAACCGAGTCTGATGCTTGTCGTAATTAGACTGATTTATTGAATATGAAATGCATGCCCGAATACAAAGTGCCGATGCAGCGACTTACAAATATCGTTGTAATTAGGTTACTGCTAAGGTAATGTGCGGTAAACCGTACAGATGGATCTATTAAAATATTTGAAAGAATTATGCACCGATTAAATAATGTATTATTATTATTCATCGGACTTAAAAAGTGTATGTAAGTGGACTTTTTAAAACCCCCATAATAAGGTTTTCTTTTACAGCTGTTGCAAAAGCGTTTAGCGTTAATGCAATCAGCATTTACTCTAACAGTAGTAATAATCCTATTAAATCCATGACTAAAGTTTTAACATTAAAAATGACTCACATTTCGCATTTAGAAATTTTAAAATAAACCTTAACTCCCCACTATACATACAACTCCGTTGTGCAATATCAAACAGATTTCAATTCAAGAACTTCGCACAATAACATTTTAAGTTGGCAAGTTGCCGCTAGTTTAAATTCGCGAACTAAAGCGGGATAGTTGAAATGCTAAGCGTAAACACCCGAGAGGGTGGCCCGGTGTAAAGTAAGGGAGGTGGACGCAATGGGAAGCGATCGGAGAGGCCGGAGAAAATCGATGGTCACTTCCCCCATAGTTTGCATGACCGAGGTCCGACGTGCAACGCTCGCCCCGGGAACCTTCACTTTACATCAAGTTGATGTGCTATAAAATATCAATATTCAACCCGTTACGTCATTCGATAATAAAAAAATTGAGATATCCACTCGTTCATAGGACATACTGAAAATGCGAGCCCTACCAGCCTGTCTGAACACATGCATTCAAATCCCTTCCCGCGAACTAGGTAATTAACTTTTCAACAATAACATTGTGAGACTATATAAAACTAGCCAGTTCTAATCTGACCTTCGTATGTCACGTGGTATTTAACAAGTTAATTGCATAACTTAATATGCGTACGCAAACTTTAAAGTAACAGAGGAAATTAACGCAGAAATATAAATTAACACACCGTTATAAAAATATGCAAATTAGCAAAAGAGTCGAGTGTTTTTTTCACCGGGATGTGCGAATAGGTGAACTAGGTATTTAGGTATGGAATGGCCGGTTATTGACACTGAATATACATTCAGGTAGACGCTAAATTTATTTTAATCTTACAATACGCAACGAGAACAGGCTACGTATCTCCCAGTGTCAAGGCAGGTCAAGATTGGGTTTTCCTGTTTTGTAATAGTATTATTATAGACAATTAATACAGAAACTACGAGTCGACGTGCTAGGAACTTATCATTTGTGATTTTATGAGTTGCAAAGATATGTAAAACTGTCGATAACTACTTCGGATGGTCCGACCACAGTAAAATAAGACGAGGTTTAAAATTTATAGAAATTCGTCGCAGGGCTCCGGCGGCCGTCCGCCCGCATCGCAAGGGTGGGTGCTATCGCTGTCCTACTCGGACGCAGCATCACCGGACATTTCGACCGGGCATTTCAATTTTGAGAAAGAGTAGGACCAGCCTCGTCCCCCGCACAGCGGCCCCCTCTCACCGCCGTCTCGCTCGCACCAAGGACACACAAAAGGACGAAGGAGCGATAACTTCATCACCGCGCGCCGCTCTCACTCGCACGCACGCCTCGGTGGGGGACGACGTTGCGAATTGTTATTGAAGTCATGCCCCCCGAAGGCGACTTCGGGAAGGCTGTCAGTTGCTTGTAAACGGTCGCAGCGTCCGTACCCGGGTGACCCGCGCCGCTTCCGCGCTGTGCCTGCCAACTCAACTACAAACTACAACGCGCTACCGGGTTTATAAACAAGTGCAAACTTAATACCGCGCAAACAACTTAGTGATTTAGTTACTAAAGACGTTGAATTTAACTGAGACTTTCGGTACGACAAAAAGTTTTGTGAACTGCAAGTATGCAAGTGTTGGAGGACTAGCCGGTTTGCGCCGTGAACATTGAGTGTAGTAGGCCGAGCGAGTTTGTTGTGGCGTGCGAGTGTTTACCCCGCGCACGTGGCCGCGCCGCCCGCCCGCCCGCCCGCGGAAATGCCGCGAAAAACTTTCTTCGAAAACATCGCCGTAGTGTAAGTCGGATCGCGAGGGCGACACTGCCGTGACCATGACTCTAACCTGTAGCGTTTGAACTCTGCGACTACATGTACGTCGACACGGGGAGTGTTGTTTTTTTATTATTTTTTTTTTCGTTGGAGGAGACGGTGCTCTCCGTTGGATTGATGATTTAAATGGCTAACAGCAGCGCCGTATCGTCGACATTACCGTCGCGGGATTATCATTGTAAAGCGTGTGATCTGTACCTGGACACTGTTGACTCGTTGGAGGTACATTTGCAATATCATAATTTTAAGTGGGGCACGCAAAACACCCAAAATGATACGGAAAATAATAACGGGGCGAAAGTGAAAGTTGAGACTACTGTGTCGGCACCGGCTGACTCAAGCGACAGCATGATCACCAAGCCCAGCCCCGAGTTCCAGCAGAGGGCCACGCCGGAGACGTCCACGCAGTTCCCGCATCCTGCTACGCCGCAGAGCTACCACAGCGCACCCTCACCCTACCAGAACCCAGACCAAACCAACTTTTCGCCGGGAGCGCAGTTCGGCAACAATTATTCACATTCCGGATTCCCGCAAAACCAACATTCAGAGCAGGTAAACTGGGAACAGTCACAGTATAGCCAAGAGTACCATAAGCCTACGCGTTTCCATCCATACAATATGCAAGATCGCGTCTCCCAAGTTTCATCATCGAGTCCGCTCTATGGCCAGCCACTGAACCAACCGACGCCGTCGCCATCGCCGAACCAGTGTGACAAGTGTGGCTTTGTATGCGACTCCGCGGTGCAGCTCAACGAGCACTGCAACTCAGCGCACGCTGGCTCCAGCGCAGCCACCGGCGTGGCCCCCTTGGCGTTCCAGCAATTTCAAGGAAAACAATACAACAATGCTGGCTATCCAAACGATACCACCAAAGTGAAAGAGGAACACGAAGAATCATCCGACATTCTAGATTTAGATTCTCAAAAGGTTGTTTACCAAGGTAACGAGGGCGATCAACCGAATCCCCCATACGAAGAGGCGCCGCAGCCCGGCAGGGAAGTAAATACTAGGACTGTACCTATGATGCCATGGGAGGCCCAAAAGCTTTATAGCAATCCGCAAATCAATGGAGATGTGTCACTATTCAAAGAGCAAAAAATGTTTGGTGACCAAAAGCCGCCTTATCCACCTGAGACAAAGATGTTTCACCCAGATCAAAAATTTGCTTACACTCAAGATAAATTTATCCCGGGGCACCACGATCAAAAGCCCTTTATGCATGTGGAGCAAAAAATATACCCTGGTGTACAAATGCCTCCATTAAATGATTACACATCGCTATCATCTTCAAATCCAGACATGAAACCACCGTACAGGCCGTATGATTCACCTGCAGCTCCACAAATATCGAGCACACAGCCAGCTAACCCAACGTCGTCAACACTACCATCCATCGGGGGAAAAGGAGCAAACTGGAAGTCAAATGAAGCGAGGCGGCCGAAGACCTACAACTGCACCGCTTGTAACAAATGGTTCACAAGTTCCGGCCACCTGAAGAGGCACTACAACACAACGTTGCACAAGAATGCTGTGCGGTCGTCGGGGCAGCCTGACCCAGCCACAATGCCCATCTCCAGTCACCACCACCCGACGCGCGAGTCGCTCCAGGCGCGCGCGCAGCAGCAGTCAGCCGACTCGAACACGCAGAGCCCGGTGCCGTCCGAGGACGGTCGCAGCGTCGACGACTCCTCGCTCCAGTCGCCATACGCACCGCAGAGCTTCGATCGAGCGCACCGCGTCGCCACCATGCAGTCCAAGTCGCCATATACGCATCTTCAACAGGGTAACTTAGATAATAATTTCAGTAATAATCCTTTAGCTAATCACCCTTTACAGCATCAAGTCGGTTCGCATCCGCTCAATATAGGTAGTCAACCGCCGGGAATAGGGAACCCGAACGATAACAGTCAACAAGGTTCAAAAGGTGCCACAATATCAACAGCCGGGAATCCCCCAAACGGGGAAGCAGGTCCCTCTGTTTCTCAAAATCATCATATGAGGGGCCTGCTATCAGTATCAACCAGCAATATTTCAACTCCGCCGCTAACGCAGAGTACGCCGGCGCTTACGGCGCACACACTGCCTCCGTTCAGTCATTTGGGTGTCAACCCGTACAGCCCGAGGTCTACGGATCCTTTGGCACCTTCGGTTCCGGACCCCACGCACACCCCATTATATTTGGGTCAGAATTTTCAGCAGACTATAGCACCGAGTTACCCAAACGGGATGGCCCCCCACGTTATGGATATGGCTATCAACAATCTGCCTATAGCCAGTCCGGCTACTTTTGGTGAATCGGCACCAGAAGAAGTCGAAGTTATGGAACAGGAAACGTCGAGTGAGCCTGCGGGTGGACGCCTGCCAAGCTTTGCTCAGCTTCAAACGCAGAGCTTCAGCGTTTTTGTTTCAAACTACATCACACAGCCTAACGTGGGGGGTCAAGTCATCGCTGACGAGTCGGCCGCGGGATACATTATAGTCGATCCGTTAAATTCTCCTATGCAATACAATGATATCGAGTTAAATGGTCAATACGATTACAGCTACTCGCCGCGAGCTTCTAAAGACATTATCACTACTTACACTCCGGAACAAGTTAAGATTTACCCGTACGGTTACGCGGTAGGCGGTAAAACGATTAAGCGTGAGGATGATATTCTGCGGACCGATTCTGGTCAGTTGCAAATTTTGAAAATAGAGGACATAATGGATTACGCGAACAAAGAGAATTACGGTACGCAAATGAAGTCTCCGGCGAGCCCCGAGAGCGCTAAGGCCGAGAACGAGAGCCGTGCTTCGCCGGCGGTGTCGTCCACCGTGAGCACGCCCCTTGCGGAGCGCAACCAGCTCAAGAAGGTGCCACCGGCGACCGTGCATAAGTGCTACGAGTGCGACAAAGTCTTTAATAAGGCGTGCTATCTTACGCAGCACAATAAGACGTTCCATTCAGGCGCGAAACCCTTCAAATGCGATCGCTGCGGAAAACGTTTCTCGGACGACGTATCGTACGAAGGGCATTACCAGAAGCACACGGACAACAAACCGTTCAAATGCAACGAATGCCCCAAGTCGTTCAACCATAAGACAGACCTGCGCCGGCACATGTGCTTGCACACCGGCTGCAAGCCGTTCGCGTGCGACCACTGCGGCAAAGGTTTCATTAGGAAAGATCACATGGTTAAGCACTTCGATATACACATTAAGAAAAGCGCGCGGACATCGTCCGCCAACACGTCGGCGTCCTCGGTCTCCTCGACTACCTCTCCGCCGAATACATCAAATCATTTTCAATTAAACTTTCGGATGACGACGGAGTCGCGCGCACATATCATTTTCGGATACGAAAAAAGGAACGTTTGCAATAAATTATAATTTTTACCTAGATGCGTAGTGCATGTTGAGTTGCTTTATTGTTTCGATTGTGTTGGAAGCGCGGTTTCAATTTAGCCCATCTGAGCCGGCTGGTCTGCGGAGTCAAGTTGGGTCGCGTAATGAAATTTTTAATATATTACCTATACTGAATGTTAGTAACATTTATGAGATTTGATGTCCGTGGTCGGCCGGTGCAGCGAGCACGCACACAAGCGCTGGGCTCTAGTCCGCGCTAGTTTTTGTTGTTCAGTCAGATCAACCTTGCGCACGCAAGGTGACTTACACGTCGGCCCGTCTGGCCGCTAAACGTGTAATTACATGACGATCGCGCATACTTTGCGATATTGTTTAGAACAAATCATATCAATTTTACATATGAATTATAAATAAAGAAACTTGAGACAGGCAATACTATCCTAAGCCGAGCGTAGCCGCCGTCTTGAGGTACACTGACATATCTTATTTTATCGTAATCTATGGACCATAGATTTTTTAAGTTGAATTTCTGATTTCAACATTTTTATGATTGTTAACGTTAAAATTCGTATTTCAAAAAATACTAAAGTAGAATAATTTTTGTAAATAATAAAAAAGAAGGGACATGATTGCCAGCCATTTATTTTAGATAGGTACTGAGAGGGGGATGTTTTGATTTGAAATGTTTTACCAGTGATCAGTAAAAGAAATTTTATCTGAGAATATAAAACGTTTTGATGCCAAATTTATTGATAGTATCGCCAGGAGTACAATATGATCGGTATGTAGATATTGCTGCAGCGCAGTAGGGCGCTCTGGCTATCCGAGGTACCTTCACTAGGTACAGACTTAGCCTTTTTGTTCTAGGTATAAAAGTTCTTCTATTGATTATTACTCGTATTGATAATTTCCCGGTGCTTCCTATTATTATTTTGTGTCTGTTGACATTTGTTTTAATGTAAGCTAGTTGACTTTCTTTGTTTAAAATTCATAATTATTTCGTAAATGGATAAAAATAATTTATGTCCAATTTAAGTTACCAATGTGTTATTTGAACGAATTTAGTTTATACATTCCTGTTTCGTTAGTGGTAGGAAAGTAGTCTTCCTGAACGTTGCCAAAATGAATTCCGCCAACTGTCTGTTGCGAAACGATTTATTTTTAATGATTTATTAGCCTAATGATAATGAAATTCTCTAGCAATAATTTAAAATAATAATGTAAATGTTTTTTGTATAGTATTAAATAAAATGACACGACAATTGATTCATGTATTGCTAAACAAATTATTATGGGGATCGTAAATTCTTTGTACATATTATTACGTGAGAATCAATGTATTCACAGTTTGATGGACATATCAAGGCTGGGTTGCGCAGGCGCGTCAAAATATTCTCCTCCTTATTATTTATTATTCGCACTCATTGAGCGCCCGGAGACGGCGCAAGCTCGCTGGCGCACTGTACTCCAACGCAATAGATGCAAGGGGAGTGTTTCGCGACTGTGGTCCTAAATGTGAGGGCATACGGTCGACGCAAACTTTTGCATGACTGTACGCGGCTGAACATTTTGGCGCGCCTGCTCACACACATATCATTGGTCGATTGCAAATTAGTACCGAGTATTCGTTTATCATTAAATGTGCAATATGAACATTATATCGACTTAATTTTGATAATGTTTGTATTTGAATGTTGATTATATTGCAGAAGTATTTTTATACAAATAGAGTAAACACAATGTTAAACTACCTCATCAGCTATTATTCTATCCGTAAATAAAATATAGTATACAATTAATTGTTGTTCCAATAATTAAAGAGCAATATCTGTTATGTGACATGTGGACCGTATTGGCCTACGTCTTAGATACGAATAATGTTCATGTTAATTTTGATACGATATAGCGATCCATATTATATTCATGATAGTATTTACACTTGTATGTAGCTATGCACGAGCCCGAGGCCCTGTCTCGCCTCGTGCTTTCATAACGTACAAATTTATTGTAAAATTTATATACAGAATACATAATTATATGTTATATATTGTTGATATTTTTTTTTTGTATAACAGAAGTGTAATGTTTGTCTTCATAGCAATAATGTAACAGTGACACAATATTGAAACTTAACTACCTCAAGTAACGAGTATAAGAAATATACCTAGTGTTGTGAGGGTTGTTACCGCGGGCTCCTCGTATACAAACTCCTTGAACAATATACCTCATTCTGCCTTCCACGAGTGCATCGTGTATATTAAATTATTTACTGTAGGTCCGTGCGCGCGCGCAGCCCGCGGGTACGCCCGCTTTTAATATATTATATTATGTATACAATAAATAAATACAGGCGTATTTTGTGTCTCTCATACTGTTTACAGCACACACTAGTAGTACCATCTAGATATAAACTTATGTAAATATAAAAATAACGATAAATTTGTTATTTATCATATTCTATTATCGTATTCATCGATAGACTTATTTTGAAATAAGTTGAACGTAGTGATTTCCAGTTTACAAAAAATAGCTGATAAGTATAAGATGTAAGATTTTTGTGATGATTATATTTGTGTATAATGAATTAATTTAATAATCAGTTACCAGATGATTTCTGTTACATTGGGTTGAGTAAAATTGGATGAGTTAAATGCGATGACATGTTGTTTTTTTTTATAAAGTTCCCTCGTCCAGTGGTGATGATTAATGTAGCAGAAGAAAGGCATGCTTTCTATTCGTTTATAATAAAGTTTGTTTACTATAAGCGTAGCGCAAAATTAAACCAGTATCGTTGCAGGTACGCTCAGCTTGGCACACTTTTTCCGACAGCCAATATGTGAAACTACCTACCATTTAAAATTACCCGTGCACCGGCAAAATGTGTACAACCTGGGCGTTACCAGTTCTATATTAGATAAGTTTTGATCATAGATATACTAGGTTAAGGCGACAGATCTGTCACACACACCGCTACGGCGAAAGCTATATCTGCTATGCGTTGTGATTTGTTCATTGTAAAATTATGTCAAATGAAAAAAAACATTGCTTTTTATATGACACTGACAGTGCCGATAGTAAATATAAACTTTGTATTTGTATTCATGAATTTACAGGAATGAACAGATCGCATATGAATTCAAAGCGAATTTCTTGTATAATTTGTAAGCCAAGCGATTTTGTTTGTGTATATTTGCCAAGATTTCTTCCTGTTGTTGGATTGACTTTGTAAGAAATATTGGCAAATGTGTTTGATGGTCAGGGCCGGTCGGATGCCGTGATGTACAATCATGTATGTATGGCTGCGGCAGTTGTGCTGGTTTCAGATCTGTGAGTTAATATAAATTTAATGTGAAAATATTGTTGTTTCATTTACCCTTTGACCTTTGCTCAAAGCGAATTTACTTTTTTCTTTTTCGTTTCAAGGAATGTTTGGTTAGGTTAAACATCAGTATTTTTTAGAACAGACTAGCTTTGCCTTACGCAGGGATCTAAAGGTGAGTGCTAACTAACAATCAAGTCAATATACATTTGTGAATAACAAGTGTTTGATTTTTAAATTGAAATAATGTAGGTTACCATTGAAATCTTACGAAAACATAGGTACATCAAATTGGATGACACTAAATCACTCAAAAAATAAAAATGTTAAACTTGATTAGATTTATTTATAATATATTATTAGAAAAAGAAGTATGTTTATAATAGGTAACGGTCACTTATATATATACATATTGATTTTTGAATGGTTTATGTGTACATCCCTTACCACAATAATAATTTATTCCAATAAGATATATAATGTAAATTATACACACCATATAGTAATCAGGAACAATACAGGAACTCCAGAGTCAATGGCGGTTCGAGTGTCTTGGAGGCATCTCATTGCAGATATACATAATAAGTAAGTATAAGGACGGACAATACTAGGTAGGTATAAAAACATTCTATTTAAGGAGGAAATAGTAATTAATTTCTTCAGACATTTTGCCCTAATCTAAACATTAACTTCAACGGGAAATAAATGCTTTGGCAATTTTTTTTGTGAATACATTATGTTTGTGAACATATATTAATAATGCCCAAGAATCGAACTCGGAACCTTTGGTGTAGTAGCTTATTTCTTAACAATTTCACCGAATAATGAATCAATTCTTTTTTCAATTCACCTACGACTTTTGAAGACTGATTTCAAACAAAGGCTTATAATAAAAGTCGCTATGGCACGAAACATCGTAATAATAAATAACTTTATTTTATTTAAACGTGGTATGGGCTATTTACATATGTTTAAAAAAAACATTTAAAATATTAATGATGACGGAAAAATATATACCTATTTTTTCTTTTCCTTTTTTTTTCCCCGTATCCTAGAACGATACCCAAACATTGTCGTTACTTATCGTATATAGCGCTATCAATTTCTAACTCAATTTAAGTAAAGATCAGCGTTGAGTCTCGATCTGGAATACGGGCCTTAGATTGTGAAAATTATTTTCTAAAAGCCATGAACTCATCATCATCATCAGCCTATAAAGACCCACTGGATGGTAATATTAAGTAGGTAATTTATTAACAGTATGTATGAATTATCTAATTATTAATTAAGTAATTAACACATTATAAGCAGTATTCAAATTTATAATTAAAATAGATTTGAATTTATTGGTCGGAAAATCACGAAAGACATGTTAACTGCTCGTCAACCATTAAATAAATATAGCGCAATTCAAATTTAAATCTTCTGTGACTCGGATTTGTTTTGAATGTCATTATATTTTAATTTGGAATAAAATACTTACAGTTAAATTATTTCATAATTATATCTATACCCAGTGCCAATGAGCCTATTTAACTCTTTAATAATCTTTGGTCTATTCCTTAGATATCATTACAAAGATTAAAAGGAATTGCTTCACTACAAAAAAAGGGATATTAAAATAAATAATATTAAACACATTTTAATAGGCATCCATATTTTTTTTATTTTCTCTCAAGCATAATAATACTAAAGAATGATCTCGAAAAGTTTGTTTGAGCAACCCTTTATATTACTAAAGAGCGATGAAGTTTTTTTTCGAACTGACTACTGCTGTTGGCCGCAGATGGCCTTTACAGCTCCACCGGGCAATAGTAGCGATGAAGTTTGCTTGAGAAATGAAAGAGGAAAATATTTTGTAAAAATAAGTTCCTTTACGTCAGATATTAGTTAGTACGGAGGAAGAAGGTGCATAGTGAGCGGCAGGGAAATGCTGTGCAGTCGTAAAAGTACAAAAGACACTATTCGTAAGTATAATATTAAGTAAAAAAAAATATCATCCATAAATCATTTTAAATAAACATGAAATTACAAAATATACCTTATACTACTACCAACGATCAGGAGGGTGCAGGTTCAAATCCTGCGTTTCAGTGTGTTATTAAATTTTAAAAATTATATGGACCTCATCCGACGCCCTTACAGTGAAGGAAAACATTGTGAGGAAAGATTCAAATGTTGAGCGTAAAGTCGGTCACTGGGTCCGCGTGGACGAGTAAGGCTCGTGCCCCTTGGTGGGGACTTTTAATGGGCTGATAATGAAATTAAGGCAGTGATACTTATCTGTAAAGGGATTAAGTTATAATGTATGAATAACGAAATATTTGAAATACTTAATTACAAAAGTCCATGAATACCAGGCAAAAAACATTATAAGGTAGGTTTGAACGAATGATTTCATAGTACTGGCTAGTCATAAATTACAGTTCATCAACTATTTATTAAGGATTTAAGTTTAAAAAATTTAGTTATCTAAATCATGGCTCAACATTCTAATGTTACAAGCTTGTACCAACTTATCTCACTTTGGAAACTCTGCCTCAATAGAAGGCTATATATATATTGACGATCCATGTGGTGTAATAGTTGAGACGTCGTCGGCTATTACACTAAGGGTTCCGGGTTCGACCCCCGGGCAGTATAAACATTTGTATTGCATGAACATGTCTGTTTGTATTGGTCTGGATGTTTTTATGTAAAATATGTATGTATTTACAAAAACAACCGACCACCCATTATACAGGCTTTACGCTTAACTTGGGGCTAGATGGTGCTAGGTGAATGTCAATGGATACAGACATTTATACTTAGAAAACATATAGATCAATACAAACAGACATGTCATGCATACACATGTTTTTACTGCCCGGGGATCGAACCCTGAACCTCTGGTGTAGCAGCCGACGTCTCAACCATTACACCAGATGGGTTGTCAAAAATATTCATCATGCAGTTATCACATATATATGCAAAATATGCGTCCCTAACTTTATTTCAGGGCTTACCAAGTAATCGAAGTATAAATTCCCGCTAACGCGTCCGCTGCAGCTCATCCGTAACGCTAAGTCCTAACAAGCGCGTGCCAAACAAAAGATTTCAACGACATACGTCACCTTGTCAATATACGACTAAGGTAAAGGTAACGGATTATTATCAAAGTTAATGGATATTATGGATAATGAAAATTGATACCTCATTATGTAATTATTTATTACATACATATACACACAAACATGACAAAAACAATACAGATGGAAGAAATTAGTACAAAGGCACAGCTTATTTTATAATGAAATTTCTTCCAGCAGGCCGAAACGAAAGGAAGGAAAGTTTGATGAGTAGGCGAGTGTGTACTTAAAAATAAAGTATACAATATTTTTGAGTATAAAACTTCAACTGGTTGAAGAGAGAGAGAAATATCGAAATAATACTAACATATAAGGCTAATGTTAATTCTATTTAAAATAAGAAAGGGAAAAAAGCTGTCTTTGAAACAATAGGAATATTTAATATTATGAAGTTCATTCTATAATGGCACACCTTAAATCAAATCAGGAAAAAATACACCGTATTGTCATATCAACAGGTTTGAAAATGCGATACATCGGCATAAACGTCTGACACAGTATAAAATCTAGACCTTGACTGTAGAAAACGAAACCCATATTAACACAAAGCGTTCCAGATGTGTTGGCGCGCACTGATTCAGTGACCTTCGGAGGAAAGTGAAACCGGTGGGGGTCATCGTGCGACGAGACGCGGCCGTGCTCGCTTTCCGAGACTGGGCTACCTCTTCAGTACTTATGTACTCCTGGTACTAGGACAAATAAATGTTTATTTAAAACTCTAACTTCCATGGTTAGATCATACAATAGTCTTAAAATAGGACTCATACATTTTATTAACGATTTAGAGCGTCAGTTGGTCATTGTTGTGGTCCTTCCCATTTGGAGAATTTCAAATCCCGCTACATACCAATGTATTTTCGAAAATATATGAAAGTTCATCTGACGCTCTTACGGTAAGGAAACTTGCACACGCCTACGAAGAGATTCAAAGGTTGTGCGAGAAGTCGTCCAATACGTACTAGGCCCGCGTGGACGACTAAGGCCCATACACCCATTACGGGGTAGGCTCGTGCCCGGTGGGGACGTATAATGAGCTGATGATGGTGACATTTAAAAATAAATGTGTATTTCTCGAAACTTAGTGATATTTCTATTTCAATTTATAAATCCAATACAATAATATATCTTCATATCTAACAACCACATACTGCTGTCGAGCATTTTGTGACGTCAATAACTTAGTAAACATTGAAACGCAAAATGATAGACATTGTTAACAATGTCTGTTAAAAATATTTTAAACATTAATGTTTAAAAAAAAAGTAAAATTATACTTTAGTATAATCTTACTTTTTAAGATCTCAAATATATCGATGCGTAGTCTGGATCTCACACCCTCACAATTAAATCAAGATTTATTTTAATGATAATTTAAAAGTGTAAGTTTAATAAAAAAGGATTAATTAAAACTAAGTATATAGAAAGGAAAGAAAGAAAGAAACCAGAATACCAACCTTACCACACAATGCTCCCCAGAAACATAAAATAACAGATATCTAAATTTATTTATAAAAATATCTGAGTTCTTAAAAAGATTGCTTACTTGATGTAAAACAAAATTTTTAAATCAGGTCAGTCATAAAACCAGCATCAAAAATTTATATAGTTCATTTTGTGAACTGTTCTTAAAAATATATATTTATCGAACAGTATGGAGAAACAGATATCTGAATGAAAAACGAAGCGCACTATGTTTATCCGAAACGCTTTGCTGTTGTCGGAACAGCGTTGTAATTTGTGTGGAATTCGGTTAATTTCCTGCCTCGCACTGGTCAGTAAATCTCATGATAATACACATTAAATTACGAGATGCATAGAAACGCCTGCGGTGATCTTAATACTTTTGTTTCTTGATATACATTTGATAACTTGTATATTTTTACGACCAGGGCATCTTCATTTTTGATAGCTATTCATTGCGACTTCGCACTCAATCAATATTTCTAACCTTTCCTTTTTTATGTTATGAGTGTACAGGACGGTCAGGGCGCTCACCTATAGTAAGTGATACGCCTAAACATGACAGAGCGGCATTAAAGGAGAGCAACAACTGATAGACAGTTATTATCCCCCATCAACAACTCACTGCGCCCCCCACCCGAGACAACAAATGTTAGGTCTCTTATACCTGGTAATTTTACTAGCTACAGTGCCCTCATCCCGAAACACAACTGTGCATAACACTCCTGTTTCACGTAACGATATCTGGCACTGCGGTGGTACCTACCTAGACCTAGTTCCAAGCAGAGATCATTGAACATGATATTCGTGTGTGTGGACTTGGTTGTTTGTATCCTTATGCTTGTATATATTTTTTATTATTGAAAAAACAATATATGTATGTATTTCAGGATTTACCTATATTACCGGGTGTATCTAGTAAAATTACCGGATATAAGAGACCTTACATGTGACCTAACATTGACGGGGAATAATTACTGTCTATCAGTTGTTGGTCTCCTTCAATGCCGCTCTGTCATGGCGCCTGACCATATGACCACCATCACTCACCATCAGGTAAGAGCCCCGACCGCCCTGGACACTTTAACATAAAAAAATCAGGTTTCTGTTTTTAATGAAACATATGCATTTCCCGAAAAGGGCTAACATATGACGAAGAGATGTAAAGTCCTCACCCTGATTATGACCCATTTGGTGCAATGGTTGAGACATCGGCTACTACACCAAGGGTTCCGGGTTCTATTCTTGGGCAAACATTTGTATTCATGAACATGTCTGTTTATATTGGTCTGGGTTTTTTCTATGTATCATGTGTATGTATTTACAAAAAAAGTATATAAATATGTTTTTCCGTTGTTTAGTACCCATACTACAGGCCAAACCCTTAGTTTGGGTCTAAATGGCGCTGTGTGAATGTCATTGGATAATTATTTACCTCTAATAATTTATAGAACTATTACTTTTACTTAATATATAAGCTAATAATAATTGCAGTCATATTTCGTATTAGAAGGCAGTGCATATAGCATTGCCTTCTAATAATGTGATCAATTGTTATCGATTGGCCGATTAAACTTTGTTCTATATGTGTATCAATTGGCAAATGATAATTGCTAATATTGGGTTTAATAAGGCAATGTGCATTGAATAAATTGAACTGCAACGAATTGGAGAAATTGAAACTACAATCGTTATGCATCGTTCAGATTCATTAGAAAGTGTCATCTATCAATCAAATAGTGTATCGTCCACAGGGCAGTTAGGGAGATGGGACCATACCAATCCGATTCGTGGTCAACGAATCATGAAGAAGTCGATGAAACGAAGTCATGATGTCGTTTTTGAGAGCGTATGAGGGGAACATTTTTCGGGCTAAATCATTTAAAAAGGAGCTTCCTTATTTTAAAAAGTGCTAGATCTAACCCCAAAAGGGCTAATGTGGCAACACTGTCAACGACTAACATCCTAAGACAAGAGCCGGACCTAGTGCGTAACCTTTCGTAACACGGGGGGTCTCGAGGGATAAATGTTTCTTTGTTTAAGCTACCGGTTATTGTTACGTACGTAAGTACAGACCTAACTCATAAACCAAAAGTTTTTTTATTATTTCCTAAATATTGTTACAAACATAATATTATGTCGGAATCTCCTTCTAAGCGAAATTTCCTGTTTTAAGGAATTCCGAAAACTAGGTATGCAATAAAGCTTTTAGGATAACAATGATGACACATTACAATAAATAAATATCCACCGACATTCACACAGAGCTATTAAGTCACTCTATATGGGGCTCTAATATGGGTACTAAACGACGAAAAAACATACGTATACCCATATTTTTTTGAAAATACAGACATTATTATACATAGAAAACGTCCAGACCAATATAAACAGACATGTTCAATGTTCATGTATCCAAATGTTAGTTCTGCCCGATCCGGATCGAACCCGGAACCTTAGGTGTAATAGCCGACATCTAAACCATCATACCACATCGGTTTCAACAAAAGAACACGCTTTTATTGGCAAAATTTTAGTCACTACAAATAAGGTAGCTATACCCATACTTTACCCTATTACAATTCTAACGGTTTGAATAATAAGCTTATGAGAATAATAGCGATTTTTCAGTCGCCAAATATTAATGGCGACATCGGTATAGCGTGCGCACGCGTCGAGCCAACGACCGCTTGCACTTGAAATGTTGAGGTCAATGGCGGCCGAGGCTGTTTTGAAATCAAAAGTCAGATGCGATGCATCAGTCGCTGTCGCGTTTTCATTAATATATTAGCATTAGCCGATGCGTCAGATTAGCAATCGTCTGGGTCTAGGTTAACGAGGGGTTCGTTACACTTTAGGTTTTGTTGAACACAGATAGGAATCCGCGGGTTCTAATCCCACGAAGGGACTGCATTTTTTTAATGTTACAAAGTGTAGAGGATGGTCAGGATGCTCACTTGATAATAAATGATACGCCTGGCTATGGCAGAGCTGCATTGATTGAGACCAACAACTGATAAATAGTTATTATTCTCCATCAATGCCGCACTGCGCCCGACACTCGAGACAACAGATGTGAGGTCTGATATACCCGGTAATTTTACTAGCTACAGTGCCCTCATCCCGAACCGATGGTACCTAGACGACTCTACACCTAGTAAAAGTGAAAGTGCGACTTCGTCCTAGTTTGGTTAGGGCATCTCAGACTGAATCTCCAGACGGACCGAAAAGAAAGAAGATTCCGTGAGGCCGACGACGATAGTAGTTAGAAACATCCACGAGATTAGGCCTGCGAGATGGATTACGGTCCAATCTTCCCATGGCTATGCTGTGTGGAATACCCTTTTCCCTAAATTAGGACGATAGAGGTTTTATTTTATAAGAGTTATAAGAAGCAATGACATTACGTCAAAAAAAAATTTTATTCACAATGTTTTGCGAAAGAGATAGTTGAGTAGAGTGCAGTGGAGAAACAGAGACAGGAATTTTAGTAGACACCCACACTGTACAACCACGACATACTACACTATGCAGGATTTGAAAGTAGCGTTGGATGGCGCTATAGCTCTGGCCAGTTTCTGGGAGTAGTATATATAAGATGTTATATAGCCAGATGAGGTAGTCTGGTCCAAAAGATTTAGGCTGTCTTTAATACACGTTATTCATGAGTAACTTAAACAGTCGGTTAACAGTAATGGCTAGATTTTGACTTCCTCACTGATAGTGACGGGTTTTGATAACGTACACGCTTAGTAAGCCATCCGCTGAGAGGGTAGCTGGTGGCAATAGATTTCTAGCCTGCAGTCACCAGGTTATATTTATTGCCTTTATGAAGACCCAAAACAAAAAATAATATTAATGTATTTTGGAAAATATTATTGCCTAAGAAGCATCAAATCAAAAACACCGTTAAGTATTTTACATTTCAATTTTGAACAGGTATCATACTTTTAAATAGCCACAAATTTTTACATAGCGCCGCTTATACTATTCGTAAGTATACTATTGTATGGGTAAACACCGTATAAACTTACTAATATACTTTATATAAACATAATCTTATGCGTTGTTTATACTTATGAATTATTTTCTTATCAAAATCAAAATGAGTAATAAAACAGACTATCTATTCAATAAAATTGTTCATGCACACAAATATTTGTATTGGGCACTGCACAAGGTTTAATCCTGGAACCCCAACTTACCGACCATTATATTACATGGGTGGCGTTAAACACAAATTATAAATCGATTATATTACAAGTATATTTGTTAATAATCAATAAAGTAAGATGTATGATATAGTGAGTGCCGCAAATGGCCATTATGCAATGGTGAAGCGCATGCGTGAACAACTTCAGGGGATACAAGTTTCGTAGTTCATAGATAATAGTATAAAATGATCAAGACTACTTAAATGACAAATTAACATTTGCTATTTACTTATATATGGCTAAAATATCTAAGTATGCTAAAATAATATCAAAGTACGAGTCAAAATCAATCGTTTATTCAACCTAGTAAAATAAAGGTACTCGTATTCTATGCGATATATTTGTTTACTGCTGCACGTATAAGTGGATAATAAATTTGTTATTGCACTAACATATTGTTATTGAACAACATTGTTTTGCTGTACGATTTTAATTAATGTTATGATCATAATAATCAACCGAAATAAGGAAGCGAGCCGGTTTCATTTTAAATAAAATAAGAGTAAATAAATTAATGGATTCTATAAATATTGAAAAATGTCGGTTTGTCATGTTGATTTCAATATTTACTTTTATACTCACTATGTACTTTTCAGTATACAACCTTTAAGACGTTCTAAGTTCGAGGCTCTAGTAGAAAGTCAGTTGGAAATGAAAGATTGATGGTTTTACGTTTTATGAAATTAACGCTATTAAATGCAATAATAGATTATATATAACCTAATTTTGGAAAAAAACATATTTAATTTAGAGGTAGTGTCTCATAATTCATGCACTGCACTTCAGCGACCAACAGCGAAATGTTAAGTTTGACTAAAACTATATAAAATAATCGACTGCTACACGTATAGTGTAAAACAAAAATAAAGCAGAACTTCCGGTTTCAATCCCCGTGCAATATAAAGATTTCTGTATATATTAGCCTGGGTGTCGTTTTGTGGATTGAAAAGAGTAATTATTGAGTTTCTCGCCATAGTTTTCTCAGTAGAATCAACACTAAGAACCAGTGTTAGATTCAAACTACTTAGTTATGAATGAACTCCATAATTTGATGATTCAAAAGTTTCTTATAAACACCTAATTGAAACAAGAAAATTTTGTGTTGGACTTTGTTTGTTTTATTAGGAACGACTTGCAAAAATATGGTAATTGTAAGTTTTTCTGTTGGTAAGATTCCATACAAGGTACTGGCTTAAAATGGGGCTTGACTGCGCTGTGTCAGTGTCTGTGGATATAGATAGCTTCTGATTTAAAAATGTGGTACTGTGTAGAAGTAAGCATACACCCAGCAAAAGCTAGTATAGTATCGTGTGATTCTTGATCTCTCAATATGGGTCAAAGAACGCTTCCCCTTGCAAACACCTTCAAACAGTCAGGTCACTCACACAATCCACGACGCTTTTTTTTCTCAAAAATCAAATCATTTTTATTTACGTATCACTTGACCAAACGACTCGGGGTTATCTGGTCATCTGCAAGGACAAATTATAATTTTTAAAAGCAAATAAGGAAGTTGGGTTGTTGTAGATTATCGATTTTTTCGGTTCGATGTACTATTGAAAATAAATAATACAGTTTTTGCCTCGTAGGTGGTCTGTGTATCTCTAATACCTATCCAGTCCAGTGCTGGACATTGGTCTCCTACGTTTTACGCCAGAATTTCTGATACTTTTCTCTTCCAGCCTGCACAAGCGATCATTCGCAAATCATCCGACCATCAGGCCAGATAATTTTTGAGAACTTGCCAGATCTATCGGTCATCGATTCTGCGACACATATACGTGACCAGCTAACTGCCACTTCAACTGCCCGATCCAGTGAGATTTGTTGGTAATTTAAACTCTATCACGAATGACATTTTTTTTTTATTAAGCCTAACAGAAACCTGAATAAGCTTGATATATTGCCCGTTGAGTGTCTATCATCTCATAGGCCCTACTTTCGTAGTCTAGTGCGTGCAGCGTCGGTGTAGATCTTTCCGTGAATTGGGGAATCGTGGATACGAATTGTGCATAGTGAAAGTCACTTTGTCCGATTTTTTCCTAATTTTGTTAAGACATTGCAGTCTGAATCACCTGATTGTATGAAAAGAAAGATATTTCCATGCTTTAGAGGTCACATTAAGCCGTCAATCCGGCTACTGTCTTTGGATGGGAGTCGTTAATACCCATCAATTCGCTCTGATCCCTCATGGTGAGTTACAATCTAAACTTCCCGTAACCATTCTGTGTGGGAGGCCTAGCCCTGCAGTAAGCGTTGGTTTATGATGATGATCAATAATATTCTGTAAATACTAATATAAAGGTAGATACGCCCTCCGTGCCTAAAAAACGAACCGCCAAAGAGAATACAGTTTGTAGGCTTTTGTTTAGGTAAATGTACGCTCTTTCGAAATATGTGTATGTGTGCTGTCGTTGCATTCGGAACACTTTTTTCGATTGTTTTGTGAGCATATCACGAATCTATACTTTTTACATCATTTGATGATGATGATGTGTCTCAATGTAAATTAGGGTCCAGTGCTTGTTGGTGTCTAGGGTGGCCAGCAAAATATGTCAGGATCGACATACATTTTGAATTCTTTTCTTTCTTATTCTTTTTTGATAGGTTGCGCGTAAACTATTATAAGCAATTTTCGATCTCTATGTTAATTTTGGCGAGCAAACCTTTGTCTTTAATGACGTTATACAAATGACTTATTACGAAAACTCCGATGGCCATTTGTAAGTTTTAAGAGAAATCCATAATGAGGATTTTTATTTGCTTTTTCTCGAGTTACTTAATTGTATTTTCTATGTTGACGATTAAATAAATACCTTGTTATCACTATGTGCATTTTCACTCCGTATCATTTCATTCGACTTGGTGACTCTCTTGGAGTTTATATTACGACTAGCTTTTGCCCGCGGCTTCGCTCGCATTAAATTTGGGATAACACGGTACTTTCATTTATCACTATACATAGGATTTCCCCTCCCTCCAACTTTAAAGGTTTCGGGGTCGATTTCAGAATTTTTTATTAGCAAAAAATATGCTATAGTGAGCTAACCTTAAAAGATAGACATATGCTGTTGCGGACTTTTTTGTAGACCTTTAAAAAGAGAACAATACTCTCATACATGACTTTTGTGTAACTTTAACCGTTTACGCAGCGTACGCAGCGGAAGCTCCAAGTATGAAAAAATACCCCCGATTTTGAAACATTTTTCATTACTGCTCCGTTTCTATTACTCGTAGCCTGATGATATATAGCCTATAGCCTTCCTCGATAAATAAGCTATCTAACACTGAAAGAATTATTCAAATCGAACCAGTAGTTCCTGAGATTAGCGCGTTCAAACAAACAAACAAACAAATTCTTCAGCTTTATATATTAGTATAGATGACATGAAAATACATGGATTACAATTTGATTGCAACTATACAATCTCCAATTCTATCGCAAATCAAATCATGAATTATTTTAAAGGAAATTTTATTACAACATTTAACCTTTTAAACGCCAATAACACCTAATGACGCCTGAAACAATAGATTTTCTATTGTGTCTGGATCCTCAGCATTCCAAGGGTTATTAAGGTAGGAAGATACCACAAAATATTGTAGTTGCCTTTTTTAGTTACTGTAACTTTCCCTTAATACAGCTTCTTGCTGCATTTAGGTTTGGATAGTGATATGAATGTCTATGGCAATATGTTACGATTAAGCAATTTATTAATATTTTAGTGTCACTATTCCATGGACGTTTTAAAAATATAGACGGAATCCCACTAACAACAAAAGTGTATCAAATAATATATATCAAAGTTCGGCCAGTTTTTGTGTGGAAATCCACAAAATATTAAGACATTTGGCGCGCATCAACAGAGCCCTAGATTATGTTAAGAAAAAAAATTAAAAAATGGTTTACATAAATATGTAACCATTTTTTGTTTTTTTTCCTATAAATTTAATAACACTAAAATCGACCGACGACATGCGAAAGGTCACTGTTGGAGGCTGGATGAGGAAAGCGGAGACCGGGATATATGGCGCAAAATGAGAGACCTATGTCCATCAGTGGACTGCGATAGGTTGAAGAGAACACTAAAATCAGTATACAAAAAAAAATATTTGTCAAAATGACATCACAGACAGCAATTTCGGGTTAATTTTATATATTAATGACAGTTTGTCCGTATTTTTTAATACGTCCATGAACTATACATATAAAGGCCAACAACTATGGTGTGCGGGAAAGCCTGTGCCCTGTAGTTGGCATCTTTAGGCTGACGATGATGATGACTATCCTTATTAAAGTAGTAGTATTAATCCTAACCTTGAGTACCTAATACCCTCGAATATGCCGGGCACAATCAAGGTGACATTACGTACCTATAGAGAAACTTTAATCGCAATTTAAAAGATAATATAATTTAATCAATTATTTTAATTTATACACAATATTTACTAATCTTTAGTAAAGTTTACATATTCAAGATTTAGTTTATAAATTTTAACTTTATGTAACACAACATACACGTAATCAGTTCATGATTTTAATGTCATATAAAACTTAATAACTGCATCAATGAAGTTATTACTAACATTAGATATTACTACCATTACAAATGAAAAGACAAGCAGCAGTTAAAAAGGTCATCCATATGTGCGAAGAGTAACGACTACCCCGAAAGTTTCGAAATAGAGACAAAGCTCAGACAACCTTGGTGCAGATAAAACAATAACAGTTAGCTCCAAACTTTGGTTTTCTATCATGGGCGCTCGTCGGCGGGCGGTGACGTCATTGCAGAGGTGGTACGACCGGTTATGCCTGAGCCCCAATTTAGTTTGATCCTTTATGCATATCTCGCTGTGCCCTAAGGTCGTCTGTGATTCAAGGACAGATACTTAATTGCTGAGGCGTACCTACTACTGTTGCGTTGTTGTTACTAACTTCACGCGTTGTTTGAGATTCTAGTTTAAGTTTGATGATGACCTGAATAGTATGCAGTGGGGTAGCTTAACGTGGCAAAGGGGCTTGGTACCAAGTCACTTAGGATGCATGGTATTAAAAGACTGAATACCGTCGTCAACTTCTCTAAGTTATCAACTGGTCTCAATTAAGATCTCAAAGATGACTCCATCCCGTAAAACTAACACGGACCTTCTCTTAATGAATTATAAAAAATGGCCTTTTCGAATATAAGTACTCATCGTACAAAGTTTATTTGTCTTCACAAGATTTTTTGTTTCTGTTGCAAACTTTTATTACAAATCATCATCACATCGATTGCTGTGTAGTGTAACCTTCTTCTAAGGCACGAAATACTATTATATATACTAAAGGGGCCTCGCAAAAGCATTTAGCCGCATCTAGGCTATACCTCGCTACGCCACTGAAAGTACGCATCTTGAAATAAATGCATGATGAAGCAAATAGCCGCGTAAAGCGCGCTTTGTAGACTATGATTCGTTTATTATAAAACAAACCAACCGTGAGCGTCGGTGGCTCAATGGTGTGGACTGTCGCCTTCCTACCAGGAGTGCTGAGGTTCAAATCCCGACACGTACCAATGTGTTTTCGAATTTTCGAAATTATATGTACGTTATCAGACGCCTTCCGGTGAAGGAAAACATTATGAGGTAACCTTCATGCACGCCTGCGAAGAGATTCGAAGGTTGTGTGTGAAGTCATCCAATCCGCACTGTGCCCGCGTGGATGACTAAGGCCTAATCACCCTACACGGGTAGGCTCGTGCCCCTCGGTGGGGACGTTTAATGAGCTGATGACGATGATGATGATGAAAACGAACCAACCGTGTAGGTTAACCGCAACTGTTGTTCGAAATGTGTCGAGTTACAAAGTATATATAAGGTGGGATTAAAGTTTAGTTGTTAGCTTTAATTATAAGCACCTTGGTACGAGTTAATTGATTTCACTCTTTGTACAGTCAGCCTGGAAAACAGAGTACTTGAATAGAGCTTCTACTCAAGTCTATTTATTTTTCGTCGTACCCACACGTGTGGGGTATCAATGTCTAATATTGTTTTTTATAAATTTTGTTTGCGCTATAGACACTTCGAAAGTTGAAAAAATTGTGTTCATGATTCGTAAAATTTTTGTTGATGATTACTTTTTTTGTAAGTGCTTAGCGCTATCGATCAATGATCGTAGAAATCAAGCAATAACGTAGAGTTCATCATCAGATGGGTGACCGCAAAAGTATCACGAGTCTCTCCGTGCTCGGAATGCACCAAACTGCATTGGCTCGAGTAGTGGGTTACAGTCCCATCTCCCCATAGCCACGCGTGTGGCAGGCCTGTGCCCTACTCTGGTAATCAAGGGTGGCCTGGTCAGAAGAGTTAAAAGGCTGTAACGGTATTGTTGGTTGTTCATATATTCTGAAAAATAAATGAACCATATTTCTAGTAAATAAATGATATTCTATTAGAAAGTATATAATAGAATATCATTTATTTTATTTAATAATAAAAAACAAAATATTATGCATACAAAAGTTCCAAAATTTCGTAAGGCGGTTGTCGCAGATTATTGTGTTTTATCTTGAGATAGGATAATACCTACTACTAATATTTTCGTAACACGTTTCTGCTCTTCGAGCTAGCTTTCCTTACGGTTGTCTCTAAATCTATTTGAGAAGACATTATGAAAATTTGAGGTGACAAATATTGTATTGAAAATTTTGACTCATGCTAAATTTACGATGCTAATTTTGAAGTGTAAACGCATGCGATATTAATGCATTGTAAGCGATAATGTAGGTAAAGGTAATAAAAGTATGTTTGAACAATTGATGAGCACTCGTCAAGCGTGTATTTTCCTGGATGATTGAACTTATGCAGGCTTTCCAACTTATACGTACAGTGCAACTTTTTGACAGAAAATTATTTAATTCATTAAAACTTTACAATAATAAACTAAATACTTATTAACGCGTTTGTATATAAATGTATATAATTAATTACAAATTATAAATCACGATAACGTTTACATATTTTCTGTTCTAGGTTCTTTTATTATAGATATATGAATACTTATATGGCCGAGTATATAAACGAATACATATATACTAAGTTTTGCATGAATTAAGAATTGTTACATAAAAATCATATATTTAGTTTGTATGGAGCATTCCGCAAGTTTAAGGTAGATATGCGGACTATTTACCAATGTTTTGTTTCCTGCCTTAAATAATATTCAGCGGTTACAAATTTTATTGGTTCTTACATCCAGTAGATTGTAAGGGATCATGATAGGACATAAAAAAAAATAAAAAAAATATCCACTGACATTCACACAGCGCCATCTTGCCCCAAGTTAAGCGTGAAGCCTGTATTATGGGTACTAAACAACGGATAAACATACATATATACATTTTTTTTTGTAAATACATACATATTATACATAGAAAACACCCAGACCATTACAAACAGACATGTTCATGCACACAAATGTTTGTACTGCCCGGGGATCGAACCCGGAACACTTGGTGTTGCGGCCGACCTCTCAACCGCAACACCAAATGGGTCGTCAAAAAACCGGAACATCTCAGATCTTATAACGATGTATGTTGATATAAAAATACTGTAATCACTTTTGACACTAGGACGATTGTTATAGGTTAAACATTACGCTTAACATAATCAAAAAATTGGTTCCAACCCTACTGGGAAACCAGAAATCACTGAGTAAACGACACTTTGTGCATATTACCCAGTTTTTAAGGATATGCCAGCCTTGATCGACTGTCGACGAATGAATTGTCGACAACTGTCAATATTTATAATTTATATGGAAATAAAAATATAGAAAATTATAAGCCACGGCTCCTTACTGCCTACCTTACTCCCTAACTACTAACAAACTTTAACACTTAAGTCAGTCTAATTGTCCATCAATAGTCAAATTGACTATTCGATAAAAATATATTGTATTTGCTTTGTCATTAATGTGCAGTCAAAAGGGTAATGTATTATATGAAATGCGAGTCTGACTACCCTAACTCGGAATTTTAGCATCATATATTTACCTTTTATTTTACAAAAGGTTATTTATATCAGTCTCGTTCTTTGAACTTGATAACAATGGATAAAACGCTTTATAAAAATGAATAAAGCGAAGTTTTAAAAAATGAAAGTATAACTAAACGCCTAATGAATACAACTTTATCAAATTTTCTATCATAAAACAAAAGTAGTAAAATTAGTGCAATCATAATTTCACATACTTTAGTAGTGCTCAAATATTACCTACCACTTTTGAAAAGCCTCTCTCTAAGTACTTCTTTCTCCAGGTTGAAAAAGATACTAGGAATCTTCTTCAGAGGAAGTGTATCCCCATGGAAATTTATTAAAAAAGACATTAAATGTCTTGAATGGATCGGATGACATCATAGTCTTACTATTTGTGCGCACCGCGTTTTATTACTTTTTTTTTATGAGATTTAAAAAAACTTACAAAGATTCTAACATCTTTTACATTATACATACGGCTGAAACATAAATCAATGCTAGATATTGTGATATTTGCTTACCTTTGCTAGATATTGTGACATTTTACTAAACTATAACGTTGTTTTTATTAGGATCACGGGGACATTATTAGGTCAGTTGCCAATTTACCTACCTCAAGATGGACTGTGCAAAAGATTTTACAAAATTTTTAATTAAAAAAAATTAAGGATGTAAAGGTATTGTGAATATTCATAGCCAAAATTTAAAAAGCCTTAAATAAGCGCTTGAACTATGTTCAATTAACAGAACGATGTCTTTACCAAACAGGGCGTTAAATTTATTCGTATCTATAGCTTAGGTGATCGATTAAAAAAAGGAATTCGATGATTTCCGGCGACAATGTGTGGGATCATCTTGAAGTAACTAAGTGTTTGTGATGTTCCTTTTGTAGGGTGACCAAGCTTCCTAAAAATTTAAATCAGTTCTCAATTTTTCACAGTAATAGCTTGGCGCCATGAGGTATGTTAAGCTGGGGAAAAGATACTTTTCATTTAAAATAGTGGTCGTCATTTATTCACAAAAAAAAAACATTTTAGCCATAAGTCTTTGCTGACTAGGTCTCCCCTGACGGCTCTCCACGTTAAGTGATTTCGAACTCTTACACATAATAATTTCAGTGTAAATTGGCAACCACAATCTCATCCAACCAAACACTACTGCAGGCACCGTAAGAACTAGCATAATTGCTGCAGTAATTCCTAAATACATATTTTGTACTTCCTAATAATGTTTTCTTAATTAGTTATAGTATGGTTAACGTTGCTATAACTCAGTTCAATGGATTTATTGATACAATCACGTCGATGATCATTAAAGAAACGGCATCCAATCATTTCCGGAGACATGTGTGGTTACCACAAGACCTCCAAACAAATTCGCGGTATTCCGATGTGAGGTGACCACTTTATATAAGTTTACAGGATAATTTATAATAAAATACTAAAACATTTTTAAGCAATATTAAGGTTTTGTGTTTCACGTGCTCTTATTTTTACTAACAGAAATCGAATAGAGTTGAATTCGGTTCCCCTTTGGTTAATCAACAGCTTTTAAACAATTTTACAGTTAGCAAGTAACAAAATACGAAGTGATCATCTTGTAAAGAGTCGGACTCGCCCGTGGAGGGTTCCGTAGCAGAAAGTAACATCCTATTCAACCTATCGCAGTCCACTGCTGGACATAGGTCTCCCCCATTTCGCGCCAGATATCCCGGTCCTCCACTTTCCTCATCCAGCCTCCACCAGCGACCTTTCGCAAGTCGTCGGTCCATCGGGCCGGAGGGCGTCCTACGCTACGCTTGCCGAGACGCGGTCTCCACTCCAGAACTCGTCTGCTCCAACGGCCATCGGTTCTGCGACATACGTGACCAGCCCACTGCCACTTCAACTTGCTGATCCGGCGGGCTATGTCGGTAACTTTAGTTCTCTTACGGATTAAATCATTTCTTCAATAACATTAAAACATTTGAGGCAAATCGCCTCAATGTGCTTGATTCTAAACGCCAACAACGAAAAGAAAGACCAAAGCCCTCCTATACGTATACATACAACAACCAGGGCCAGTTGTACTGTCACTCGTGTGACAGAGTGTTTAAGACCAAATTTGGCCTAGCGAGCCATATAAGGGCTCATACCCGGAGAGAAAAATAATTATGCAAGGGTCGCCGTCGTCGAAATCGATGAGGAGGACTATATAAATCATTTCTGATCTTATCCCTAAGAGAGACCCCGAGCATAGCTCGCTCCATTGCGCGTTGAGTGACTTTGAAATTGTGAACCAATCCCGCAGTCAGTGTCCATGTCTCAGCTGCGTATGTAAGTACGGGTAGGACGCATTGCTCAAAGACTTTTGTCTTTAAGCATTGCGGAATCGTCGACGTGAAGTCCTGACGTAACTTGCCGAATGCCGCCCAGCTCAACTGAATCCTCCTACTAGCTTCCCTCTCGAAATTGTGCCGGCCAAGTTGGATAGTTTGGCCCAAGTAAACGTATTCTTGCACAACTTCGAGAAGGATGCCATCGACGCATATCGGTTGTGGCATGACATGGTCATTGAACATGACTTTCGTCTTGTCCAAATTCATGCCAACGTAAAAGAATATAACTTTTATTTTATAAGGCACCTACTAAAGCTTTAATATGAGAAAATAGTGGTTCGCCGTTTATGACGTATCAAAAAAATGTACTGACCAGATATCGTTTGAACTAAATTTCGTTGTAAGATTCATGGTTATGTATGTATGGTACATCATATATAATGGATTTTATCAACCCTATATTTTAGAAATTAGAGGCGAGGAGGCGGGGTGTTGCGTTGACATTTTTTTCACTTTGGAAGTGTCTCTCGCGCAAACTATTCAATTTATAAAAAAATGATATTAGAAACCTCAAAACCATTATTTTAAGACCTACTTACACATTCGATAGGGGTTCCATTTTTTCCCATTTGTCACTTAACGAAAAATACAGTCTCATATATCAATAACATTGTGGTCTCCCTTTTTTCACAAGATTCCAGTTTGCAACAAAAAACCGCGGTTACTCATAGGTCATTGGTGCTAAGCTTTTTTCGTCTTTTACGTATTAATATAAATTATACTTTTCGGCCATGGATTCTTTTGAGACTATTTATTTTAACGACTACATTTAAATTTAGATTAATTTGCGAGCGCCTTTATGGCGCTTCGCCGTAAAGGAGAGTGATCTTGAATTAAGTTTAACACCACTCTCAGTTTCATTAGATATAAAATTTAGTTATAAAACCACAACACAACAACAAATTACCAAGTTTTTTTTATTATTTACACACTTTATTTATTGTTTTATATGCAATCCACACGAAATCATTTGCTACTTTTTATGTAAATTATTCATATATTGTATAGTTTCAAAATATTTTTGTCCTCACCCAAAACAGTTTTTTATGCATATAATGTTCATACCAACTTGTGAGGGTAATGAACCTTTGTAAATTTTATTTTATATTGAGCATAGCTTAACATTATAGTTTAGTATAACATTTGCTATATAGACACGCTATTCAAAAAGCTACCTTTATGAATAGAAAACTTTTTCCGAAAAGTTTTGTGTAACTAGCCAGAGTGTGGCTGGTTGGGAATGATTTAAGAAAGAGGTCTCAACATGTAGGAAAAAAAAATTACCAACAAGTCACCATGTTACACGTTACAGTGTGACTCGTGGGAATTTGTTTGCTTATATTATACTTAAATATAAATTCAATTAAATTTTGTTATAATTAAAATTAGTTCATTGGGAACTGCATCTTAGGGTTTCAAAGGTTCGTTGATTTTTACCCGTCGAACTTTCGCTACTTAAAAGTTTCTAGTTTTACTAGTTGGGTCAACCTGACTAATTATCGAACTATAGCCACATGACCTATTTTTACTAGGTGATTGACTCGGTGCTGAGTCGTCTAGGTTGGTACCACCGCAGTGCCAGATATCGCACCATCAAACCGAAGTATTTGCATTTTCTGTGTTTCGGGATGAGGGCACGGCAGCTAGTAAAATTACCGGGTATAAGGGACCTAACATCTGTTGCCTCGGGTGTCAGGCGCAGTGCGGCGTTGATGGAGAATAATATTTGTCCATTAGTTGTTGGTCTCCATCAAAACTGCTCTGTCATGGTCAGGCGTATCACTTACTATTTGGTGAGCGTCTTGACCGTCCTGTACACTTGGTAACATAGAAAAAACATGTGGTGTAATGGTTGAAAAGTCGGCTATTTCACTAAGGGTTACGGATTTTATCCTCCGGTATTACAGATACATATTTGTGAGCATGAATTTATTTTGTTTACTTATTTAACATCATCTTTAACTATTTCTAAGTCTAGTAGCATGAACACTCAATCCTTTTTTATTTTAATAATTTGGGATAATCAGCATCACAATTTGTCCTTATATTTAGAGTAAGTTAAAATTTTATTTATGGTGACATCCACACCATTATATACGATTTATTTATAGTGTTACTAGTTTATACCTATAATGATAATTAGAATTTCCAACATATAACATTCAATCAGTTCAAATCTTATGCTTTTAAGTTATTAAAGGATACCTATAGCCTTCCTCATGAAATCGGTATTGCTGTCCGCAAATATATCTAAGTCCATGAAAAAGGAATTGTAAGTATAGCGTCGGTGGCTCAATGGTGTAGATTGTTGTCCTCCTACCGGTAGGGCTGAGGTTCAAATCACGCCACGTACTAACGTGTTTTCGAATTTTCGAAACTAAAAAATATATGTACGTTATCCGACGCTCTTACGGTGAAGGAAAACTTCGTGAGGAAACCTGCGTTCGCTGCGAAGAGATTCAAAGGTTGTGCGTGAAGTTGTCCAACCTGCACTGGCCCCGCGTGTAGTAGACTAAGGCTTAATCACCCTGAACGGGTTGGCTCGTGCCAATCGTTGGGGACGTTTAATGAGCTGGTGATGAAGAAGTAAGAGCAAGCCTGTTGAGCGATGCTAATAACATAAGATTTAATTGCAACAGAGACTTCACTCCCAACAAAACCTTTGCATTCAATCCAGAACTATGTATAACACATTCATATATCACGACTCTAATATGTAAAAACGCGTTGCCTTGACCGTCGTTTCCGAGTAACAGCGCAATACGAATTCGCGTCGACTTCAACCGATCCTCTACACTACTCGCGAAGATGCCCGAGTTTAGACGAATACGACAGTGTAGAGCAGCACTTCGGCTTACTTCGTCCGACTGCCTCGGCTCGGGCGACTTCCATTTGTTGTCGATTTTGGACCGAGTCAAAGGGCCCAAAGTACTTTCCTACACTTCTCGGCCGCTCTCCGACTACTTCGCGAGGAACTTCGCGATAGTGTCCGTCCGACTTTCCCTCGCCTCGGGTGACTTCTATTTGCTGACGGTTTTTGGACCAAGTCAAAGGGCTCGAAGTTGTTATGCAGTGTGTTCACGAAGTATCTCTACACTACTCGGCCGGTCTCGGACTTCGCGAGTTGTGTATAGCACGCATAATAACATCGGCGTCCATAGTTTTGTTTTATCTGCATAACTGACTGCGCTGCGGTGTTTCTGATCTATCTCCTTCAAATAACATTGTCATTATACAACTTTGTCAGACCAAAAAATGATGACGCTACTGTGACGATTTCAATTAATTTTATTAATTTCAAATACCAGACATATAATAAGTTTACGACTCATGAGGTGCAATTGGTTGAGAGGACGGCTCTTTCACCAAGGGTTCCTGGTTCGATTCCCGGGCAGTACAAACATTTGTGTGCATGAAATTGTCTGTTTGTATTGGTCTATGTGTTGTCTATGTATAACAACAATTACAAACATTTATTATTAAATGTTTATCCTTTGTCTAGTGGGTACTAATAATTAATATGGGTATATTTACAGGCTAAATTTTTAGTTTGAGCCTAAATGGCGCTGTGTGAACGTCAGTGGATACTTATCATTATTACCGTACATTACCGCTCCTAAGGCTTGTGTTTTAAAAATCTATAAAAGCGTCATTACTTAAGGCACCGGGGTTCGATTCCGTAGCGTCCACCTAGCTAGATTGTCGCTGGCGCGGAAAAGTATCGTAATAATAACTTACGCTCCTCCGTGCCATGGAAGCCACTTTAAGCTTTTGATACTACTACCTTAAAATCGTAGACGCCTACCCACGGGTGCGATTAAGGTCCATGTCACCCCACAGCCATAATGTGAAGGAAGGAAGTATGACTGTATAGGCTTATGCACTGATTGATCTCCAAATGTTTGAGGTTCTAGGCGAGAAGAAACCTGTATCTAGTATTCCAGTCAGTGACACGTTTTCTGTATAAATAAATAAACGTATATATATATATATATATAAACAACGGATACACATAATATACTTCTTTTGTAAATACATCATACATAGTTCGATTCCTGGGCAGTATAAATATTTATACTGCCCAGTAATCGAACCCAGAACCCTTGGTGTAACAGTCGACGGACGTTGCAACCATTAAGTACTCATCACCATCTTTATTTTGTTGACTTTATTTTGTGTAATTAATGTTATAATTTTATTTAGTTTTTAAGTTCATATGCCTATCGTAAATCATGGCAGTTTCTTTATTATTTACCAAACCTAAATTAACCAAAATTAATAATTATTAAATATTATAAATTGAGAATTGATAGATTGTTATTATTCTCCATCAATGCTGCACTGCGCTTGTCACCCGAGACAACAGTGTTAGGTCCCTTAAACCCTGTAAATATACTACAGTACCCTTATCTCGAAACACAGAAGTGCAAAACTTTCGTATTTCAAGGGACGATATTTCGCATTGTGGTGGTATCTACCTAGACGACTCAGTACCGAGTCTACCACCTAGTTATATTACTTACTTATATTTTAACATTGCTAGTCAAGCAAAAATATCTTTCTAAAAGTGTATTGTTTGATTTTATCACTAAAAACAAAAGCTAAATATAATATGGAAAGAATTTGAAGTTTGTAAACTTGTCCGAGAGCGTCGGTGGCTCAGTGGTGCGGACTGTCGCCTTCCTACCGGGAGGGCTGAGGTTCAAATCCCGACACGTACCAATATATATTTTCGAATTTTCGAAAAATATATGTACGTTATCCGACAATCTTACGGTGAAGGAAAACATCGTGAGGAAACCTTCATGCACGCCTGCGAAGAGATTCGAAGGTTGTGTGTAAAGTCGTCCAAACCGCTCTGGGCCCGCGTGGACGACTAAGGCCTAATCACCCTATACGGGTAGGCTCGTGCCCCTCGGTGGGGACGTTTAATGAGCTGATGATGATGAAACTTGTTCAAGCATGCGAATTGTTCTATTGACAATATATAATACAATAAATTCGGTCAACGTTTGAACGCTATTGGATTTCATAAAACACGGCATATCACTGCGACGTGGCACAGAACACTGCAGTATTGTGTGCATTTAACAACTTGCATCCTAACACCCGTCCATTTTTTGGTCTTTTTGCATGATAAATTGAATGTACCGAATTATATAGGGTGACAACAATAAGAGGTTGCTAGTAGGACAAAGTACTGTAGGAAATATTCGTCGATGGTCACTGAAGGGTTTGATGCAAGAGGTACAAATAAATAATATAAACACGTAACTATTTTGCATCAATACAACTATATTAATAGTAAACTAATCTACAATTACATCACATGGGTCGTTCAGACCAATGTCACCATTTATAACTAAGTCATGCCACAATCGTTGTAATAGCCGTTTCTCGAGTATTAGTCTGTAATAAATCCAACTCATTCGTTGAAATATTCAAAATTTAGAACAAATTTCAGTCTTCTCTCTCTTCAAGCTATCGTAGTCGACTGCTGGACATAATCTTATTTTTTTGTTATATCCTTCTAATGCAAAATTCATGGTGATCCTGTAGCGTCGCGTGGCTCTGTCAGATTGACGCCAGCGGGGTCGGCGCGCGTCACTCACTCCGTGCCCGAACGGGGAACACAAATTGGCACACGATTAACAATTAAGTCAATGACCCTGATTACTTGGTTGCCCGATTACTCGATTGAGGAATTTAAGTTTACTTTCTTTTGGATTATTTTTGTTATTGCAATTAAACAGTATTCAGGTACTTTTCAAATTAAAACTTATTTCGCTTCTATACTTCGTAATTCAAGGTAACCTAACCAATCTGTCTGAAAAATTATCGAGCCTTTGACGGCCTAATAAGACCTGGATCAGTATTAAAGTTAATAGCTATTGAGGGAAGTCCAGCAACGTTATCAGTACTCATCAGTTTAGACAAAATCTTACCAGAATCTGCCAGAGCTAGTAATCTATCCGACACTGCTATCTATGTTTTATTTGATTATCCACTAGTTATGTAATAAACTGGATTCTGTAACAATTTTTGTCACTGGCCGCTAAATATTCAAGGCCATTACAAAGGCTATAAAAAATCGGACATTAATTTTATTTTTAGTAAAGTTTCAGTGTTCCAGTTTTTCTTCATATTTCAATATCAACATTCGATAATTAACTCTAAAAAGGCGGGGATAAAGTATTTCTATGGAACTCTACATTAGGGTAATCCAACCCCGTCGAAACTTAAATTTAAAAGGAAGTATTTGCTGATAAAGTTAAAAATGATAATCATAAGAGTTGACATTATATTTAAGTTAACCAATAGAACATATTTATCCATTTTGTGATTCAACTAACCGTTTGCTGAACTTTAAGTCTCCTGAGGCAAGGTCGATTAGACCAGAGGGTGATTTATAATACGCTCGTTTAGCTACACTTTTACAACAGAGGGCAGCTTATTAAAGGTGCCCTATAACTTTTTCTACGTGTTATTGAAATACGTTTCGTAAAATATTTTAAATGTTCTATCAAGTAATAAGACCCTAACGTTAAGGTGCTGAGAAGGCAATGGATGTCACCTAGGTAGGTACCGTTCCTCGTGGAAGTCATAAGGGAATGCCTTCGTTCAAATATTACAACCAATAAATCCTAAAATAATAGTGCCAAAATTCGAATCTTGCACCTCGAATTGTCAGTGAGCAAACGAGGTCATCCAATTACTTAGAAATAAGCAAATAAAATACAAAGGGCGACATAACAAAGGGTGAAAGCCCTTATTGGTAGATAATTTTTGCTTTGAATACCCTATCGGTTTCCGAATAGCGCCTCGCTCGCGCTACCCTGTGCCAACCACTGCCTTAAGATGGGGACGTAGCTGGCACATGAGTTTAATTCATTAATTTTTATTTAAGTTTGGGAGATTCATGCTTCTTAATAAAGTTTTAGGAAAAAATTATAATGTTGTATATGTGAAACGGAACGTTTACTACGTAGAATATGTAAGTGAGATAGAAGACAAATAGTTTTGATGGCGGTTAATTCAAAAGAGACATGATTTACCTGTTCCCCCATAATCATCATCATCAGCTCATTAGACGTCCCCACCGAGGGGGCACGAGCCTACCCGTATAGGGTGATTAGGCCTTAGTCGTCCACGCGGGCCCAGTGCGGATTGGACGACTTCACACACAACCTTTGAATCTCTTCGCAGGCGTGCATGAAGGTTTCCTCACGATGTTTTCCTTCACCGTAAGAGCGTCGGATAACGTACATATATTTTCGAAAATTCGAAAACACATTGGTACGTGGCGGGATTTGAACCTTAGCCCTCCCGATAGGAAGGCGACAGTCCACACCATTGAGCCACCGACGCTCTCCATGTTCCCCCATGGTACACTTTATTTAGATTTATTGATTTGTTGAGAATGCGTGTTAAAAAATACATGTACGAGTTGCTTTTAAAAAAAGGAGACACAAGATAAGAGTAGTTTTTTAGCTACGTTCATTAAAAATACTTGATACGTTTAATTATCAAAAATATTTCATGTGTAATACAAAATTATATTAAAATATTTTTTTTTTAATTCATAAGATAAAAGTATAATTAGACCTGTATTGTTGTAAATTAAAGTACCTGCACTTAATCTTTATTTATGGAATATGATGATTCACCAATGTTAGCTACATAAACCTAAAGGTTCAACAAAGGGTATAATTAACTTGTGTTCAATTTATATGAAATAGTTCCAACGTGACTTTAGGACCAAAAAACCCCTAATTTATATTCTATGATACCTACAATAATTAGTTAATATCAAAAACGAAAATAATGTATTTCATATATCTAAAATATATTAACACGACTTTATAAAATGTTAGAAGTGAGCTCAGTGTATCGCTGTCCTAAAGCGTGATGGGTGTAGCGTGGTTATTATAAAACCGCAGGTTCAGGTACCTAGCCTAGACTAGATTCAGCACTAATTATTCAGGCGTTGGCTTCTATATACATATTGTATATAATACGAGCCTTTTGCTTGCATTGAAGTAAAATGTTGTGAATTCACTCTGCCATTTTGTGTGGGACTTAATCAATTATTAACGAATTAATGAATATTTCGTTACTTAGTTTATTATATCAGTGGAAATTCTATAATAGTACACAGATATTTTTCAATACGAGTTGTTTCGCTGTATAATTAATTGTATTTTATTATTAATACCTACCTAATTTGAATTACATTAAGAATAACGAAAATAATAATTAGAAAAAATTAAACATTGTCACTGTCAAACTCGTAAAATTAATTTGAAGTCGAACAAAGCTCATAAAAGGACCACCCCAAAACTGCAATAGTAATAATAGCCAAACAAAATGTTTTTATGTATAACAATGTGAGACGGAATGATATTAAGTACAACGCGTGAAAAGGACAGCGAATAGAAACTACCGCTTTATGGGTGGTCGAAGATCTCTTATGTTTTTTGATATGCAATTTTCTCAAATAGACTATTGTAATCTATCACGACTTATTGACATTTAAAAGTTATCTGGTTAATTAGGTTTGTTAATTTTATTACAGCGAGAACCTTTTATAAAGGTTTCTCTATAATAAACGCATACATGTTTATACATTTATGTATATTGACATTAACTATACATAGAGTAAACTTTGACATTTATAAAAAAATAGCTTAGCATTTATTACACTAGTTGGTTATAAACGTTCTATAAAAAAATACAGCAAACGAAGTGTATTAAATCTTTTATACTAATATTACGAGCGTTGGTGGCTCAATGGTATGGACCGTTGCCATTCGATCCGAAGGGCGCAGGTTCAAATCTCGCCGAGCACTAATGTATTTTCGAAATTTTATGTACGTTATCCGACGCTCTTACGGTGAGGGAAAAACATCGTGAGGAAACCTGCGAAGAGATTCAAAGGTTGTGTGGCCAATCCACACTGGGCCCGTGTGGACGACTAAGGCTACACCCTTCACGGGCTTGCGCCCCTCGGTGGGGATGTTAAGTGAGATGATGATGACGATACTAATATTAGAGGTAAATATTAATTATTAGTTTATTTGCTTATGAACATTGTCCGAAACTATGTAATGGTCCTATTTGAAACATTCTTTCAGCCTTGGAATGTTACACTATTTCCTGATGACATAGAGTTAGACTATATTAAAGCATAAAAGAAACTAGGGATGCTTACTTAAACTTGTAATATTAAATTCGTTTCGTAAAACCATTTCTCAGTGATCAAGCCAACCTAACGAACGATTTGCTGGTGATCTGGTCAGGTGGTTTTCATGGCTTTGTGTGGCAGGTGGTTAGCTTTATATTGATATAAAATAATAAACCTTAATTTATCTGAAAAGGGTTAAATAAATATTTTTATATAAAAAACTATTGCCTAATATTGATGAAACACAAAAATAATTAAATTTAATTAAGGTTTTTTTATTGTTGTTGATATTCATTACGACTCAATACAGTTGTTCAGAAAAAATATTTCGTAGTTTTAAAGTAGCACATTTAACCATATATAATATTTCAAAGAAGCTCTTTAATTAAGAATGTTGTGTTTACCTGTAAGAAACTTAACATTTAGATCATATGGTGTATTGCAATTTAATATTCTTAATGTAAGACTAATGTTATGTTGTTGGTGAACCTAATAAATAAAATAAAAATAAAATAAATATACTTTATTATAATTTTTAATTTTAATCTTGCGTAACTCCATTGGCGGAGGCTGAGTGAGAAAAGCAGAGGATCGGGTTACCTCACGCAAAATGGGCGAAACCTAAGGCCAGTTGTGGACTTTGACAGGTTGAAATGTAAACAATCATTTTACGAGCTTAATACCGCATTTAGTCAGGTCTAGTCTAGGAGTCATGTTATAATAACCATAACATACATTTATGTTCCTATCAGATAATCATAATAATGGTATTTAACGATCCATGTAATGCAATGGTAAAGAAGTCAGCTTTTTTTTATCAACTATAGGCAGACATTTGACTGCCACATCACCTGATGGTAAGTCTTGATGCAGCCGAGGATGGATCATGTCTGCCTTGAAACAGCCTATTCACTTATGCCTTGAAGAAAAAGCGATTACATCAAGGGTTTAAGGTTCGCACCTCGCGTCGTACCTATTGATCTGGGTGCTTTTATGATAACAATGTTACAAAGGTACATAAATAGTACAACCCGTTGCTTAGTTCCCATTTACAGGCCAGATGGCTAATTTTACGCTAGTTGACATTGTTTTAGCGCCTAAGGATATTAATTTATCTTCTAAAATAGTTCTAGAACTATATTTCATCCAGGAAGCCATATCGTCAAAAAATCTATCATGAGCAAGACAATTACATTCGCGATTCAAGAAATGGGACACCCTGTGTAACATCAGTAGCAGTTACAAAGTCGCAGTCACGGCGGAGTACGCCTATCAAATATTTCATTCACTGACTTGGATTCAAATAAAAAGTAAATAAATATCCAGTGACAATCACATAACGCAATTATATGATTGCGAGGAGCTTGTAGTTAGAGTACTAGACAAATATATATATATATATATATATATATATATATATATATAATATATTTTATGACATGTTAATGCACACAAATGTTTATAATGTCCGGCAATCGAAACCGGAGCCCTTGGTGTGTAGCCGACTTCTCGACCATTACACCATGGGTCGTCAAATGTTCTTAAGTTAAAACGAATTTAATATGTATAATTATCCTGTACGGCAAGGCCTGTGCCCTGCAATGGACCGTTATACGACGAGATCGAGACGAGATCACGATTATGATGTCTAATTGGTGCATATTTAATTGAGTGGCATGGTAACAAAAAAAGGTTTTTAAAAAATTAATATTACGTATTCCTTCCTAAAAGGCAAGCAACACACCGGTGACACTTTGCATCAGTTGAGTCTCTAGCTCGTTTGCTCCCTATAACATAAAAAAAATCACACACACATTGGGAGAAAGCTCACTTTACAGTATGATAATGTAGCGCAAAATTTCGTGTTGCGGCATCATGAACGTGCCTTTACAATGGTTATGATATGGCCGCGGCAACGAATAGTCGCGCGGCAGAGATCGGCGCGGCACGCGGCTCATCGCCCTCGGTAAGCCGGTAACTTGGTCATTCCATACATCGTTTTACCACACACTGTTATGTTATTAAAAAGTAAATCGCATTATTAAAAAAAGGGTTCATTAGTTGTTTTTTTTAGCTTTATTTATTTGATAATGTAGTTTGATATCGATATTGACAAGAGTTAAGAAAATGAGAATGTTGCTTGTATTTTGGCATGCTTGACTTTTATTTAGTAAGATTTAAAGTTAATCACAACCATTTTTTTGTATATTAATTACTTTCCATTACCACTGCTCTACGCACGTCACCGACACCGACAAACCTTAGCTCTTTTATACCCAGTAATTTAAATACGTAAGTAGCATTTCCCTGAAACATAAATGTAAGTGCGTATAGCACTTGTGTTTTCCAGGAAAATATAGTTGCGTTGAATGTTCATGGACTTGCTCTTACGATAACCATTTAGGAAGTTTGGTATACAGGTCGGCTTTAAAATAATTTTGAATACATTAATGCAGTTCATGTTAACAATTAAGCGTCTTCCGTATAGTTTACTGGTCATTTTAAGTCATAGAACGTAAACGAGACATCTCCTCGACTGGTGGTATATGTCGTCACCGTCCATATATATTTTCAGAAGAATAAAATATAAATAACTAATATACGACAGTTAGCAACTTATGAGGTGGGCGGACACACTGCTTAGGTGCTTGTGTTATAATTATGTGACTAAACTATATAACTATATATTTATATAAATATATTCAATATATATTGAATTTCTTTATGAATTCTGATAAATTATATGTTCTGCCTGAATTCAGCGAATGTTTTTTTTATATTATCTATATTTTACTGAGTGATATTTGAATTATTTATTTCAATAATTCCAATGCTTCACTTCAATATGGTTAAAAATAAAATTAAACTTTTCAATATAGTATTTAGCTTTAGCTTTAAAGTTTAGCGAAAAATTATTTCATATGATGCATAATTGGTGTCTTTATTCAAATTTATGATACATAATATTAATTTTTTCATATTCTTATAAATTCCTATTGCCAATTTTTAATTACATTTTAATCCAAACGTTTCGAATACCTACAGACATCATCCCAAATTAGGCACAAACCACACCTAGGTTGTTTCAAACTTTTGGAATAACTGTCACAGGGTTACCGTGCGAGTTTGCGGATGGTTAGATTTTTGTTTACTATTGAGCAGTTGGCATCTTAAATATGGCTTTTTAGCCTAGGCCTCAAGAGATAAAATACAAAGTATGAATTTTCAGTCCTCTGCTGGACATAGGTCACACCCGTTTTGTGCCCTATATCCCTGTCATCAGCTTTCCTCACCCGACTCCAAGACTCCAACTATCCTCTGCAAGTCTGTCCATCAGGCCAGAGGGCGTCCCTCGCTTCGCTTGATAAGACGCGGTCTACTCCAGAACTCGTCTGCTCAAATGGACATCGATTTTACGTGACCATTGCCACTTCTACTTGCTGAGACAATGATGTCAGTATCCGTAGTTTTTAACGACAAACTAGATATATGTCAACATCATTATCATGAGCCCATTAAATGACTCCACCAACCTACCTGTGAAGGGTGTATAGCCTCGTCGTTTTGGACTCTGCGGTTTGGACGATTTCACGCACAACATTTGAATCTCTTCACAGGTGTGCGCAGGTTTCCTCGCGATGTTTTCCTTCACCGAATGAGTGTCGAATAACGTACATACCAATTTGAAAAATCGAAAACATATTGATACGTGTCGGGATTTGAACCTACGCCCTACCGATCGGAAGGCAACACCATTGATCCACCGACCCTCTGAAGATCAATTATTAAAACCCTAGACTACTGTGACACATAGACCGCATTCTATTATCAATGAAAAAACCCATGAATTCATGAAACTAATTACGCAATATTTAGCCCATAAACAGGTCTTTGCGAACGCCGATTTTTTTAACACATAAATCGATTTTTAATGCCCCAAGACAAATATGCGTATCGCGCGGCTCCTTTGATGTCGTCAAAGACACCGACAACAAAGGGGCGATCGGTTCGTTTTGATGCTATTGTTGCGTACTGCAACTTTTATGGACACCGATTTACTTTTAAAAGTGCACGTAGCATCTTTGTGAAACAACAGAGCTTTAAGTCGTTATAATATAGGTTTATTGCCGATATTAAAGTTGTATAATTTTATTTGCATTGCAGTTAAAGTTGGAAGTACAGTATTATCATTCAGTATAGAAAAGGAGAAGGTTTTCGATCAGTAGATACTCATTCGACGGGGACATCGCGGGACAATGTCATTTAATTAAACCCAAAATATCTACATACAATTTGCACTGAAGTTAATTTGCTTGTGATAATCGTGGACTAACCATTTTATCACTTACATTTGTGTGTGCTGTTTTATAACTGTGTTTAGGTCTATGCTTTATAAAAACTTAAATTCATAACGTGGTCTACGTTAACTGTAATCATTACCATCACACAGCATGTTATGGATAGATTGCGCCGTTAACTACGCGGACCTCATGCGCAGTGTTCACGATTACCATTCTAAGATAGTAACCGAGATCAGCAGTTTAAAATGCCTTTCCAACAACAAATGGATACGATCATGGACGTACAAAAAATACGGATGGAGTCTCACCAAAATCAAAAGTGTGTCAAAAATCGGCCAGTTTTTTGTATGGAAAACCACGACCTATCGGTCAACAGAGACATGATTATACTAGGAAAAAAACTTAAAAAAAGAGCATGGCATGTGTCGTGAAATTGTGCAAAAAAGATGAACAAAAGAAAATCAAACCAGAAATTACGCATTACAGGTAAATGATCAATTCGATTACATGTTTGTAGTATAATTTACTAAAATCAGTAAACAACAAAATATTTGTCAGAATATCGTCATAGACAGCAGCTGGCATTTCGGGGGATAATAATTTATGTATTAATGACAGTCCATCCGTACTTTTTTATACGTCCATGGGTATATTTTGCGGTCACCCATTGGACAACTGGCCATTGCGATAGCTTCTTACTTGTGGGATCGTGAACCGAACTCATTAGACGCTACGCCATTGAGCCCTCCGCCTACGCCCAATATTGATAGCTACAAAATAATTCGACATGGCAGTATATACAGTACATGTACATGCGGGTGAAAGAAAATTAAATTTATATTCGTGAAACTTTAAATCCGAACATAATATGTAATCAAAAGTTTACCATAGCTCGCGTAGGGTTATCGAGATGATAAAAGCGAAGCCCCAATTTTGTATGACCACATGGACTTAAATACTTTCATATCATGGTAACCGCTTCGATATTCTCTTAAGTCATGGCGGTTTTTGGACAACCTTCTCGTGGCTTGTCACTAAGGCTAGAGTGCCCACGTTGGAATTTTAAGTACCAGCGATCTACAGTTCTAAGACATGGTGCTGAATCACTAAACTCAGAAGTGATCTCCTAAAAGCACTGAAGTCATGATAATCCCCTTTGAACATTTTTGAATTCTAAATTCAAAAAGATGAAAATGGCATACGTTTTCTTTTTATTAGTCGCTAGAGGTTGGCAAACGACACGAATTAAAAGGCAGCCCTCGTAGTCATCTAAGTTGAACTGAGTAAAATAGCTGGATACATATTATCACAAAAGTGTCACTATAGAGAATAGTTCATACTCACCACCAGGTATGCTTTAACCAAATTGATGGTTTATTTATTTCAAATTAAAATGAAAAGACCCGAGTTGTCAGTTTAAGAATCAACAAATACAAAGCTTGTTTGGGCATTGCACTTTAATCATTTAATAAAATAGTTGTAAGGCGTAGTAGACGAAAAAGCGATAAAAATATATGATGTTGGAGTTAACAATTGGAACAAATTGTCCCAGAGTTTGCTAAAACTTCCATTGTCAATCCAAAGATTATGGTCCCAAAGTAATTTGTATTTGCTTCTGAATTAATAGAAGGCATCTTATTGATATACACAAAGTCCACTGTTGAATGAGCGCCTCTTCTAATGACTTTAACACCAACCGATACAACGGTTTACCGTCAGTAAAACAAATATTGTTTTTGCTCTAGCTTGACCCTGTTAGATGAACAATATCCTTATCTTAAATAATGTTCAACGTATTTTATTACTGATGTATATACATTTTACTATATTTTACATTTTAGCAATATTTTTTCAAAACATAATTATATTGTCCCTTGAAATAGAAGTGTTTTGCACTTCTGTTTTGCAGGATGAGGGTACTGTAACCAATCCCAGGCATAAGAGACCTAACATCTGCTGTCTCGGGTGATAGGCGCAGTGCGGCATCAATGGAGCGTAATAACTGTCTGTTAGTTGTTAATCTCATTCAATGCTGCTCTGTCATGGTCAGGCGTGTCACTTACACAGGTGAGCGACCTGACCATCCCGAACACAAAAAAACAAGCAGATGTCAATTTATATAAGTAACCGATACTCATAAATAGCACTATGCATATTAAAAAGCGACTCTGCTCGAATCATGTGCACAGTCCATCGCTCCATGTGAAATTGCATAATAATAACAAAGTCGTATGCACAAGCCAATGCAACCCAGGAACTTGCCATTGATTCATCTATCCTATTCAACCTTCTAAGATTGTCTAGTGAACAGTTTTAGAAAGGGACGGGCATATTTTTTGTGAGACAGACGTAATGGTTCCCACAATGATTACCTTCACCTGAGAGTTTGAAGGGATGCACTGTTCGGGGTGTATTTATCGATACTAAGGATTATCGAAATGTATAACTGAGGTGTACGATAGAGTTAGTAATAAGTAAATATATGAGGACGATACCGTGGCTCCTGCCACATTTAGTTGCAGCTTTTAAAGTTACGCTGCTGTCGCAAATATCCTATTTTTATAGTCCTTCTGTCTTTCAAATACTGTTGTTCGATAATTCTATCTTAGGATGGTAGTCACCCAGAAGAATGTACATGCTAGCTGTAATAGCATGGAAACTGCAGTGGAAAATTATTGGATGGTCGATTGATTGGATTCATGTAAAACTGCTTAGACTTTGTTAAGAGTTATTATATTTATTCAATAAAATGTAATTTTCATCGAAATTTCATTTTTAAAATCGACCTAAAATTAATTTATTACATAATAACCAGTGAAATATTTTTGCTCGTAATAATTCCCGTTGAAAAATCGTGAAATTACACTTCTTTATTTTCCATTGAGCGATTGTGTTTGAATAAGTACAATGTCATTTATTTCAAAGCTGTGCCGTCTTTTTGTGTTCTGTCGTATTTTGATGTCGACCACACATCTTCACATCATCACCATCGACATCGATAAGGGTAGAAACCCTTATCCAGTACAACCTTACGAAGAATGCACCTTGACAGCGCGAAGGGAAATGGTTTTTTTTAATCACATCAGTCTTCACAATATATCATCCCTTTATTTACTCATGCTACATATTCGCGCTCGGAGCTTTGTCTGCTTAGATTGTAGAGCAAAGGGGTCCGCATAGCTTTTGAAAAGCACGATAGATTTCTTTTTATGCCATGTCACAAGCGGAACAATTTATTTTAGCGTATGGGAACTATTGCAAATGTAATTAGACATACATTATTATATGAAGATTCCATAAACTATTAGCACTTATACGTTAGGTTTGGTGTATAGAATTCTTGGTAAATTTTGATTTAAATTAAAGTACTATTGTAATCAATTCGAAACGGTGCTCTGGCGTACTAAATAAAGCGTTTAATTACATGTTTTAGGAGTTATTGAGCATTTGAGATCTCTTGTTTGGGCAGCGTTCTAGCCTTCCACCATATATAAGCCGTATGTTAAGCGTATAGCACGGCCGCCCACAAGATGGACAGAAGACCTAAGAAGGTTGCGGGTGGCCGCTGGGAAAGGATGTCATTGAGGGAGGCCTATGTTCAGCAGTGGATATTATGTAGCTGATAAAGTTATTTATTTATTCGTTTTAGAGTTTAGCCATATTATTTAAACGAATGGAATTGACACTTGTTTCCATTCTCATTTCATTTAATATTAAAATGACCCTATAAAATTATTGTTGTTTTGAAATATATGTTATATTTAGTTATTATTCTCAAATAATACATAAATATAACAGTAAGTAACTATTTAAACAAGCGCACACATACACCCGTATACGAATATAGCAGACGTCGTTTAACATTCCTTTTGTTAATTTATGTGTTATTTTCTAACATGATCGAAATAAAAAAGTCGGTAATGAAAGCTTTAACTTATATACCAATTATGAGCATGAAAAAAGTCCATCAGTTTTGTGATTGTCTACCGAGATTAAACCCAAAGCTAGCGCGGTAAATAAATCACTGCGGAAACGTTCGGGGCGTGTCCGGGTTCGATTCCCGGGGTGCATTGTGATGGTAATGCGCTCGGTAGCCGGGCCATACCCTCATTGTGCGACTGACCCAGTGGCAGGTTGCAGTTGTATTGTGGTCAAGTTGTTCCGCGTACTGCAAGTGCACGCGACCTGCGCCGGTGCATGGAAAGGTCCTTTGACTTTGTTCGATAAACATAAACCATTATATGAGGGGATCAATAAGATACGCTGATTTAAGTATTAACAGAACATGCATACCACCTTTAGTGTGCATAAATACGCCTGTTTGCTTAGGCTGGAGCCATCTGCGCTCGCACTTGGCCCGAACGGTGATTCAATAGCCATCGATTGTAGGTTCTTGATAAAAAGCCACTAACGTATAAAGAATGTTCAACGGCCCAAGTCACACAACACCAACCATAATAATTTAATTAATTCAGTAAGGAACCTTAGACTTGGCACGTCTTTGTCTTGATTTCATTACTTTTTAGAGATAATCAAGCAGCTCCATCGAGACTTGGCTAGATTTTTTACAGAATGTTTTTGGTGGGTTTATATTATACTCATTTGAATTTATCCAAACAATAAAATATTTAACTCTTTTGTCAAATAAAAGTTATAATAAAGCATAGGACGTCGCTAAATCTACGAACAATTTCTTCTTAATAAATATTTGTTTGAAAACTTATTTAGGCGTTTCTTTTCACGGAGTCGTTTTCACAATTATTTGCAAAGCTCTTTTGTTTCTCATAATTTTCATTCAAAAATAGGGAGTTAGTGGAATTCGTTGGAACAAAATCTCTAAGTACAAAATAATGGTTTGGTCGAATCTATTGTTTTGAATGTTTTTCAACAATCTATCTACTAAGTCAATGTTTTTTAATTCGTAAACTTAATATTGTCTTTTATCTAAAACTGGAGGTTTTAATCATAATTGCAATTGGTGCCTTCATATCAACAATTGCTTTAAATAACGCAGCGATCCAAATAATGAATCTCTAAATATTATATTCAAGATATTTTCCATGAATCCTGTTTATATTTTCATTTCAAAATTCAGCCTCTTTCCCTTAATATAACAACTTAATCCGAAATAATGACAACTTGCGCTGTAAAATCACGTTCGGGCGTTTTGCCTCAACAAATTTCATAGAAATCATCGTAGGCGTAGTGCAACGCGCATTTGGCGCCTAGCAAGATACACAGTTTTTTTTACAACAATTATTAAACTTAAATTCCTTAATAAAACGACGCAATCTGAAAGAGACTCTATATCATGTAAGGAAAGTCGAAAGTCTCCCGCAGTTCTGGACATCAGTGATGAAATCTAAGTTAATCGCTTGCAAGGATTTTCTTTGGTATTTTAGTCATTGGTTCGCTTGCAATAGAGTTCGGATTGAAATGGAGTTGCACGACCTTGTTCCAGGATAATAATAATGCGTTTTTTGTTATCCGAGCAAGACGCGATGCACCGAGTCTATGTGTGCGTCTCACAGCAGATGTGCCTATTGTTATGCATGTGTGAGTGTACAATGTGGATGGGTAAATTTGATACTTACTTATGTTTCATATTTATTTAAATAAGATACATTTGACTGAAAAATCTGTTAAAATTAAAGTTACATTTTGACTAGTTATTGTTTCTGCAGCCAAAATCCCAAAATTTTAATTAAAACTGTAGAATCATACCACGAACCAGTCATTTCAGTGTTGAATTACCAAAATTAAAGTACAAGACCAAAGTTTTTTTTATTAATAGCGGGACTGAGAAAATTTTCGTCAAAACATGTATTTATTAAGCTGTAAATCGTTGCGTGTCACAGTGACATTTGCGCCAAAGAAAAAGTGTGCCGACGAGTAACAGCGTGTGTTTAGAGCCAGTAATTATGCAAAGGGAGTTATTGATCACCATCCCCGTGTTCGGCTATTAGAATTGCCTTCGAAAGTTGAGCAAAGTTGACAATATATATTCGTGTAACGGAAACCGTGCAGTTTGGTGACTTTTTAAGTTTACCTAATATTATACTTTTGAACGAAGAATGTAGAGAATTTTATTAAACATGAATAAATGTTACCCTATAAAAGTTTTTTCAATACCATAATCCAAACGAGGAATTTATGCGTTTAACTGAAATATTAATAGAGTGCAGTGTAAGATAACCGTTATTCTATAGCAAAAAAAATCCTATTTGGACATAACTACTAAAAGTATTCATTTATTTATAATTCTTAATAATTATGTTCAAATTTTCATCCTTATTTTCAACAGTATTGAAACACGGATCAAAACTACTCCGTCAGAGTACAATAACATAAAACATTTTTTTTTGCATCTTCGCCAAGCTGTTCCCGAGAACATGTGGACCGCTACGTTGCTAGATCAAACACACTATCCTACCGCCATTGTAAGTCCCTTTATCAATACTTTCCAAAAAAACCTTGTGCGTCCTCCGTCTCTTTCTTCAAGACGTAACAATAATACTGTGAAGCGAGACGGCAATAGAATTTACAGACACTGTTAACATAATTGCTTCCAAAATGAATAGATGTTAAACAATTCATTTGAAAAAAGAATGACAAAACTCTTGCAAAGTGTTCGCTGGACAATTGCAGGCTTAAGTTTAGTTTCTATTTATTGCAATAGACAATTGTACTTTGTTTTGAAATGAATTTCGATATGTTTTAGCGTTACGCGACTTTAAAAGCTCTATAAGCCATATTTAGTATTTTTGGCGCAGCCAAAAATGGAAAGCTCATCCAAAAGAATACCTACTAACGGATAAACAAAATTAAATACTTCTTATTGAAGAGAAATACATATTATACACAGAAACACCCAGATTAATTTATACAAATAGATATGTTCATAAATACAAATGATTGTACTGCCCGAATTGGCAGAACCCGGAACCCATGGAGTACTATCAAACGTCTCAACAATTACCTAGGAATGTTGAAGCGACAGTGATTGTTTCTATTTCAGTAAAGAGCAAGCAAGCAAGATATTTATATTTTACATGCAACACCATATTTCATAGAAATGCATTGCCAGTCTACTCCATTTTGTAACAGAGGCAACTCGTGTCACTTCAATTTGTTTTTAATTATTTCAATGTTGTGTTTGCCTGTAAAGACAGCTTTTTTACACGTTTCACATAAATTACTCCATTGTTATGCATAATTATATGTCGCTGGAAAGTCTGTACCAATAAAAAAAAAAAATAATAATAAATAAAACGTATTCGATGGCAATTGATGCCTAAATAATTACTTAACTATACATTGCAGTGATACTACTACCTCGTATTATTATATTCTATTTTATAGAGGAATTATACGTAGTAGAAAGCAACTAATCGAATTTGTTTATTGAGCTTCTACAAAAACTTAAAGGAAATTAGTTTTATATCGGGACCCTTAAGTAAAATGTTCATGTAATTTATTAGACGCAAACACACGTAAATAATACTTGTTCACCTTGAACTTCCACCCTAAATGGGACATGACACCAAATTTTACTATTACAGCGTTCAAATTTAACGTCATAGCGCGAAATCACGTTATCAAATCAATTGGAATTATTGTGAGGGCCTTGGCTGTGAATGTCCCTTTTGGTTACGTGCGAATATTTACGATGTAATATTCTGAACTATTATGGAACTTCGTCATTAAGAGTAACAGTCAACTACGCGACCTTCACTTGCTCATTGTATATGCTATATTTAAGCTGGAATCATCTGCGTCAAGCTGAGAGAAGGTTCTTAAGTATTAAATAAAGAAGTTACCCGGTAATATTAAAATTGTCTTCATATGTATTATTTCAAAATTCCCCATGAATCTACGCAACAATTAACATTAATAAACCCCATAATCATGTTGAATAAAGAATGCTTTTGTTTGTAATAGCCATATTTATTATGGAGATATTGCTCAGCTCGCATTTGCAGCATGTCTATGCCAAAGCTTGATTTTATCGCTTCCATTACTTAGATACTAGCAAATTACTGCATCGCATGACGTACCCGGGCTACGGCAGTCAAATGCTGTGTTCAGCTACGAGGAATTAATTCAGCGTAATTTAACTTATCCCAGCCAATTCAGTTTTTAGTTAAGATTGTTGTGAATACAAGTGTATTATTTATTATCAATCAACCAGTCTATATTATTGGCTAAAGTCATCTCATGGCAATGATACGTGATTTTTTACTCAACATAGCTAAGGGGAAGTTAGGTTGCAGTGGCGTGCACACAGAGATTATGAGTAGGGTATGCAAAGTGAGTGACGCTTATCGAAATAACAATAAATAGTTTATATTTTCGTCAAATTGAGTGCTGTTGATGACAGTAGATCGCCTATGGTTACAAATCAGTAGTGGAAAATGGGGAATCATTTAATATGTTGTCGATTATGTACTGCTTATTTGCATATATCGAGTGCACGCCACTGGTTGTGTCCCACACGCGGGCTCAATGAGGACTCTCTCTCTCTCTTCAACCTATCGCAGTCCACTGCTGGTCATAGGTCTCCCCCATTTTGCGCCAGATATCCCGGTCCTCCGCTTTTCTCATCCAGCCTCCACCAACGACCTTTTGCAAGTCGTCGGTCCATCGGGCCAGACCTACGCTACGCTTTCCGAGACGCGGTCTCCACTCCAGAACTCGTCTGCTCCAACGGCCATCGGTCTTGCGACATACGTGACCAGCCCACTGCCATTTCAACTTGCTGATCCGGCGGGCTATGTCGGTAACTTTAGTTCTCTTACGGATTAAATCATTTCTGATCTTATCCCTAAGAGAGACTCCTATGAGGGACTAGTGAGTTGTAACGACAACTCTATCCTTATATCGCTGCCGAAACCAATGGCTTGACATGCCTTTTGAAATTCGGGGAGACTCGAAGCTAATAATGAGATTCGATCTATCTGACGACTTACCATTAAGATAGTCACGCTTCCACTACTCCATCAAGTTCATTCGCCATCGAAGTCTCCGTATTTATAAACAAATCTAAGTAAATTGACTTAGCGGTGTCTTGCTATAAACATTAGAGAATTTACATTTGAAATGATTAGTAAATAGTTACTTGTACGGATAATATATTGATAATCTCGTTTGCACTTGCTCAAGATGTAGAATCACAATGAAATGCGCCCGACTGCATCTACAAGAGAGGTCGAAGCCAGTCCTTCGGCGACCACCCGTGGTCGATAAGCCACGAAGGTACTGCCAGAAGAGAATGATCAACCCCGACCACAGCGAAGACCCTAGGTGGAACGGTGTCTTGGACAGGTAACTAACAGTGTACCGATATAAAAGGATTTTGTTAACCTCGTTTATTTTGAAAATCTATCTGTTACAACTTTAAGTAATGATTTCAGTTTAAGTTGTAACATTTATTGTGTTATTGAATCTATTGCTTGTGTATAAGCTTTAAAAGCAACCCTTTACGACGGAATTATTTTATGGTCAATTTAAATAATGTAAGTAGTAAGAAACAGTCGAATGTACTACGAATACTATGGCCAAATGGTGACCTATGGCATATCAATTTACCTGTTGCTCTCACCACAACAGATCCTTGTGTGACTATGTGAACCTTGATGAGGTGAAATAAATGATGTATATTTTTTTCATACTTCACTATCTTTAGTTAACCAATTTATGACCTTTCTTATAACTATTTTACTTCTAATATTACTTAGATGTCATTGCAATATCTAAGGTGTATTACGAGTTTATAGTTGTATGCTTAAGGAAAGTTATATAATTTCAATATTGCTTTGTATTGCAGATTCCACTGCAACCCTAATCCAAACGTTTATAAGTACATATACGGTTATGAAAACCAAGCCACAGAAACAGAACAGGACGATTTGGTGTTAACAGTACAGAACCTCAGATTTCAAGGAGACGTTCAAGATAATAAAAGACCAAGAACAAGTTTTAAGTACAAATCATTAACGGCTAATAGAAAACATAGAATGTTCATAAAACAAGTTGTTGACGACATCGACCATAGTGACGAGGAGAGATCCTCTGAACTAACCAGTTACTATTTTGACAATTATGTGAAATACATTTTAAGTAACGACCGATCAAGACCATCTTCAAGCAAATCTAGTGCATTTCTCCAAGACCTTAGCAATCGATTCAGAGAGAGCAAATCTACACAAGTTGATGCTAAACAAACAGCAGAATTAAAGAATAACCGCAAAATAGACCATATTGCAAAAAACGCGTCAAATAAACGAAGCGATAATAAGAAAGAAAAAAATAACAACACCGAAGTGAGCTTGGAAGACGCTAAAGTGGCATTCCATAAATCTGGCAAAAATAAATGCCTTACCATATCAAGAGCACAGAGTCCGGAAACTATCCAAGTAATCAGAGTAGATGTTGTGTGCAATTATAGTACGAGCTCTGCCATAACGGACCATGAAGAAAAACCTCCTGCAAAGTTAGACGATACAGCCACTGAAAAGATTAATTTCAAAAGTCCACACTTTGCTGATAAATATCTTTTAACCAACACAGTAAAAAGCGTCAACGAAAAACTAAGTTGCGGTTCAAAAGTCACGTTGCTCTGCAAAACATTCAAATTAACCAAAAGATCTAAATCTGAGAAAAAGTATAATAAAATTATGAAAGAAACGTCCACACTGAGCACAAGAAGTGGACACGTAAAGTGATTATGGAAATATATTTCGAAACTAAACTGGCTGGAAATGAACCTCTGTAATCGATATTTGACGTTTGGCAAACAATAGTTTTTTTTAAGTAAGTTAAAAAAATAAAGGTGTGCCAGTGCGACGACGGCAAAATGTGACGTTGAATACCTGCGAGCGTGAGCTGGCGTCCTTATGGCGCCACCCTTACTTCGGGCTTCTGGCCCTAAAACTGTTGTAGTCTTCAATTATTGTGTAATCGTAGTAAAAAAAACATTTAAATTTAACCACGAGGAATCGTGACACAATTGTAAGTCTGTTGAATGTATTCAGCTGCGGCTCAGTAATTAAGTGACATGATTATCTTAAATTTAAGTACTTAAATTAAAGTAAGGCAAAAATTTACGTAACTATATACCTATATTTAATACAGTTGTCCAAGGAAGTGTGTGATTTAGCACAGATGTAAACATGATAAGGGAATTTACAGAAAAAAATCTATAAAAATACACAGGTGAGAAGCGAAAAAGTTTACTATTTTATTTCAATAAAATAAGTTTATTCAATAACAAAAAGTAGTTTCCTTTTAACATTTTTCTAAATATTTTTTAACTTCGATTATTATTTAGAAAAAAATTGTATATATATAGTTTTTACAATTTAGTAATAGAACTGTGATGGATGATATTTTTATATTTGCCAAGAAAGCTAAACTATCTGAATAATTTTAGATAGTTTAGCTTTTTAATATTTTAAGACTTAAAAGTGCAATTCGCACTCAATTTATAGATCCTACAAAAGATTGAGAAACAGTGGTTGGTGAATCAGAAAAAAGTTAGACGTAAATTTTTCACACACCCTGTGATTTAGTGCGACGTAGCGCGCAACGAATTCATAGAAAAAAAAACATGGACTCAAGACTTTTCGGAAAAACAAAAACTCTGTTTGTAATCGATCTTCTATTTTTAAATTATACTTTTTAAACGATCTATAATTTGATATTCTGGATATTGTATTACAAGTTTGTGTAAAATAACTGATAAAAAGAAATGTCTACGGCCTCTATAGTTTACTTATTTACTATGTTACATCCAAGGAACTAAAAAATAATTAAACGTAATATGTTTTTACAACATAATTACTACTACGATAGGCTACTCGAAGTTTTTTAAACCTCTGCCTTTTTACCATATAAATACAATACTTAAATTCCATAAAAAAGTGTTAAAATCTTTTTTGAATCATCGCTGTGACAGCACCTAGAGATATACTGCAAACGGTTTTATCAAAAGTTGAATGGAGTGAACACTATCTAATCTTTATGTCATCTGCAAAGCTGAGAGCAATATGTTTCATCTCGAAAAAATAAAACTCTGATGTCAGATATGCGCGACCTCAGAAAATGCATTACCAACAAAGATAATTGATAACATTCGCGTAGAAATGGTAATAATAATTTAATATATGTCATTGTTTGAACTTGGACATAATCAATTAAATACCTTTACTTGACATTTCTTGCATGCAAACACGACTAGTTTGTAAGTTTTGTAATAATTATATCAACGACGAAGACTTGCCCACTATATTGGTTTTAGTGTTTCTGTGTTTGTATGTTTTTCAAATTGATTGTTAGCAATAAAGTGTCTATCTATCTATCTTGCTAAAGGCTGGATGAAAGCGCAGGACTGGGATATCTGGAGCAAAATGGGGAAGATATTTGTCAAACAGAGGACTGCAATAGGTTGAAGAGAGAGAAAGAAAGAAACAATAACTACAAATAAAAAAAAAACTAGCAAACTACCCGTCTTTGCACGGATATTTAGAGATTAGATCCTTAATCCTTGGCATTGTAAAAAAACTAATAAACTAATAATATTAGGCCCAATCAATGTAAAGTTATATAATATTTTACTTTTTATGATAATGCCGCCACGTGCACACGGTTGCACGATCCGATGTAGTGAATTCAGTTTAATGGTTGAGTACCTAGTTGGCTGATAGGTGCACAGAAGGTTCCGAATTCCATTCCCGTTAATTGCAAATATAAGTGTACATGAACAATCATGTTTGCCTGCTCTGAGTTTTCTATGTATAATAAGTATGCTTTTACAAGTTTAAGAATATATTGAACTAATATCCGTAGTGAAGTCGCATAAAATCCACGATTAAATTGGAGTGGTTGTTCAAGTCAGTTGATATTTGTGTTTATTTACACTTCTGGCCGGTGAAAATCATCTCAGGGTGTCATTTTCAATTAGTCGACATCTTATGGCTCGCTAAGTGCAGTTGTTCTAGCCACTTCCGCCATAAATTTTGTAAGGTACAACGAATAGCTTTTCTCAGAAACTAAGTCATGGACGCGATGTTTAAAATTCAATGCAACCATTGCATGGTACGGCCCAAAGCGTCAGCTAGCAGCACGCCAAGTTACTCTGTAATTAAGTTATAGTTTTGTGCCAACTTCGTACCATTACGTGCAAACAAAAAGTGTTTGCGGTTGCATTGAAATGAAAATTAATATCTTTATCTAGTGCATTGATCGTTCGGATTAGGTCGCAGTGTGATATGTATTGTGGGTTTGTATCCCTTGGGGAGACCGCACAGTAAAATCACCATGTAAGATATTCCTAGTTTGTTTAGGACAATTGCATGATGGATCAGCTAACTGTTTGAAATCAAAGAGTGGCAGTCGTTGTTAACACCCTAAGGCGTGTAACTATATTTAGCCCGCGGAATGTGTTACGGGCCAAAAATAAATAATGTTATTTCTTTCTTTCCATCCCCCCATAGCTATGTTATACGACATATTGTAGACTTTAAAGGCTGATTATGACAATGATATTTATTAATATACTCCTGGAAAATTATTTATTGAATTTTGTATGTAGAAAAAGGGCATTAAATTTAGTATAATCACAAAGATTACAGTTATCCAATTACATTCTCTAAAAGTCTTATAATATATTGAATACAAGTACTTATGATTAAAATATAAGGTATTCAGTTGAAGAATCATAATTTGCAAAGCGAGATTGAAACCTATAGATTCCAAAACAGTATCGAAAGCTGAACGAAATGGTCACCAAAATGAAGATGTCAACATATCAATAGATTACCACTGATATATTGACATCTAAGCAAAAGAAATAAAGAAGGAAAAGCAGCCGAGTATCAGTTCACATTAGGGAGCTAAGTAAAGAGTGAAACGTAGCCGCGCCTTCCCTTGGGTCTTGACGTGCTTTCAATTACAGACAAAACGATTCCGTAGTTCCCGCCTGGGTGTATACAGTCGTATTTAACCTTAAAGTAGTATTCCACTTTTAAGTATTATGCTACGGTAAATGGTTGGTTTATAATGTTCTTAATAAGTAAAATGGATTTAGCTATCACCGTTTTTATAGTTCAAAGGTTTTGTTTTAGCCTAGGATATTAATGTTAACATTTTCCACATTCATCTCTTCATGCACGTTTGTTCGTCGGTTTAATGTAGTTTGGATCTATATTTATTATGAAATCTATTGTCTAATCTATAAATTTATTGTGGCATTATTCATATTTGCCTAGGCAATGAATGTAAAAAGTATAGATTCGTGATAAGTTTGCAAAACAAGTAAAAAAAATGAACGTACATTTACCTAAACAAAGATCCTACAACTATATTCTCTTTGGCGGTTCGTTTTTGAGGCACGGGTAATTATTGTGCGGGAATATCATTGTGCCTAGGTAAAAACATGCCTAGGTATACTCGTATCAATTATATTTATTCACTTTGGTTATCTTCTATTAATCGCCCTCTCAATATGACTATACAGCCTGACTAGTGAAGAGAAGGCATTTTAAATATGGTTCGATTTGATGCACCACAGTCGCATAACAAACGAATTATTTTTATTTCATTTTAACCAATTATGAAGTACATGCATTTTACAGGTTTATGTTAGAATTTCTTAACTGAAAATTTACATGATAAAATTGATAAAGCAATATTAATCTCAATGTATAGTTACTTATGTATGAGAAATCATTATTTCATTTATGTTTACTTTAAAATTTTATTATTATTATCTATTTGATTTAGTACGTATAAACGTACAAGGTGTATGTGCCTAACTAGGTTTTGCTTTAATAACGAGATCATGCATCTTTCTGTAGTTAACGTCTTCAGAGGAATTCACGACTGGATATCATTTACCAATAATTAAATATCCCCAAACATCCACATATATACAAATACTTCCTAAAGAGAGAACTCGCTTCTAATTTGGTAATTAAAGAACAGGTAAACGTACTTTAATTTTTGAACACAATTATATTACAAAAGATCACATCTTAAGCTGATGTATAAATAAAAATGAAAATAAAATATTTTTTCATGAAACACTTATAAATGTCAAATTATAATAAATTCAAATTATAATAATTCAAACTATAATATACCACTGTATGGGATTGTTTCTTATTTAGTGACAACAATCCAGCCAAAATCTTAGCATTTATATTTTCTAAAACTTTGTTACTATTACTAACTTATCTCTTTGGCTTATAGCTAATGAAATACTTAGGTAAATAAAAAAGTGTCTTTCACACAGCAACAAATACTTGTTTTTATTCTAATACTATTACACTTCTTTTTCTTATCGAGTCGATATGGATTCACAAGTTAAATATGGTAACGCGACTTATATTGGGCCACTTTAATCGCCGATCACTATTACATTGAATAAAACTTATTAGTGTAAAAATCTAATTATGACTTGATTCTTTATTAGAGGATTTATTAATATGTCTGTTGAACTGTAAGCAGCCAATAATATCAAATAAAAAATATAGTTTTTCCACCTTTTCCCCGTCTTTGTAAAGATGCATGTATTCATTTGAGCATTAGGTATAATTAGATGATTACGTCCAAAATTTTTTATTAGTTTCGTATCAGAACTTTAAAATACTACCATGATTTGCAAATTTATTCTTGTTATCAAAATTTTCATATATAATTTTAGTAGTTTTCCTTGTAAAGAACTTTGTATTTACGGCTTGCGTGTTGTAAGGCACCGTAGGTTTAATATACTTCATAAAAAGTTTTAATCTTTTTGACTTAAGACCATTTCTTATGAATAATTTTCTTAGAAAAAATAAGTATATATACATACATTTATTTGATACTATTTAAACAACACAATACCAACTTTTATTCATTGGTAATGCAGACAAATCTTTTCCATTAACTTGACGCCTATTGGATAACGCAAGCAAATATCAAATGCACAAATTTCAATAATTGACGTAATTTACAAGGTACATTAATTATGTAATAAAATAGATACATAATTTATGTTCTAAATTGCAATTTATTTCAAAAAACAAATCTTTATGAGTAATAATAACTTGACCATAATTAGTGTATGTCTCTAGAGGACGCGAGTTTATCCCGGCTACAGTTCGAGGCACAAAGCCGTCGAATGGGACCAGTAAGATCACCGACAGTGATGATTAACGATCGTAACGGAAACGTTTCTGAATATTAATTTGTAGTAGAGGTCACCGGCGGCGTAGCGAGTGTGACACGGCCACACCGAAAGGATTGGTACGCTATGGGCCGACCCCCGAGGGGGGAAGTGTGTGTGCCGAATTTATAGGTGTGGGAGATGGAACTTCAGGGCAGCCAAAGGGTGAGGACTTCGGACCACCCTCTCTTCGGGGTGTTCTACCCCCAATTTGCCCTAGTCCGGCACCCCGCCTCAGGCTCCCCGTTTCTGTCCAAGCGATAAGAGGGAAGAGGGTGAGCGTCAAATGGACGTTTTACGCATAATTTAGAGCAGTAAATGGATTCGAACAGTCTCCACACAGCATACCTACCTTGTAGGCATTAACGTACTCAATTTGCAGGAACTTCGGCGTTTATTATTACACGGCTGTACACGGACAAACGCTAAGTCTATTACTTTATCTCTACAGAATAAATTTGCGGAATTGATATTTCTTAGAAGGTCGGCACTCATAAAAATTATAAAAGAGTAATGAAAATAAAACCAGTCGTGTTAACGGCAAGTTTCTTTTTTAAATATAGTTCGCGTAATTATGGAGAAAACGGCTTTGCGTTGCGAAATAAGAATGACCATAGAAAATTGGAAAATTTTCGGCCTCTATGTCAAATACCATCTAAAAACGGCGCACGATGAAATTGAACGTTACTCCTGTGCTATTAGGGGTTAAATTCATTTGTTGTGAAAGGGAAATTTTCTGCTCGCATTTTCCTGGAGCACGCGTTGGCTGCTACATCTCTGAAAACATTTTATAGGCAGCTAAAAATTGTATTATGTAGGTAAGTACGGTCAATAGAGAAAGTACCTGCTTGTACAACATTGCCCATATAAAGCGTTGATTACTCTGTTTAAATAAATGATTGTTCTTTCATTTAGCAACATTGTGTGAAGAGAAATAGATTTTAAAGGTAAGTCGGTATTGGCCTGGCCAGAAAACACTAAAACAACTGAAGTTTCCATTAAAAAATATTTTTCTCCGGAGTTCTTTTTCGTCAATCATCTGTTACTTTGGTCTTTTCGCGAAGTTCGTTAAAATAAAATGAAAGAAAAAAAACAAGATCGTTCGCACTTTAATGGTTTTCTAGGTAAAGCGCCAGGAACGAATTTTAATTTCAATCATAGACTACAGCGTCACTCCCTTCTTCTTAATCTATGAATGCAATCGAGTCTTATTTTAAATGTTTACAAGAGGGCATGTACTGTACCTAAGCAAATTAAAAAAATACATTTTTAGTAAGGTTACCTAATTGATTACTAAAATGGAATACAAATGTCAAAGATTTAGTTAAATTCGTAAGCTGTTCTACTTTTCACAATACAGCAACCGTAAACACTAATAAGAAACAGTAACAGGATATGTGTATTCTATTAAGTGATAAAACAACATGTCGAATACAAGCTTTACAATTTTATACATTTTATAACTCGTATTGTAAAATTTAAATACATGCTGTTTTAATTGATGATTTGATATATGTATAACTAGTTATCTAGTTTAATGAACCATTCTAGGCCTCTATAAAAATGGATACTCACGCTGCACTATAAACGTTATGAGGCCCCAAAGGTGATATTTTTGGAGCACCACCTAATCATGGTGAATGGTGAAAAAACGAACGAGGCCGCCTATTGAAATTAGACCAGCGTACTCCATTACGTTCACTTACACCTCATTTAGTCATTGGAAAAAGGCTTTGTCTAGCAGTGAACGTCATATTAGGCCAACAGAAAAACAAATTTTCAATAAAATCAAAGTTGAAGACCTAAGCAGCTTGTGGTACTCTAACTGGACTTAAGGCTTGTGTGTGTGTGTGTGTTGTTGTGGCTTGACGGCGATACTTGAATAATAAAAGTGCATGGAATAACTTAAAACCATCAATCAAAACTATGCATGACTAAGATACAATTGATAAAATGGAAGTTTCTATAAATAACTTTATATTTTATAATTGAACGGGTTTAAAACAATGGTGTATTAATTTACATACCTAGAGTAAGAACTTACAAGCATTTGCATTCTAGCAGTGGTAAATTGTGTCGGCTTGCGTGAAAGAATCACCAAGTATCGCCGCAAGCCGCCACAAACTTTTATGAGTTGTTATATTTGCAAGGCACAACTGTAAACTGTAACTAACGGTCGTTAGAATTCTTTTAAGTTGGTAGGTTTTTAATATTATTAGTTTGCTTATTTCTGTTCTAATTATAAATATTTAAAAAGTTTTTACGATGCACACTGCAAACGAATTTTAGCTGGTTTTCGTGGTAATACCGCCAAAAATATTTATTATTTAAGTATAAAGTTGTAAATCGATTGCAATACCAAGAATTTTGGGTCCGAGACTTTAAAATGTGCCTATACAGGTGGTAATTCATATTACTATCTTTATTGCATTGCAATAAACTATATTTTTATATTGATTGCATTTGTATCAAATATTAATTAGAGCTATAACAAATGTAACAATGAGACTACATTTTGTACCTTCGCAGTAATATAAAACATCTCTTCTCTTTTTTGTGTACTTCCAAAGTAACCAAATTATATATTAATAAATATGTGGATAATGGTGCTGGTTGCACATTGACTCTAAACTTAGTAAGATTGTTATTTTATATCCCTGTGGTTATTGTGTGTTATTCTAAATAAAGAGAATAAAAAAAAATACCCTTAAAAAAGCAAGTAAATTTAATATTACATGTTTATGTTGTCTACTTTCTTAGTTGGAGATGTCTCTGCGTATTTGTGATACCCTTTACAACTTTAGATCTCTCATACAATCGTACTTAAATATTAATGACACGGTTAGAGGGTAAAGGTCTTATTAAATTTTGGCTACCATTTGTAATGTGATAAACAAGTCACAAAATTTTACTGGAATCAAGGTAACTGCGTTAGTGAAAAAACTAATTTTCTTTAAAATTACTGCGTCTTACAGTGTAATTTTCAGAGTAAATATATCCAACTATAATTAATAGATATTTAGCTGCATATTATGTGCAGTTTACTAATAATATAGAAGTCTCTATAATCAATGTATTAATACAAATATATGTTGATCTACATATTACAAAAAGTACGAGTCATAAGTCAATGTAGGTATACGTCAATACCCAGAATAGGTCTACTATAACCTAATTTATCTCATACTAGTAGACACTACAAAATTGGTTCTATTCTGTCAAAAACATTTGGAATATGGCAGTTTTTTGAGACTTAATATGCCTTTTTCCATACAATTATCTATAATACCATTATCTATAATACAAAACATAGAATTAACTTTCTGGTTATGTTCTTGTGATGGGTAGGGTACGTGCTGAAGTGGCATTATTCATTATCTATAATACAAAACATAGAATTAACTTTCTGGTTATGTTCTTGTGATGGGCAGGGTACGTGCTGAAGTGGCATTATTCATTATAGAACATTACATAAATAGCATAATCCACCTGAACAGTGGAATTTGCTATAATATTATTAAAAAATCATGAATCTGTTACCAACACTGTTTTACTATCCTTATTCGTGCAGACGTTGTTGAGTTATCTGCTTACCAACAACTTTTGTTATTAATTATCGAGATTTTCTCGCCGTATAAACCGTCCTACGACTTCAATCAACATTTAGAATAAAGGATTGGTAGAGTTGGTCAAGGCGATTTTTATTTATGCGCTTACCAACACATTTTTCGATGCATTTTCATATAAGCAATAGAAAACTACCTCCTAAAACAAACATTATATATTTTGTGTTTCCTATTTAATATTTCGTGTTAGGATAGTAAGATTTCAAGTATCACTTGGAATCTTATATTTTATTGTTCTAACCTAACATTTTGTTTAAAGCTTGGAAATGTGTGTACGCACTACGCACCCTCATTATCTCGGTCGATCTATAATTCGGTTCCACATCCACTGAAACCAGACTGTCCTCCCTTCAATACAATGCGGAAAAAATATGTTTCTTAGTAGCAAATACGTACGAGTAGGTACGAGTACTGGACCATTACCTATATATAGGTACGTTGGTAGAATCCTGATTTAGGTGTAATATGCAGTGCCTCGCCTTATCTAGCTTCAGCTTGCTATAAGGATAACCTAAGCCAACTCCATCTAGTAGTGGCTTATCTATCATTTAAATGCTATCCATCAAGATGGTTTTGTTTTTTATTGCAATTGTCAAAATGAACTTATATACTCATACGTACTTTCACGAAAATGTTTCTGCCTTTTATGCCACGAAAAGCAAATAATGTTTCTAAAACAAGGTCCATTGCCGCAAGATGTGACGCGTGCCACCGGGAGTTTAGCCAATCCCCTGATTTTTTAACGAGTGAGCTACCCTTTTCAATTACCCATTGTAAATGGGGTAGCTTCACTGTCCGACTTCGGCTGACAATCCTTTTTGCGCTGTTTAATTATTAAAGGAAATTTCTTAATTTAGACGTGAGTGCAAAAATCGAAGCGTTAATGTGTGGGCACACTGTGACGCGTGCTTATTAACTTATCGTGTTTGTTTTTATTGTTTTTCCTGCGGTGGAATTTGTTTTTTTTTACCAACAACAAAGAGTTATATAATGTAATGACTTGTGTCATATAGTGAATGGCTCTATGATATAGGAGTCTGTGCATGGAGTCAAATAGCAACTTGATCGGGAAGTCGTGGGTTCGAATTCCACGGGAGTATAATATGTAATAAAATATGTTATGTTTCTCATACAGAAATTGTGCATTGAATCAATCATTTGATAACTGTCTCTAAAATCAATCCAAAATTTTCACCATTATAAGTACTGAATAAAATAAATAAAAATTTATGATCGATTCATTCCTCACTAGCATGAGCATACGAGACACTGACTTACAAATTCGTATTCCTGCCTTCTGGAAATATTGTTTAAGAGGCTGTAGAAAATACAATAACAATACAATACAATTTCTATAAGTTATCAGGGTGAGATATTTGTCCCAAAATATTCTAAACTAAAATGAAACAATTTAAGAGATTCATAGACGTAAATATGTATGTGTGGTGAAATTGATGAGAGTGCTTCATATAAAGTTACTTATTTATTAGAAGTAGGTGTAGGTTATATGATCTGGTAACATACGTATTGCGGGCCTTAATTATATTGTTAACTAATTTTAGTATATAAGAATATTAAATATCATTAAGAAATAAGAATATCGTCGTTATAAGCTTCAATTACAACAGCCATAAAATGGGTGTATAATTTTTAAAGAAAAATCAATAATGTTACACACAGAATTTTAAGTGTTACATCGAAATATAAAACTGTTCGCTATTAAAAAGGCTTTGGCGTCCGTCGTAATTAAGGGCATCGGATACGGCGTGTGGTGAAGATACATATTAATACGAGAATTTAATCCAGGGGCAACTCGCAAGGATTTCGTGCCCCTTCCCCCCTGGCTAAGTCCGAACGCGCCTGTGTGTGTCCGGCTATACGCAATCTATGTTAGGTGTGCGTGCTCTCCTCTCAAATTTTACATCGCACATCTAGTTTATACAGGCTGTTCTGGTTTTGGAGTAATTGACAATATTTCATCAGCATCATTTAGGTATGTTAAATTCTTAACATTTTATGCTGTAAGGGGCATACGAACAAACGGCTCATCTGAAATGGTAAATGACATACTCTTACATACGTACATTTGCAACAATGATATTCTGTATAAATGAAGTTAAATACGCCACCTGTGCCTCAAAACCGAACCGCCAAAGAGAATATAGTTGTAGGCAAATGTATGCTCATTCGAAATAAATGTGTATGTGTGCTGTCGCTACATTCGGGGCACTTTTTTCGGTTGTTTTGTGAGCATATCACGAATCTATACTTTTTACATCACTGCATTTGCAATACCAGAAGGCACTCAAATGCGGTGCCCTTTAAATGGGAATCCGTTTTTTAAAGGATGCCAAGTCGTATCACTCAGGAAATACTTTTGAGTTTTGCCTTGAAGTACGAGTGTGAAATGTGGCAGCAGGTACGAGTCCGAATAATTCCGCTAAACTATCCCCGTGATATATGCATAGCAAAGCCACATAGAGATGTGATGCGCGTAGAGACGCAAGACCAAACGATCAAGATGGCCGGATAGTTAATTCTTAATTGTATATTTTGTTGTTGTCTTGGGTAGGTATGTATCTTTTTCACGAAGAGTAGGCTAAGCATATTTTTATTACCTATATTTATCCAATCAATTTTTTTAATTCAGTCATTTCATTAAATAAGCCATCAAATATGATTAATGATTTTAAAAAATGATAAATATCTCTCGTTTAAAGTGCGATACTGGTTAGAGAAATCAGGTATATCCGCGTTCCGAGTAGAAATGGTTTCTCTATCACAAGTATGTGTTTCTGTTCAACTGAACACGTATTTTTCATATAATCGGTACATATACCTAGTATTTAATAGTTTTATTTTGGTACCCTATTTATAATTTATTTTTACAAGCAAACTGCGTAAACAGGTTGTTTTTAGCCTACTTACTAGGGATTAACCCGAGGCTTCACCCACGTGTTGATTTTTAGTCGACAATAAGTATTTAGCTTTGTTTATCAACCATTCCTTAAGCGATATTTTAAGCTCTAAAAGATGAGATGAGCCTTATGTAAAAAGAGACGTGGGAGGTGATTATTTAGTCAATACAAATTATTGCTGGGGTATGCTCTATTAATAAAATCTAATAATGAACTAATCTCACTGACCTTCTGAATTAGTTACTGGCAATTATAAAACATAAGTGATCCTAATAAAACATTGTTACTAGAGTCATAATAATATTTTAGTTTACTTATTGAATTTACAGTATAGTGCTGCGAAACCCCTGAATTTGCGACAGGTATGCAAAGTGCAAACCTGTGTTACAGAAACCAGTATTCACTCCCGACCCTGAATAGCAAAGATAGCTTTATTTTAAAATTAAATTTAATCAATATCTTATTCAAACTAGAAAACAAAGAAAAGAAAATGCTGTGACAATTTTCAAAATGAAAGTCGAGTTAAAATTTAAAAAATAAGGAGATACATGTGTGTGTTGTATGTGTTTGAGAATAAAATTGAGTCATGATTACATCAGCTCATCAGCAACATTATACGTCCTCACTGAGGGGCACAAACCTACCCGTAAAAGGTGTATGTATAGGTCTTAGTCGTCCACGTTTCCTCACGATATTTTCCTTTACAGTAAGAGCGTCGGAAACGTACAAATAATTTCGAATACTTGAAGACATTAGTACGTGGCAGGATTAAACCTGCGTCCTCCAGATCGGAAGGCAACAGTCCACACCAATGAGCCACCGACGTTCTCTATTAAGAATTGTGTACTTATTTCAAATGTAAAATATTATATTTGCACATAAGCACATTCATGCTTGTGAGTAGTTGATCACAAAATCTCAAAAGCACGCTATTGCGGTATTAAAGCATACGGTGTTATATTGTTCCAACCTCAAACCTTGACCATAAATAACTTTGCAACCTTCCAATACCACAGTTTATCGACCCACACAAATATAGCGTCGAAATTATTTGAAAGACGCTCGAAAAGTTACCAACTAAAACATTCATTGTTAAACATCCAGAGTAACCCGTCTGTGAACACCCCTTGTTAACGGACATGCGTATATCTATGCATACATTGTACGTTATTAATTTATCTGTAGAGAACTAACCAAGGCCCGGCCAGCCCCCCTTCCACCCACTAGGTGATGTTTAAACATTTCCAAATGAGTATGCAGAAGACTGTAACGGGCCACCTATACGCGGCTCGCACTCCCTGCCTGTTAAATTACTCCAGCCTTAATTAAAAGGCCTGCTATTCTGTACATGACAAGTATTCCAACTACCGAGCGTTCTTCTCTAGTGCCGCACTAACTGAATTTCACCATTGTTATAGTGGAATCCGGTGTTTTAGTTTGGATTTTTAGCGTGGAATTTATGAATTAAGATTTTCAGTGTGATTGCGTGAGGGATTTCTCTTAGCATTATATTGTTGAGGACGTTTTATTGATTTAGAAAGGGGTTCTGTTTTGTTTGAGATGGGGCGGTCAGTTTTTAGACGCAAGCGATAGTTGTGTGTTTAAACTGCGTAAAATACACGATTATGATGCGATCAAAATTTTATTTTCGACTAATAAAGTTATTCTATTCACTATGCTACTTTGTTATGTATCTTCTTATATTCACTGTAATAATTATATAACTATCCACACATTCACACAACACCATCTTTTCCAAGCTAAGAATCTAGCCTGGTATAAGATAGGGATACTTAACAACGGATGAACCTTCATGACAACTTTCAATGGGAATATAGTGCAGTAGTATCCCAGGGCTTTCTGCACCAAACATTTTAGAGGGTATTTTCTCCTCAGAACCTCGTTCATTATCTAACTGACGCCATTTTATCTCTCTATACAACCTACCGCAGTCCACTGCTGGACATAGGTCTCCCCCATTTTGCGCCAGATATCCCGGTCCTCCGCTTTTCTCATCCAGCCTCCACCAGCGACCTTTCGCAAGTCGTCGGTCCATCCGGCGAGGGCGTCCTACGCTATGCTTGCCGAGACGCGGTCTCCACTCCAGAACTCGTCTACTAACGCCATTAGCTTTTGTTAAAGAACCACTAGCGCGGGCAGGTAAGGTTGACAGTTGGGCCGGATAGGTTTTATTGTCAACAACGGATAAACATACTTATATACATTTTCTTTTAAATACATACAAGACACAACCAGACCAATAGAACAGGTGTGTTCAATGTGCATGCACACAAAATATTATTTTGTGATGCCTGGGGATCGAAGCCGGAACCCTTGGTGTAATAGGCGACTTCTCAACTATTACACCTACATGGGTCTTCAAATGCTTTAAGACTTATTCTTATGAACCTAAGTCCTGTTACAATAAAATACTCATTTATTTTCCGATATTTTGTATTGTTGAGTTCGTATGCTTTACACAAAGTGCCTAGACCCAATTTGATCAATGTGCTTTTACTATGAAGGTAAGCTTATCAACAAATCATCACACTTATATATTTTTTGTAAATACATAGACACTCTGGATTTTACATGTCTAAGGACACAAATGTTTGTACTGCCCGGATATCGAACCCGGAATCCTTGGTGTAATAGCAGATAAGACTAAGAAATAGAATCGGTTCTGAGTCATGTAGTGCCACACCGCAGTGCCAGATAATTTCCCGTAAAATAGAAGTGTTCCGCACTTCTGTGTTTCGGGATGAGGGCACTGTAGTTAGTCAAATTACCGGGTATAAAAGACTGTGTTTTTTTGTAACATCTGTCGTCTAGGGTGTCGAGCGCAGTGCGGCATTGATGGAGAATTATAACTGTTTATCAGTTGTTGGTCTCAATCAATGACGCTCTGTTATGGTCAGGCATATCACTTACCATCAGGTGAGCAACCTGACCGTCGTGTACACTATGTAGCATAAAAAAGATTAACTTTGTTTTATTGAACATGAGGCAAGCGAGCATACGCTTCGCCTGATGGAAAGTGACACCGCCGCCCATGAACATTTGCAAAACCAGAGGGCCCAGATTTTTTTGCATGATGTCCCCCACCTGTGGGGTTTTAATGAAATAAAAAAAAGCTATCGAGATTTCTAGTATCATTTTTTTATAAATAGAATATTTTGCGCAAGAGAGAGAGAGATGGACACACTTTTTTTAACTTTCAAAGTTAAAAAAAGTGTGTCCATTTATTTGTCGATTTGACTCTAGGTTATTATTACATCTTTCAAAGTTAAATTCATTAACATTTACATAGTCCGACATTATACCCGCGGTATAAGATAGTCTCCCGCAGTAAAACGTAGCCTATTAACAAGAGTGTCAGCCACATATTTATAAAACAAAGTTTGGTTGATAAATCCATGATGTCAGTTAACTTAAAGCAGCGCGTCGTCAGCAGCGCGCGGCGCGGTACTTAGGTTCTTTATTTTCCTAAAATAAAAAGTTTTTATAAAGTAAAAGTAGCCTAAGCTTTCCACATTACATTTGCTACCTACTTGTGGAAGTCTCGTCAAAATCGGTCTAGCCGTTTCAGAGATTATCTGGAACAAACAAACATACGGAAATAGATTATGTGATTTGAGTAAGGGTCCAAGTGCTATCACTTGGACCCCAGATAAATAACGATTCTATTAGTGCATTTTACAATGACAGGAATTGGTACCCAGGAGAGCAGTAGGCTGCAATAGGAAACTTCGCAGTCCACCACCAAATTTTACTCACTGGACTTCCTACCTGGAAGTATGTCTTTATAAATGCATATGAGACCTTCAACTGCTACGCTGGTCAAGTCCGTATTGGCATGATCTTCAGATGCACAGTCGAATACACGAGTATGAGAGGAGGGATTGAACCCTGAAATGTAACCACAAGAAACCATATAAAAATAAATGTTTGCCTACATTTCAATAGCTATTAGCTTCTGCTACGAGAAGGTACTAAACGACTGATAAATATTAGTACTGACGATTGGAAATACGTAAATATTATACATATAAATAACCAGACATTTGTATTGTTATTTGTTTAGACAAGCAGACATTTCTGTTGACAAACAAACATTTATTCATGCACGCATTTTTACTGCTTGAAGATCGAACCCGGAACCCTTGTGTAATAATTGACTTCTCAACCATTGCACAAGGGTCATCATAAAACATTGAGATAACTTCAATATCTTATAATATTTCCGAACTATACCTAATAATAAACCTAAACTTTGAACAAACGGCCGACAATCATCAACCGATTAAGCCATACAATAACACCCGTACACATTCCGAGTTTGTGAATGAAATGTCGACGGCCTAGACTGAGTCCAAACAACATAATAACTCGCCATTCATAGACGCTCCACCGACATGGGAATAAACGTAATGGAAGGCGGGAAAGCCACGAATGAACGAGTCCGCAACTTTTGCTTACCTCCGTTACGAAATACGGATTCCAATCTGTCAACAGTTCCTACCAAACTCATGGAACAGTTTTGAATGTTTCTTGTTTCTATTCAATTGGCATTCATGGTTATTTTTTAATATTAATAAGATTGCGATTGTTGGTAAATATATGTTAATACTTACTCGTATCACACATCTGCAATACACTCTACTTTTAATATACGAGTTGAGTGAACAAGAAGCATCTCTGAATCTCATTTAGTGATTTGGATACTGAAACACTTTCGTGATTCTTTGCAATTTTTGAAGACAGGAAATTGAATCTAGTTATCAGTAAAAATAAAATTAAACACGAACTTGCTCTTTAAAATATTCGAATTCACAAGGAAAGTTTTTTACAATTTCATCTTTTATTATATTCTTACATAATTGTGAACTAGCATCTTGAAAAAATATATTTTATTGTAAATGGCTACTTAGCCGACAGAATATGTGGCTGAGTTTGAATAACAATGTGTAGCAGACACAAAAGCATACACGTAATTGAGATTATATTAGAAGCTCATATTAACAATAAACTATAGTCACAATCACGAAGAAACGTCTACCGAAAAATGTCCAAGCCCCATGACACATACGTATATATGATTAGAACAAAAAAATATTCACTTACATGACCTAACACGTCAAAGAAAGCGAACAAAATCAAAAGCACGAGCATAGTACTACACCACTATAACATTTAGCGAGCGACGTGATTATGAATGATAATTCTGCCCAACTGACGTGATGGGCAGACTTTTGCCGCGGAAACTTTTTGAGTGAGATTGTGCAGCTAGTTAGTTTATTGATAGCTAAGGTCATTATCCAAAAATACTTATGCTCATATAACAAGAAATATTTCAATATTGAATATAACATGATATCATAGTGTTGTAATGTGTCGTTGGTTGTAATAAAATATGTGGATATAAGACTTTTTATCAGGTCGATTTTCACTACATTTGTTGTACTTTGTAGTTGATCTGTCAGTCATTCAGTACATTGTATTTAGGACATCATTGTATAAGGAGGTAATTTTATATGCAATAACTTTGTAAAAGCAAGGGTCAGAGTAGTACACGAGTTACTCGAATTCATCTCGGTTCAATTTACTTCCTTCGTGGTTTTTAAATTTTGTATATTATGAAGAAAAATATTTTGTATCATGCCCATAATTACAATGCCTGGGTGAGTTTATATATTTTATGCAGTTGTATAAGAGTGTAGATAATCTATACCAAAGGCGCGCAAATAGGTGTTGCTAGTAGTACGTACATGGTATGTATGCGTTTCAGTTTTGAGCCGTACTGCCAAGCCGTGATTTTATCCTATAGCCTGTGAAAAAAATTAAAATTAAATACATGTTAGCATGTTTTATATTATATTAATCCTTTTAATTTATGTTTTTAACTTAAACTGATGCTACTAACATATTTTTAAGTTCACTTTTATTACTAACCATAAATGGATCATTGTTATCTGTAAAATAAAGAATTATTTTTATTTTTATTACTAGGGAGATATTTCAAAGAAAACCCTTTGTGTTTACTTACAAAAGAATTCAATCACATTAGATATTAATAAGGAATTAAAAGTATCTAAACTTGTTTTCTGAATCAGAATTTTTAACCTAAGACTATCCTACATGCATTTCAGAGCACGTAGAAACGGCCTTAGCATTTTACCAGAGGTGACAACTCGCCTGCGGGCGAGATTTTAAGAGGGCGACATGTTTCCTAACCCAACCAATCTTACCAGTAGGCATAAAGTTGCATTGAATGTGAATGGATAAACGAACATATTTTTAACGCAGATACAAAAGTTTAGCACTAAAATACCTCAATTTCAATCCTGGGCTATTAGAGTCATGGACGGGGTAGTGCTATATTGTTGGTTGAGTGTTTTTTATTTAATACTGTGTATTGAAAACTACAATAATATGCACAACGATAGCTTTAACTTCTGCAGTTATCACTTTAGTATAAAAACATTTTTCTTAAACATCCATACTGAAGTTAAAAAGTAATTAGAAATAATAAGTCATGAAGAATGCTTATGGATATTAAAAACAAATTGACTTATTTTTTTTAAATTTTAAAGACAACTGTAACTTTTTTTTTTAAACTATATGTGCGAGCAATTCATAATTTATTCCTAACCTAATTATGAACGAAATGTATTTTCTTTATGTTATTGATTATTTTTTAAAATATTACTCTTGCAATATAAATTTAAACCCTTTTTCACCTAATCCCAACAATCCCTTAAAGGTCTCACTCGAAAGAGGAGATTGTTTCTGCCCTTATGGAGCTTACGATATCTTTAGGACATAATTATATCATACGTAGGCGGCACCCTGATTCGACGTACCTATATCGAACGATAGATCTAGCTCAGTCTGAGTATAAAACTAGATATCTCGAAAAATAATGAACATCTAGCAGTCCAGAATAAATAATTACTTAAATAAAATACAGTTTAATCATATTCAACAAAAATTCTATGTATAAAGCAAGGTGCCACAACTTATTTTGCAGTATACGTGAGACTGATGCCTGTGATATGTATTCATATACCTTTTTGACGACCCATTTGGTGTAGCGGTTGGCCACTACACCAAGGGTTCCAAATTCGATCACCGTGCAGTACAAATACTTGTGTGTGTGAACATGTCTGTTTTTATTGGTCTTTATGTATGTATTTACAAAAAAGTATATAATTATGTTTATCCTATATTTAAGACCTATATAACAAGTTTCACACTTAACTTGGAGCTATATGGCGCTGTGTGAATATCAGCGAATATTTATTTATATAACTATTGTGTGTTACTCTCTCACCATCACGGAAATAGATATGACAATAGACAACAGCATCAAGCTGAAGTGATATACGTTAAACAATAAATTTAACTTATTCTAGGACTAGATACTAATGAGGAACCATAAAAACGGTAATAATATTTTTAATACTGGACTTTAACTATGATTCGTCATAATCATAATAACTAAAATAACAATACTAATCAAAATAAAGGGTTGCAGGAAATTTAGTAATATATAGACGTGGTATGAATCGGTAAGTCTTTGATTTTGCTTGTGTGTATGTACATTAATAAAGTGTGTAAATTTTATTAGGAAAGAGATGATATAATTGCTAAGTGTGTGTGTAGAAATAGGCTTTTGTTTCATCATATATATTTACTTAGGAAAATAATGAGTTTGCACTTATTTGTACCAATATCTTGTGACGAAAACAAGAGAAAATTTATTGTTTGGCACTTAAGCAGCTAAATGTGAAATCAAGGTAAAGATTTCAAAAACTTCAGCATATTAGAAAATCGGTTAAAATTTTAACTAAGTCATTTATTCAGATAGGTATACTCTATAACTAATTAGTAGTTGAACAGTTGTCCTTTTAGTTAAAGGACTAGATAAATTATGTAGATTTGTCTAATTGATAGATAGGTTGAAGTTAAAGGGGCATCTACTCTTAGTTTAGAACTGAAATATCGATGCTATTATTCAATTACATTTTTGATTTCAATAGGAAGATAAATATTTGTTTTTTAGGAGGCATTTTTTTTTGCTATTGACGAAAGGAAATTAAGATTATTTTTACTTTAGAAGAAAGGGGTAAAATATTTTGAGGAAAAGATATAGAGCCATAAATATATAGAGATGAATCATCATTATTATTATTACAACCTAAAAAGTAGATAGTAGAGTTCTCACCACAAAATAAAAGGTATATGAATAAATTAAAATTAAGAACGCTAAGGTAGGTAAGTAGCGATACCTTCTGGGACAACTGGATCAAGCTGGCACCAGTTATCAACGATTTTATTAGCTAAAATAATTTTAATTAAAGTACATTCAACTCCTTTCCTCCCTTTCCTTACAGTGATATTTAATGCTGTGTTTTGCTAATAACTTCGTTCTTAATTTTATCAAATAATTTCTATTGATCTTGGTAATATATAACAGGAATGAAGACTGCCTCGATACACACAGAATTAGGTTTCAATGCAAAATATTTAGTCCAAATGCTTTAATTTTATCCTTCAATTAATGTCGTTGTGTATTGCTTACAAATACCTACAACTGTTAATGAACACTTATTTTACGAATTGATTTATTTTGCGAAGGTCTTTGTTTTCATAGTTTTGCTAACGCGTAGATACCTATTTATATCAGTGATTGGAAATTGTCACACGGTAAGCTTTTCTTTTTTTATACCTGGAAAGCGTATTTAATGAGGGTTTGTATCCTGGCAGCAAAACAGGATATTCTAGAAAAGAAATATGCGAAATATGAATCAACACTCGTAGTATTAATATAAAAGAATGAATTATGTTGTTTTGAGACAGAGGTATCAACTGATAAACAGGAAGCACGGTTAACGGCATTGATTGTTCAGACACTGTTTTGTAAACAAAGATATATAAAGTGCCTTCGTTTCATTAGAGTGAAAAAAGAAATTGTCTTTGGAAATTCATAAAACGAAATTATGTGTCAATCACTTTGATTTCAAATATCGAGCGGTGGTTCTTAAATTTGTTGAGCACTATGGTGGCCTAGTGTTTAACCCTACTGTCCATCGGCCTAAATGTAAAGTTTTCGAACAGACTACGAATTGTATAAAATGTGGCCGAACACATTTCCATTGCCAAGGGAATTTGCACAAGGAGGAAGAAGGAAGATGCGGGGGTAACCCCTTTCTCGGGGGGACGTCCGTCCGCCCTACATACGTACGTACGGCATCGTTTTTAACATTAAATCGGGCGGTTTTGGACCTTGTGCACTGGTAAATAGGGGTTGCGGTTGTAGAATATTGCGTGGAAAGTCCAAGCTGAGGGTAGGCTGTTTACAACGCGCCGGGCACGCACGGCGTTCTCTGTTCTAGAGAATCAGGGCTGCTGGCCGGACATTCAGGGCTGTCGAAATATTTTTAAAAGCTTTTGTTTAAAGTTATTTTGTTTTTTTTCCTGTTTTAAAATATGAGGATGATCTATTGATTGCAATACCCGCGAATTAAAACGCGGGTATTGCAGTCAATAGAAACACTTTAATGTCTGAAGTTGAAGTTACTTATCCACTGATTAGTGTTTTTATTATCATCGATTACATTATTACTTTAAACATGCATTTCAAGAAACGAACATATTATTCGTACCATTTTTTCATGGAGTTTAAATTTGTTAGAATAGTAGATATTAGAATATAACATAAAAATACCGCCGGGGACAACGTACTCATACCTACACGAGGAATTGTATTCGATTTTATTTAGTACCTAAATAAAATAAGGTTATAAACTTTTACATGAGTCGGAAACTGTAGTATTTTAATTATAAATACGTATAAAACGTATTGCTAATAAACTTAAAAAATATATTTTTTTAAACAAAAGGTGTAACGTTAAATGTACACGTCACGTGGTACATTTTACGTTACCCAAACTGACGAATACCATTGCCTATATTAAAATAAAAAAAACAAAATTTTAAATATTCAAATACTATTGAATAGTTCGAATTAACCCTAGCTAACCGTACTGGATGACGCAGGGCGGTGGTGGCGGGTGGCAGGCGGGGCGGTGGGGTCGGGCGGGCCCTGGACGCGGCCGGTAACACGAGTGCGCCTATGCGAGGCATGTATCTTGGACGGGCAGATATAACAGAGAAGTAGCCCCCAGATCGAGGCTGTAGGCGTTTGGTATGGCAGGATGCTCCACTTTATTTTAAATTGGGATTTAAATATGTGCATTTTTGATGGTCTCATTTTTAGACAAAAACATACAATGTTGATTACAGGTCCTTTAACAGATACAGGACAAAAGGAGACTTTTTCTCAAAGTTACACTTACTTGTTGGTACCTTTTCTCTTAGAAAGTTTGGCAACCACTTTGAGAGTTGAGTTCCTAGTAGGTGTAACTCCTTGTTGGACTTTGTTCAGGTCCCAGATTATTCATCAATTCTGACGTGACTACAATGCGGAAGATAGATCTATCTTCCGCAGCGAAGCGACTAAGTGATGGGTATACCGGGTGCATCATTGGCATCCATTTGATCTATTATTGTACTCATATTATGGAATGTTTTATTGGAACCCTAATACTATATAGATTTATCGCCAAAGTTTTACAAAATAAATGATAAATGAATTAACGGATTGCATTGCACTGAGTAATTCGATAGTTTATTACTTTAATCAGCGCACCCGCGCCGCTATGCTCACCGTGCCTGCACCCTCCTGCCACACCGCGCGCCGTGAACTCGCCTCACCCTATATTTGATTGAAAATTATACTCTTAATTTTTTTTTTGAAATATGTATTATTTATCTATTTATTGTAAAGTGTTTTAGAAGATTTTTTGGGTTTCAAAAATATTTTATTATTGTATCAATAGATTTGCTTCATATTTGGGGGATGTACTTTAAGATACGAGTAGTATCTTATTTTAAAAATTGCCAGTATTCCTGATTTTACCCTGTATAATGCATCAGTAAGGTTTGAAGAAAAGCACCGCCACGCCATTGTTCTATACTTTTGGCGTCACATCATCACGAATTACAATATCAAAGAGCTTTTTAATGGTCTTAAGCACGGGCGTGCCACCTGATTTCAAAAGCAATTCGTCTTCTCTAGGACTTTATAACGCTAAACCTGTTTTAGAGCCATAGTAATGTCCCATAAGGCGACTTCCGGAATATCCTTGGATAAATTTCGGGTTAACTTAGCTCTCGGGACGATTGCTGAGCTTGAAGCGGGAATCTGTGTAGCGGTATATAACACACTGTAAAACTTCTCTATCTCCCTCAAAATCTCTGGTTTGGAAGAGACTACATTTCCACCGTTGGTCTTCAGACTATTCAACTGGCTTTGCCCAACAGACATGTTCCTCGCAAACACCTTGGAACCATTGTTCTGTTCAATCGACGCTTTAATACACTATCGCATCGCAAAGTGCTAGATATACGTCTATTAAGCTGCCGGTATTGGGATGCATCGTCTGGAGACTGCAGCCTTATCTGTCATATTGTCGCCATGGGATTGAGAGTCGGTTGAGATAATTTATTGGGTCTATTTTTTGTGAACAGGATGCTCAGGACGCTCACTTGGTGGTAAATGACACGCCATGACAGAGCGGCATTGAAGGAGGCCAACAACTGATAGACAGTTATTATTCTCCATCAATGCCGCACTGCACCCGTCACTCGAGACAACAGATGTTGGGTCTCTTATACCCGGTAATTTCACTAGATACAGTGCTCTCACCCCGAAACAAAAAAGTACTCTTATTTCTCGATACGGTACGGTACTCCCAAAATAGCTATTTTTATGACATTAAGTAAACGGGTCAGTTCGCGCATCTGGTGGTAAGTGATGAGCCTGACAATGACAAATGCAGTGTTGAAAGAAATAAATAATAGAAGGAGTTTATTATTATCCGTCAACATTGCCCTGCACCCGTCATCCAAGCGACAGATAACAGGTATCTTATACCCAGTAATTTTACTAGTTTTAGATTCCTCATCTTGAAACAAAGAAGCGCAAGCAAAACACTTCCTTTTCTACTGGAAAATATCTGGCACTGCAAAAGCAAGCAAACTATTGTAACCTAGGCGGTAGACTCGATACTGAGTCGTCTAGGTAGGTTCCACCGCAGTGCCTGATATCATCCCGCCTGTTTCAACAGGAGTGTTATGCACTTTTGTATTTCGGGAAGAGGGCACTGTATGTAGCTAGGGAAATTACCGGGTATAAGGGAGCTAACATCTGTTGTCTCTGGTGTCGGGCGCAGAGAGCATTGATGGAGGATAATAACTGTCTATCAGTTGTTGGTCACCGTCAATGCCGCTCTGTCATAGTAAGGCGTATCACTTACCACCAGGCGAGCATCCTGACCGTCCTGTACACTTATAACATAAAAAATATTAAGGTTTTTATTGAGTCTAGGAGATATGGGAAAGTAAATATTTCCATAATAACTTATTTTAGCAAGAGACGAACATGACCACATTATAGGACAGGCTATGTTCAATTTTGAATAATTTTACTTCAGTTTTGGAATACATCAAGGCTCATTTCTTAGCCCGCTATTGTTAAGGTTTTTAACTGTCTATCATACGAATACTCTAAACTTAGGGACGAAAGAATATCAATACATTTAAAAAGGCGAAATCTGTTAAATATTGACTAGCCATGGCAAAAATTGAATAAATGTTGAGCTGTCATAAAAAAGCATCCCTAAGCAAAAATACCACGCTTAACATACAGCGGTGTGCATTCCATATATGCAAATAAGCAGTGCATACCCTATGCGTTCAGAGAACCTGGAAAATGCTACCATTTTTAATGGTTTCCACTTATTTACCCATTTTTCCCTACAGATTTGAAACCGTAGGCCATCTGCTATCATCAACAGTACTCAATTTGACAAAAATGTGAATTATTTATTGTTTTTGCAATTAATGTCACTCACTTTGCATACCCTACTCATAATCTTTGTGCACACCATTGTTAACATACGTGCAATATACATCAGATGTTGTAATAAGGGCCTAAAAGATGGGATAAGACCATCGATATAATGGGAATTTGAGGTTCACAGTATGTTTATAACTCTAGAAGAGTGACATAGGTGAGTGGCTTTTGCAGTTAGCAAATTAGGCAAACCTATGTTGAGATAATGACATACAATCGATTAATATTGCTAATACATTTCTTATAAAAACTCGCAATTGATATTATTATTTGAAACGAGCGTTGGTGATTTATGAAAATATTGTAGCCAGATAAACAAAGTAGAGCATCATTCCCGACCAAAGCTATTTTACATGTGCGCGAACTATAGCCGCCCGCCCTGCGTATTGGTAGGTAGGGCAGTCGAAATAGGTTCGGCGACGGCGAATACATTTTGTGCCTCGTGTGCCCGCTCCTCGGAATAAGCATTCTCGGTTCTTTGCCGAATCACGTTCGATTTTTAAAAGAAAAAACAGCGTCCAGCCTCATCTCCTTTGTACGCACCTAAGCAGCCAGCTACATATTATTATTATCTTTTGTTTGAATTTCGCACATCGTCAGTGTAAAGGGGTTTTAAGGGCGAATACCTACCTTTATAATCCTATAGCACAGTATATTTTCGAATCCATCGACAAATTTTTGGACATGATTTTAATTTTAATCATGACCAAATATTGTCTCATCAATTATAAGTTATGTCTCTGTCTTTGTTTTTGATATCTTATTAGCCTTAATGTATACACGGTTCCATAAAAGTGGGGTTCCCCCTGTTGAACAATTAAAATTATTTGAAAAAAGTTTGATAGTATTTTCAATAAATGAACCAAATAAAGGCATCTGTCACTGTAAACTGCCCCGTAAATCCACTAGATACAGCTGAAAATTGTATTTTGTTAAGTTAAGGACGGGTCTACTTAATAAATTCTACAGAGAAATGTGAACTCTAACACAGCGAAATAGAGTACCCATCCTACAGTTAATAAGTCAAATTTTGATGCCTAGTACTTATGTGAAGTCTATGTTTAAATATGAGATTTAAGTGCTGAATTATTAATTACCAAAATGTTAGAATTTCATGAAGTATCTGCTAATGTGTACTCGCACCTTTATCAATTATTATATAAAGCTTAGTTTTACTAATATATGATGAAATAATTATTTTACGGATACAACAGTTATTTTAAGAATATAATCTTGCTTACCTGACTTTCATTCTAAAAGTTGTTAATCAAAAATGCTAATAAGCTTAGATATTTTTCGATTAAATAGTTAAAATTTTATAATTAATATAAAAAATTTTCTAACTAAATTGTAAATCTTGTAATTGTAAACATTGTTGTAAGAATACAAATTTACACATTACACAATTATATCTTTATTTAATGGCACATATATCGACAAAAGGCATTGACTCCTAGAAAAAGTTTCTGAACACCGCCCAAAGGCAAACGAATTGAATGAGATGACGTCACGACAAATGAGTATGGCCGACCCGAACGCTAATATGAGGGCATAACTACAACCTTTTTCGGAAAACTTAACCCGGCGAGCTATCACGGCGCTCACCTGACTTTGTTTTTTTTTATATGAAAAGGTTCACTTGATGAAAAGTGTTGATCAATGAACATATGTTAGAACTGATGTTAGCTTTTAAATAATAAATATAAAGAAGTTTCCAAAGCATTTTTAAAATACTGCTTCTATTTTCAGATAAATAAGTCTATTGTTCTCAGATAGCATCATCGATATCATGAATTATAAATATCGATAATCATGTATATTTTAGTTTGTTAAACTTCCTACCATTCAAACTCTCGAGCTTTTACCTATAGTCTGAAACATGCAATTGTTAAGCGAAAAATATCTTGAGATATACAATTTTTTAACGTTTTACCTTTTCGTTTAAACTTTACAGGGTCGCTTATTTAAGAGGCGAGTATTTGTTTTACAGGTGGGTTGTTAAAAAGTGGGATATAAAATATGAATTTCGGGCATTTTATTCCATAAAATAAATAAAGTGAAAACGTCTTTAGATAGGCAAATATGTTATTTTTATAAAATCACAAAAGAATGTAACGTAGTAACTCAGAGTTATTTATAAAGAAAATAATATTTGTATATATAAATGTCCATTGACATTAACACAGCACCATCTAGTAGTAGTACTAAGCATGTAGCCTGTAATATGATTAATAAACAACGGATAAATACATACGTATAATACAAAGAAAACACACAGACCAATACTAACTAACATGTTCATACACACGAATGTTTGTACTGCCCGGGGTTCCAACCCGGAACCCTTGGTGAAACAGCTGACGTCTCGACTAATAACACAACAAGGGTAAAATATACTCCTTATTACCTCTATTCGTTTCTATGAATTTACTAGGTACCTTATACTTATATCAAGGGAATCTTTATACGTAACTAAATTGAAGATAAAGTTTAACAATCGGAATAGAATGCCCGTACCGTTATATCCTTGCCAAATGTATGTAAAAACGTTTCGTTTATAATAAGGACAGTGTTAAACCAAGTAAGTAATTGACGCTCATTAACCGGTTATAGCTCAAAAAGTTTCGTAATGACCTGTCAATTTGCCATTACCGACGCCAATATGATCCTTATTGCTATGTCATAGGGTACGCTATCCTGCGGGATATTACTCACTGTCATAACTTTTAATGCCGTATCTATTGGGGTCACATCCTTTTATTATTTACCCGTTTGATAAACTTTTTATTTTGCGCAATATCCTCATTGCTGTAAAGAATTTTCAACGAGTTCGTCTTGCCCCTAAGTGTTAGGGTTATTAAACAATTTATCGAAGCTTTAGTACAATGAATTTACTTGTATACCCAATTAAGTAGTTAGTTTATGCTAAAATTGTTTGACTGCGTTGAATAATTTTATTACCAAATATTTTAGTAAAATAAATTTTAATTTGATATCCCAATGTGCTGTTTCCAGATCTTCGCAAAGTTTTAATTCATTTCCTAAGCTCATTTTGTGCAAGATTTCCCAACTTCATTAAGTAATTCTAAAGTTCTCCAAAGTATACCTATGTTACTTTAATTTGTTGGAAATCAGCACCCTTTGTCTTTAAAGTGAAAAGAAACTAAGTTTAAAACGTATGTCACCGTGAAATTAGCGCGGTCATTACTGTAATAACGAGTAACGTCACCACTGCCCACAAACAAGGCCATGCGCTGAAGGCAAATCTGTAAATTCAATTAAGGGGTGCGCATTTTTCGTGGCGTTCGGACAAGCCTGGCGCCCGCGGCGCTCGCCTCCACATTGGAAAATTTTCTCGCGAAAATTGAAGATATTTTGTGCCTTCTCCCTTAGGGCGGTTCGACACTTATGGTCGCCGTCCTCCTGGCGTGCACGAACCTTTTTACATAAAGTCCGCACGTATAGGTATCGATCGAGGGCGGCCGGACAGGGTGGTCGTCATCTGCGTACCCCCCGCTCCCCGCTGGCCCCTTTCATTATGTAAGTGCGTAACGCGTGCCGCGTGGACCTGATTACTGGGCCTCTTTTTTAACTGACCTCCTCTCGGTGCGATTAAACTTAATTTGAGTGAGCCTGTTGCGATTAAGTCACACTAGCCATGGGAGATTAATAAGAGTGGACGCGGGGAGCGCTTATTACAACTGTAGTGTCGGGATGTAATAAACATTCATCTGTCTTGGAGACGGTATTATGTGTACCAAATTACAGCGAATAAGATGTGCACAAATAGAATTGTATCCCAAGTCATTGCTACAATGATAATGGGCGTTGGGAAATGTTAAGCTAACTTATTATTCACGTTTGCGTTATAGTAAAAGGGAAGTGGCTTTTCGGAGAAATACTCGTATGTACGATATTATATCAATATTCAGACGTCGAATTAAAATTAGGTCGGTTCTTTAACTATATATATTAACTGCTTGGAACTTTTGTATCGTAGTCTAAAGTAAAAATAGCTTTACATTATCAATACTCTGTTTTGTTGCAAACTTTGAATTAATTCTAACTTAGGAATAATGAAGGTTTCTATTGGTAAAAATTCAATAAAAAGCTAAGTAATTTGCATTTGATTCCTTAGAACCAAATAAACTAAATGCAAAAAAAAACTAACTGCAAAACCAAATCATTTTCAAATACTATTGAGTTTAAGTTTTATATGAAATGCCCCGTATAATTGACGATTGTCGGTTGTAGCTTGTAAGCCGTAAGCCATGCTAATAATATCATTTTTTCTTAGCATACATATAGATAGTAGTAGTAGTATTCTTGCAACAATAAAATGATCCTATGATTTACTGTAAGGTTTTAACATTTGCCCGAACACGAATTCGAATTAAGACCTTCGATTTTGGCACCGGTCTAGTGCGCACCCTTCCCTCACTTCCCTCGCATTGAACCAATCTACTTTATGGACTCGACTCCTCTGAATTTAGCAAAAAGATGCCAGTATTCCCTACCTATTGTTATCACTGATTTTATTTTTAACAAAATGCATCTCTTGATTGTTTTAAAATCAATCTTTTTTACCGCCTAGAAATTAAATAGAAAATCTATCGTTGTATTTACAAATAAAATGCGGATATTCATGAGAACCGATAAATTGTATAAAATAAAACTGGTAAGACACAAAAATTTGAATTGAAAACGGTAACTCTCTCTCTCTCTCTCTTCAACCTATCGCAGTCCACTGCTGGACATAGGTTTCCCCCATTTTGCGCCAGATATCCCGGTCCTCCGCTTTTCTCATCCAGCTCCCACCAGCGACCTTCCGCAAGTGTCGGTCCATCGGGCCGGAGGCGTCCTACGCTACGCTTGCCAAACGCGGTCTCCACTCCAGAACTCGTCTGCTCAACGGCCATCGGTTCTACGACATACGTGACCAGCCCACTGCCACTTCAACTTGCTGATCCGGCGGGCTATGTCGGTAACTTTAGTTATCTTGCGGATTAAATCATTTTTAATCATTAACGGTAACTCGATGACCTTTATTAAGATACGGGTTTCTTGTGCAGCAAACACAAATGGTTAGTTTATTGCATTAACATTTAATAGAGCACTTTCGAGAGTTTCTGTTATAAATTATTAAAGGTGGACCGTCCACTACAAAGTAAATTATTCAGTACTAAATTCAAATTGGCAGGTTTATTTATATCACTAATTATAAACACTTGTGCCTGTACACAACAGAATACTTGCATGAAAATACGGGCCTTTGATTACGATATCGTTATGAAAACGTTTGATTAAGTTTTAGCTTATCAAGTTGCCAAAAGTACTTATCTATGGTTTTTTTATTTTCGTAGAACATTTGGAACACTCGTGTTCTAAAGTGGTGACCAGGTTTTGGGAAGCGGGTCCAGCAGTAATACAATTAGTGGTAATTTGCCAAAATAATTTAGTTTTGCGGCAAAAAAATTTGTATACGGAGCGAGGGTAATGAACTTTTAAAAATCACTGGTTTCCGTCCTCAATGTTCTAACTAGATAGTTACCTTCTTTAATACGAGATTAAACTTGCAAGTATTGTCTAATTTAACTCAAATGTGCATTTTTTGGTGATTTTTCGACATTATTCTGATTGTTTGATCAATCAATTAGATTTTAAGTATTTTTTTTATTTGTATATTTTTTTAATGTAACTTGATAATATTTATAATATGTATTCCTTGTTGATTTAAAATAAATTTATTATTATTATAATAAAATCATTAAGAAAATGTATATATTTATATTGAACAAGAATTTAAAATATTTATTTTCATGTGTTGCCAGTAGTTGTTTTCATATAAGACAACTAAAAGAGTTAATAAGAACTCTTTTTTGATAAACTAAAATAAATTCAATAACTTATAAAGTGTTGAGTGTTCGCAAGTTGGCACGTCCCTGTAGGACTGTTTCCATTGATTCGGGAAGTCCGAAAACTTGAAAAGGGGTATTTTGCATTAAGTATTCTAAAAGAGGAATTGTACAAGAAAAGCAAAGTCTTGTTTTAAACGGGGATCGAAGCTTATATAGAACTTTTCCAATGATCGGACAAGGAGGAATTTTTCAATATAGATGTTTGGCGCATCTTCTATCATTTATATTTTAGTATTCGGAACAGCGATTGTATGGAATCGGCGCTTGATATATTTTTATGCAATTAAAATATTTTTGTAATTTTATCGCACTTTCGTTCATAACTTCTAATTAAGATAATTATTTAAATATATATTCGGATTGGCCGAATTTGCACACATCCTTTGAATGTCTTCGCAGGTGTGTGTAGATTTCCTCACGATGATTTTCTTCGCCGTAAGAGCGTAATATATCAGTTATTGATTTTCAAAAATTAAATATTCCTTCGGAGGCAGACTATTTGGGTCGGTCTTACTAAGCTGTATTATCGATACAAGATACTTGGGAGAGACATTTTTGGCACAAATGACCTGGCTCGACCGAAGTGAACCCAAACCCTCACAGGAAGCTAATGTGAAACCACGCGAGCGTTTTATTTGGTCAAGTGAGTGAAGTTACCGGTGGCCGAATATTCCCTTTTCTCCTTTTCATATTTCCTTTTCCCGTTCCTTTTTTTAAAGGTTATTAATGCACTCATAGTTTCAAGTAACGAAAAACCATGGGACGATATCGCTTACCATCAATGAATCGTCTATTCATATAAAAATAAAATCAAGTGTTTTTTATCTCTATACTAATATTATAGAGCTGAAGTGTTTGAACGCGAACTGAGGAACTATTGGTCCGATTTGACAAAACCTTTTAGTGTTAGATAGATTATTTATCAAGGAAGGCCTATCAAGGAAGACTATATATCATTACGATAAATACGATAGGAGCAAAACATCAAGGAAGAAGGTTTCAAAATCGGGTTTTTCTGAGTAAACGGTTAAAGTTACGCAAAAGTCATGTAGGCATGACAGTATTGTTCCTCTTAAGAAGTTCTTAAATAAGTGTGCAATCGCATTGTATATATATCCTTCAAGGTTTGCTCATTATAACCTCTTTTTGAAGCCGAATTTGTTCATAGTTAATAAGTTATTTACGAAGGTGTTTTCATAAACATGGTATTAATCCTTATCCAAATGAATACGTTATTCATCATAAGTCATTCGATTTCCATCATTCGATTTAAATTGATTTCTTCAGAGATATCTCAGTTTTAACTCATCTATATAAACGATGTAGCAGGAAACGTGAGCCCAATTCGAAAGTGTTTAATAAAATGTAAGGACAATAAGTACATACTCCACAGCTTTGCCTCGTCTCGAACGCGTAAACGTCCGAACTCGACCCTGTTTATAGCTGATGTACGTCTATATATTGTACGTTGGAGCAGCCCTCAACTCTAATAAAAATGAAATTCGGGTTAACTTGTAAAGTGCGTAAACCTGAATTTAATATTCGTTGGAGGCGCCCTAAATGCGGTTGTTAAACTATTGTTTAGCACTATGTTTTCTGAGTAAATGTATTTTTAATAATTTGCAAACTGATATAAAACATACATCGACTTGAATCGTCGGGAATGACAACCCATTTGGTTGAGACGTCGGCTACAAAGGGTTCCGGGCAATAAGAGACAGAAATCACCTAGACCATCACAAACACACATGTTCATGCACACAAATGTTTGAACTGCCCGGGGATCGAACCCGGAACTCTTGCTGTAGTAGCCGACGTCTCAACCACACCAAAATACACCAAATATTCAACAACCATTGGTATTCCTTCAAGACTACCTACAGTTTTAATGTGGGTGCCATGCTTCAGAAAAGGATTTGTTGTAGAATTTCGTCTAAAACTATGCAGAAGGACATTGTACGACTGCAGTTGAAAATGGTCCAATCCTACAGTATGAATAAAGAAATTAAATAAATATCCACCGACATTCACACAGCGCCATCTAACTCCAATTAAAGCGAGGAGCTTGTAGTATGTTGACAAAACAACGGATAAACATATATTTATACTTTTTTGTAAATACACAGGAACATAATATACATAGAAACACCCAGATCGATATAAACAGACATGTTCATGCACACACACACACTATATATCTTACCAGGAATCGTACCCAGAGCCCTTGGTGTAGTAGACGACGTCTAAAATATGACACCAAATAGGTTGTCAATTCTTTGTTTTTATATTACTAATGTAGTGTAAACGTAGGTAGTATGTCCTTGCAAATTATCTTCTGCTGTTTCGTTGTTGCTGACTAATTTTATTTTCATGATGAAAAAAAATCAGCACGTATATATAATATATAATCCAAAACGTTATGGACTCAGCGCCATCTACTATTAAACTTAGCAACCGGCTCGAAGGCAAGTAAGAAATGATCGTTAGAATAAGATATTTCTATGAAATGAACACATTTAAGGTACTGTTCTTTTTTAAAATTTATATCGACTTTAGAAACATAATGTTCTGCTCTGTGCACATAGGAAACGACTAGACCAATATAAACAGCTAAATATACATCTGCTCTCAATTTTTTAATCACCCGGAACAAAAAATTGAACCCGGAACCAAAACCTGAGGTGTAAAATAATGCTTCCCAAAGGAATTTTCATTGAATGGCATAAGTATGTAGGAATAGTTACGTGTACAAGAAATATAATACTAGTAAAATAGGGTGTAACTTATTAATATTAATTTATTTGCTCAAATTTTTATCTTTTGTTTACGGTTAATTTTTTTAATTAACACATAAGATTTTATAAACGCAAACACACATTGATACATTGACTATCAATGCCATCTATACCTACAGATAAAAACTTCAAATATGATAATAGCAGCTCTTAGTTCCTTGAAGCGTATTTTTAATAAGTTTCACTAGGTGGCGCTAGTTAAAAGTATTATAATCTTGCAAGCATTAGCAACCCCGTAATGTTTTATTTTAAAAAGCTGTCACTAGATGGCGCATTTAGAGTACATTGTTGTTGCTAGGGGCAGAACATAAGTATGGAATGGATATAAGATTTAGTTTCGTTTCCAAACTTAAAGCAGTACCTAATATAGTTATGTCTAGGTAGCATAACTTTCTTTAACCTCAGTAATGCCCTCGAAAATATAATAAATACAATGAAATCAAATCTTTTAGCAGATTCTACTTTTGAACTTCGTAGTAGAATTATATAATTGACAAAATAGGACTCATGAATAATATTTTATTAATTCATAGTTTATTTAATTAAAAAACCGTTACTATTCATTTTTTTAATGTTTCATATATAGTGTCTTCTTCGGGCCTTAACTAAAGGTAAATTATTATCCTTTAGACATTTTTTTTTAAACTTTGCTTTAGTTTTTTACTTGTTGTTCAGCTCATTAAAAAAGGCACGAGCGTACCCGTAGAGGGTGTTTAAGCCTTAGAAGTCCCTGCGGGCCCAGTGCGTGTTTACCGACTGTACGCACAACCTTTGAATATATACGCAGGCGTGCGCAGGTTTCCTCACGATGTCTTCCTCCACCGTTAGAGCGTCGTCGAGCGAATTTCGAAAACTCGAAAAGACATTGGTTCGTGGCGGGATATGAACCTGCGTCCTCTAGATCTGAGGGCATCAATTCGCACCAATTCCCACTGACGCACTTACTTACACTAAAGCTTATCTTAATGAATTGTATCATTGTTCCCTTAACAAAGGGCTGCACAGAATATCCACATCTCCAGGTATCAGCGCAGGGACTCCCTGACTTCAAAGTTTATAATTAGGCGAGTACTTATTTTGTGGCAAACATTGTTTTTATTTATTACCAACCATAATTAAATACCGTCTCTATTTGTGTGATGTGGCTTGAATACCTGAACATAATAACTTCTGTTATATTACAAATTATATGTTTTAAATTAAGGTTCAGAACAAGATTTATTAACTTCACAGCTTCACCGGCCAAGTGGCGCGCCGAGATGGGTCTCATCCCAAACTCCTATGTTCAGCAGTGCCCGTTACGTGAATTTTTGCATAGTACAGCAATAACAATTACAATAATTAAGTATATAGTAAAGCAAATACCTATAGTTATGACATGCTGTAAACAGACGCGGACAACCGCATTACTCACGAATATCATTGCAACACACCAGCAATATGATCATTAAAATTAAATCGGTGAACAGGTAATAAATATCAAAGCTCAAAAAAGCCTCATTATTTAAGCTAATTGGTAATGTCATGTTACAAATGAACTATTAATTTAAGCTCTCTGTACGGCTGTGTTAAGTTCAATTAACATCAAAAATTCGGTTAACTGAATTTTAATTACGGCATTTCAATCTGAATATTGGGTACGACATTCGCTCTGCTGTCCTCTTGTGTGGGTGACGCTGGGTGACATTAATCTGTTTTCCACTCGACAATGGCGTAACTTCGTTTTGTATTTTGTGCATAAATTTCTCTCATTTAGTATACATACCTTATTATGGCCCGATGTACCGATGACTTGCGAAAGGTCGAGGTGGAGGCTGGATGAGAAAAGTGGATTATCGGGATATCTGACGCAGAATGGGGGAGACCTATGTCCAGCGGTGGACTGCGATAGGTTGCAGAGAGAAACCTTTTGATTATTTTTTTTTACTAGTGGGCTGGTAGGTATGTCTCTAGTCTTTAGACTAAATAAGGAGTGAATTATTGTATTTAGGCATCATTACATGATGATGATTGAGATAGAAATTCCTTATTAGTTCTACTTTAGTTATGGTGGAAGATTTTCCATGTTACTTGTGGGAGAAATGCCGAAAGCAGGAAATTATTGTGCTCAGGGTCTCCGTTGTCATTTACCAAGTAGTGGACTATCTGTCAATGATTCAAAAAGTAAAGATCATATAGGTAACACTAATCATAATTCTGGAACAATTACTTCTGGGATCATTTGGAACTTTATATGCTCTTCTCAGAATAATACAATATTAGGAAGCAGAAATATTTTGATAAATGATGTTTTAAATAAAATATTAATTTATTTGAATTCCAATATATCCATTGAGAATAAGACTATTTGGCCTCCAGACCAGCTTATTTAGCTGGTCTCTCAATCATTAAAAAATAAATGATATTAAGTAAATTTTGAAAAGTATCGCTTTTATAATCACGTAAACTTACCAAGTAAACTTAAGTTGCCGCTAAAAGTTACTGAATCATAAGGAATTGAGTTTTTTTTTCACTAAATAGTATAAAGGATCGTTAATTGAAAGCAAATAAGAACGCAAAGAAGGGTTGCAATACTGGATGTCTCTAGAGGAAACTTGAAATGTTTGCGAAGTTCTTAAGTTCTAACAGTGTTTGCGCAAAATTCGAAGTGTACATCTAGAAAAGTGGTTTTAGAGAAACTTACGAGTGGAAAGACCTACCAGGTGTGATATAATCACACCTGGTAGGTCGTGTATTAGGCAAATTAGCTGAAATTTAACCGCTAAGAACACCGACCCTTATGTAGCTTAATAAATAATTTACCCCACATATTAAACATCTCCCAAAAACATTTAACCAAGTCTTGATGGAGCTACTTGTTTCTCTCTAAAAATTAATGTAATCTAGACAAACCAAGTCTAGTTGCCAAGTCTATGGTTCCTTACTGCGATTTCTTTATTATTACGAGTAAAGTTTATGTTGTGTCACTTGGCCGTTGAAAGGTACACAAGGGTACAAAAAATGAGTGGGTATCATAAATGCGAAACTTTGCTTTCCCTTAACTTCAGAACTAAATAACCTATTAATGTAATAACTGACTTCAAATTTTGGGTTTTAAGTATGTAATTATAGCTTACGGAATGACTAAAATTTCTGTGTTCTGATCTTATCCAGAAGTTTTAAAATAGGGGCCTAAAAATGTGGTGTTGTCTGCCTCCTTGGTCTAGCGGGCACAGCGATCGGCCGCGTGCCCCGGAGGTTGGAAGCTCGCGAGGAAACCTCACTTTGTGTGATAATTAAAAAAGGCTTGTAAATACCATCCTCTATCAATATTGAAGTTGAATTTATAGTTAATGCTTTTGTATCTGATGAATGCAAAAGATCAACGTACTCAGGTGAAATTAATTAAATTAATAATGGTTAATAACTATGGTGCCAAAAATGCCAATGAAATTTTACAAAAGGCATGTTAATGAAAATACTATGAGTAACATCAGAGAATATGATTTCATATTAGATTTCAAATATTTCGGTGTATTGCCATTCTATTATATATGATTATTATAATTAAATGATTCTGTACAAAGATATTTTGCTTACTGAGAAGAATCCAGCAAGAAATTTAGTTACTTCTTTATCACTTGCTGGATTCTTCTCAGTAGAACCCAACCGTCCAATCCAGTGGTAGCTTCATTTGACATTCATAAGTGTTCTCTAAGGACCTGAACTGAGTAAACACTTTTTCATTCATATTGGTTGGGATGAAATGGAATGAATAATTGACCAGTATTATTTGACCCGCAGTGTACTTTGTAATTAGTCGCTTGCTCCTTAAAGCAATTTATATATTATCAGGTCTCCAATTTACGTATGTAACAATTGTAAAAGCAACATTTTTAAAACTTTTATCTATGCAAGAGTGTAGTCACCTAATACAGGCATTTTTTTTTAAAAGGTGACTCACAACTTTACTGGTATTGTAAATAAATAAGCGAGATAAAGTAATTTTTTTTCATAAAATTGTATTATTTTTAATTGGTATAAATTCGGTGGTTTCGGGTTTACTGGTCAGTAAACATATGAACCAACTACTTATTTATTTAATTGTACAAGGACACAATCAGGTAACAGTTTGAGAAAGTACAAAATGTTTGTATTAGAAGTATAAGACTAAACTATCCCCTAAAAGCGTGCATCCCTGACATGAGTACATCGGATACACTAAAAGAAAAAAAAATAGAGAAGAGAGTCATGTCACTCCGCACTAGGTCTGCGTGGACGACTAAGGCCTATTCACCCACATACATGTAGGCTCTTGCCCCTCAGTGGGGACGTTTAATGAGCTGATGATGAAGTTACATGTTTGTGTTTTGCAACTATGAAATCGTGCATTGATATTTCATTTAATGTCACTTAAATCCTAAGTTTATTTGCGCCGTTGATGGAAATAGGTATTTTATCAATATAAAAATAAAAGGTATCCAAACTGATGATTCACAAGGTATTTGTTATCAATCGTGCATCAAAATAAGAACCTAAATCTCCACAATTAGCCTTCAATTTTAAATTGGGTACGGACACAAACATATTCAAAACTCCAAACGTGACGTACCAGGGAACGGAATAACTTTTTATTATTTAGCATTTTATTTTAGCCCGCTACTATTTGTCCAGAAAAAAAAACACTTAAAATTCGAGATGAAAACATGTAATTGGTACTCTCAGTGGAATATTCAAATCACCGAACAGTAGAATCGATATTTACGCTGAATGCTTTGTGTGTGTTCGTGGTATGTGTAATCTAATATTGGACGAATTTCAGTTCTGTTACAAAACTAGGGTCCATTTTTAATTGTCGGGGCTTGCATTTTAGCATGCCAGACATATGGAAATGTGCTATGGAATCTGCTGGACGTCATTGATTAATAAATGTTCGATTTAGTGTTTTCCATTTCAATTCGAATATAGCTGATAAATATATTAGCATATATATCTAAGGGCAATACAATTTATACTACCTACTAATCGCTCTCATGATTTTTAAGGAAAATAATTAAATAATTGTTTACTACCATTGCATAACATTATCACACAGAAAAAAACAACACTAATATTAAAATCTATAATAATATGATAAAGGTAAAGAGATTTTTGTCGACATTATTAATATAAGGCGGTATCAGTAGGATTTCGATTAAAAAAGAATCATGAAATTGGTCGACAGTGGGCGGAGCAATCGATTCCTTTTTGATACAGTAAAAATAGTTATAATAGTAAATCAAATTATACGTTCTTCATTATATTGTCATCGGCCTATAACAGCAGGCCACAGGCCTTCCCGCACAGTATAGCTATAGGTATGTTATTGTATATAGACAATTTTTTTAAGCAGAAATTAGAATTGGCAAAAGCTATGTGATAAGCCATAACGTTACTCAAGTGCTTCCGATTTACGCGCAACCTTTGAATCTCTTCGCAGGCGTGCGCAGGTTTCCTCACGATGTTTTTCTTCACTGTAAGAGTATCGGATAAACGTACACGTTGGTACGTGGCGAGATTTGAACCTCAGCCTTCCCGGTAGGAGGACTACAGTCCACACCATTGAGCTACCGACGCTCTACAGTTTACAAACTTGAATAAAAACATGATCTCGACTTTCTTATTTTATACGGTTTTTTTTTATTTTGAAGGAAATAACTCGTCGTTAACGAGAGATATATATTCTGACGATTTCCATAAGCCGAAGTGAGGAAATCAATGAAATCTAATGCGAGCATCTACGTGATGCGTGTATTCCCCTGTCCGCGTTTCTATTCCTCTCTCACTCTTTCTCTATCTATGGCTCTATCACTCCGTCCCCACACTAGGTTCTGTAGCCATGATACCATGTCAGCTGATCGCGAAAGTGGCATTATTGATAAGGTTTTTGTAAGGTCTGACCTTATTTTGCGGTTTTGATGTCGGAAGATATTGTTTGAAAATTACTGTAAATACCTATATGTATACACCTCTTCCTTCTGCCTAAATGGAGTAAAATCTTCCCATTATATAAATTATTTATTTATACTTATAAAATATAATTTCGCCAGCACACACTTCCTTTTAACTATATGTATAGCTTTATAAACCTTAATTATAAGTGGAGGAGGGTGTGATTGAGTTCAACCTGGAACCGATCCTTACTTTCGAGTCTTAGTTTTGATTTGGTTTCACTATTTTGATTGTTTCTCTCAATACCACATTAATCTGGTCAAACTGGCTTATTCGTGTGTAAGTAGTGCTTACCACACCTCGATCCTATTCCTATAGGATAACGAAGAAACTATACAATTAATTACTCGTCTATTTTAACACACATGCCCGCACACACAATTATAATGATTGTACAATTTGTTGTAAAAATAAAATAAATTATTTAAAAAAAATTGTAAAACTTTTAACGCAAGAGCGTAGTCAACTGACATAGGCATTCCGTCGCCACTTTTTCGTTATTGTATTCTGATTTTTATAAAAATGTTTTTTGTTTAAATAACTTTTTTAACTGTATTTATTTTCAGACATAACAACTCAATTGCATACCCTATGGATGCGTCAGATTTTTCAACGGACGCATCTTTAATAGCTTGTTTGCAAATAAATAAATCGATATTTATGTAATAATATTTAATTTTAGAAACATGGACTCTGAGAGAGTGTGAGAAGATAAAAATAGATGCTCTTGAAATGTGGTGTTGGAGAAGAATGTTAAAGATCCCATGGACAGCCTTCCAGACTAACGAATTCATACTCCAGGAGCTCGGTATCAAGCAGCGGCTGTCGTCCATGGTTCAGGCTCGGATTTCGAGTTTCTTTGGGCATTTGTCGAGGCGTGGTGATAACTTCGTGGAGCGCCTGGTGGTTCAGGGAAAAATTGAAGGCACACGAGCACGCGGCAGAGCACCAATGCACTGGACCGACCAGGTCAAGGCAGCAGTCGGGGGGCCCCTATACCATTGTCAAGCGTGCCACTCAACCTTTCTTTCCTAATGACCACGACCACTTTGTCAAGAGTGTTTACGACTAAGAAGAAGATCAATTTCCACAAGAAATCCGTTTATAAAGGGCGCTTCAAATTTCATTTTTAATTTATTGTTCAAACTTTCCAGCCTTTTTAAAGTATATTAAATCCCCAAACGAGGTTATTTCAAAAGCATTGCGCAATCCATCTTCATTTACGGGACCTAAACATTAAAGTCGCTTTACCAGGCTTAACAACACAGGCTTACCTAGTCTTGTCTTGAAAGCCTTTATCTCTGAATCATTAATGAACTTACCTAAAGTCACTTTAACAATAGATTGCAAAAGAAATTCAAAGTGAAACTGCAAAAATTTATTTAATTTAAATCAAGTACGCGGATTTACGAATAGCATTTATATTTATATAGAAGTAACCAAAACTTTTTGCTGAATTATAAAGTTTATCAGGTTTATGAAGTTTACTTATTTTATATAAAATTTGGAGTTTTTAGGTATTTATTACTAAAGTTACCGACATAGACATACCGGGCTGATCACGTATGTCGCAGAACCGATGGCCGTTGGAGCAGACGAGTTCTGGAGTGGAGACCGCGTATTGGCAAGTGTAGCGTAGGACGCCCTGGTGGAAGCTGGATGAGAAAAGCGGAGGACCGGGATATCTGGCGCAAAATGAGGGAGATCTATGTCCAGCAGTAGACTGCGATAGGTTGAAGAGAGAGAGAGAGAGGTAATTATTGAGCTAAAATGTTTATCTATATAACAAGAGACAAATCTATTGTTAATGCTCATTCACGGCTAAACAGCCGGGCAGTTATTTGTTCTTTATTATTTAAGTCAAATTCTAAATCCTTATATTCTGGCTTTTAGCACTTATAAATGTTAAAAAATACACAAAATTTAATAACAAACATTTGAAAATTTTGTGCCTACAGCATAAATATGAATGTTGATACTTGAAAAAAAAATGCTTCAGTGATTTTGGCCTGTTAAACGGTGCGCCCGACAATTCAATGATTAAATTTTACAAATACTTTACAAAAAATGAAAGTTTAAGGCAATGAACATTTTTATTTTTTTTACATTTATTATGCCTGACAGGCGCTGGATAGAGTTGACAAAAACGACAGATATTGGTTTTCTTCAACATTGAATTAAAGCCTTTTTAGATACTGTTAATAAGCTATTAAAATCATTATATTGCTGTAGGCAGACAACACCGTAAAGTTCGTGTAAACAAGTAAGAAGTTCCGTCCAAAAGTAGATTTTCCGTTGTATAATACTATAACTTACTTATTACCTTACTGAAATTCTAGCTTATATACGTCTGTTGAAGCACCTCCAGGAGATATCTGACAATAGATTCTTCATAGTTGATTAAATATAAGGCAACAGGTCCACTGGTAAAAACGATCACTATAACACTAATGTAAACAGCGAGGACACGGCGCGTTTTATTCGCGTCAATTTACTGATATCCGGTTAACTAAAGCTTAACGATTGACGCGTACATAAAGCGCTTTGATGAGCCCCGCTTTATTGGAAAGCCAGTTCATACGTGTACACGGGAAAACATTTACTTTGCACCTGATGAAACGAGACCCCACCGCGACAGCCGAACGGTTAAAGTTTCAAAGGCTACTGGTGTAGAATATATGCTAATTAACCATTTAATTAAAAATATGTGGACTTAGTTATGTATGGTGACGTTTTAATTATAAGTTGCTCAACATCTGAATTTATAAAAGAAGAAACTTCCTGATATGTCAACGCAGAGAGAGGTTGGAAGTTAAAAATTCTGTATTGGGGGTTTTCAAATTGCAAGAAATTTTTTGACATTCATATCATATTAATATTTTACATTCAGTGTTAATACAGACATACATAAATAATATGACACTTTTTGAACTATTTGAATGAATTTCAGTATGGAAATTCTTAATGTCAGTCATTAATTAACACGTGTAAAATATTTTCCGAGTGGAGTTCAGGCCATGAATATTAACTAATCATATTTTTCTACTGCGTTGGTTGCGGCCCGTTTTCAGCAAAAGAGCAACATCGCTCTGGTTTTGTTAATTTAAGAGTTATGTTCTTCAATAGGATGAAAATACAACTAGGAAAGGTCTATGAGATGATGAAAACAAACATTAAAATCCTAAAATATTTTGGAAAAAATACAAAAATGTCGAAAAGTGTGGAGCTTTTTTGCCTTCACACACATTTTTCGAATACGAAAGGCGATATCAACAAAGTCAAAGTATTGGGTATTGGATTACGTTGGTACGGTACTCACAGGCTTCATAAATAAGAAACACTAGTGGCCGTCGAAGGGTAAAGGGCCAGCTGAGATGACCCCCGAACTGCCATGGGTGCGATTACACATGCACTACTTACGTTACCTTCTTCATTATAGAAACGAAGCTTAGTGTTATGAAACATAGCATATTGAATGCATATACTTACGACTAAGATAATATGACAACATAGCACAAGCATCCCGTCATTTAAATTGAACTTCATTATCAACAAATTTCAAAATTAGTTCGTACTAAAGCGAAACTGCTAACCGTTTCCAGTGGTTATCAATTCAATATGAATTTTACAACGAAGGGCCAGTTATTTGTATGCTGTATAATAAACTCGGTGGATTCGATGTGGCGAACCACACCTGATATATCAGTAATGGAATTATCCTTTTTGATTACACATGCACTACTTACGTTACCTTCTTCATTATAGAAACGAAGCTTAGTGTTATGAAACAAATAAAATAGTAATAAGAGTCAGAAATATCTTACCATAAAAAATATACAAGATTATTTAGTCAAGCAAGGTAACCAAAAATACTTTCCAGTTGTGTTCAGGTGGACGGAGCAAAAATAAAATTAACTTCAGCATCAGAAAATAATTTATTACCGGGCATTTCATAATAAACCTTTTAATATGCAGTCACAACACCACTTAGTGTATTGACGGCAGCAACGGCCAAGAGTACTCTTAAAACGATGCGCTCTTTATTAAACTTCCTTCGAAATATTGGTAATGTTGTTTGTATTATATTGATCATAGATATTGACCGAAAAGGATAACTCTGTTTGTTGCCTAGCAACGAGGACTGGATTGGTACCGGAGGAACTTAAAAAGGGTTCTCGTGTAGTGGTTTTATTCATGGTTTAATTCGATAACAAGAACCTATCTGGCTAGTACTGGAAACAATTTTATTTTGCGGGACCAATGTACTAGGTGATTTATAAAAGGTCTGAAATAAACTGGATATTTCGTAGTTATTAAGGGTCTTCGAACTACGGCTCATAGAACAACCGGCCCGAAAGTGCTGAAAAATGCGATACGCTATAGACAAGTGTCGATCATGAATGCATCAACAAATTCTGCCAAAACTGTTGAAACAAATACTACCAGAAGAAAAACGCGACGCGATATTCTATAGAACAAAATTTTTATTTTGATTTGTTCCTTAATATTGAGGCTATTATTTAGTTAAGAGACACATATTTAAAAACTGTCTAACAGTGAGCATTTATATTACAGTAAAAGAGAAAATGTAGAAGAAATAAAGTACATATATGTATTTCACGTTGCTTTGGAGTTATGTTTTATACGTGTATTACAAATACATATCATAGCATATTGAATGCATATACTTACGACTAAAATAATATGACGACATAGCACAAGCATCCCGTCATTTAAACTGAACTTCATTATCAACAAATCTTTCACTAATTTCAAAATTAGTTCGTACTAAAGCGAAACTGCTACCCGTTTCCAGTGGTTATCAATTCAATATGAATTTTACAACGAAGGGCCAGTTATTTGTATGCTGTATAATAAACTCGATGGATTCGATGTGGCGAACCACACCTGATATATCAGTAATGGAATTTATCCTTGTGCCAGCTTTGATATGTGATAGCCAAAAGCGATCAAATATTGGATGCAATGTTCTCGTCGAGGCCGAACAGGGAAAATGTTTCAGTAACAATTTGCCGTCACGAACAAATGTTTTAGCTATGATTACTTATTTTCTATTTTTGAATAATTTTAGGTGTGGTGAAGGTGATTGTGTCTCTAGTAGCACCTAGAGCATCTAAGGTAAGGAATTGCGTTGTAATACATTTCATAATTAGCGTAAAAATGTCTTAACCTTAAAGTTAATGGATGAGACGAGAGCATAATATTTTGTCTAAGCTTAAATCCCCTTTAATATAAAAGAAAATGGACAAGCGCGAGTCGGACTCGCCCGTGGAGGTTTCTGCAGCAGCAAGTAATATAAAAAATATTTTTTATTTACCTAGGCACCTAATAGAGCTTTAGTATGGGAAAATAGTGGTTCACCGTTAATGAAGAATAAAAAAGAAACTTCAGACCATATATCGTTCAAAGTAAATTTCGTTGTTAGATACATCATATATTTTAATTCTTTCAACCTTATAGTTTAGAAATAAGAGAGGAAGGGGAGACACACTTTTTTCAACTTTGGCAGTGTCTCTCGTGCAAACTATTTAAAATGATATTAGAAACCTCAACATCATTTTCTAAGACCTATTTACACTTATGAGTTTGATAAAAAAAAATAGGTTTCAGTTCAATGTATGGGGAAATTCTTGTTAAAATCTTAAAGCGCTTCACAGAACACACAATTATACTTACAAAGTTTGAATAGTGTAGTACTAATAGTTTCGGAGAAAAAAAGGATGTGACATACGGACGGACAGACAGACAGACTTGATAAATCTATAAGGGTTCCGTTTTTGTCATTTGGCTACGGAACTCTAAAAACGTTACTATGATATATAGAAGATTACTTAAAAGGTAACAATTATTGACATGCATTATTGGACATGCTTGAGATTCCTACCCAGAAAAATATAGTTACTTGTGAGGTTAAATTATATGTATTATTAGGTGTTTTCGAAACGTATTTATAAGAATATAATGCATTTTGTCATTGTTTTGTAATACAAGCTTAACTAAGTTATGTTAGCTAAGTGTAAATATGACTTGCCCTAATATTATGTAAATCCAAGCTTCAGAATCTACACGCCCTAACTTTACCAACCCTAACTTCACAAACTTTATATCTTAGTCAAAATTTATGGCTTCGTTTTGTTACCGTTTCGAAGGCGAAATGAACATTATTTGTGTTAAACAAATATCCAGTTTCTGCACTAACTAAATATTTCAATATTTTGTTAAAACTAAGGAAGATATGCTGTGCATTTGCGGGGGCATAACTGCACTTCCAGATCCTATGTTACAAAGACCAAAATTGTAATTATAAAAAAATACTTAATGTTTTTCTCATTATTTACATTCAAATTATAAAATGAAATGTATGTTTTAAAATTCTTGGACAATAATCCGATTATATTTTTGCGGTAACATTTTATATAATTATTCATTGAATACTAGTAGTAATATTTGTACCCAATGCCACCCTACGGCTTTGATCAGTGGTTTAACGACTCGTGTGGTGTAATGAATGAGACGTCGGCTACTACACCAAGGGCTCCAGGTTTTATCCCCAATGAATAAAAATATTTATGTGCATGAATATATCCGATTAGGAATCAGTAGGAACGAAAAATGAAACCAAACAAAAGTTTAATTATTACTAGCGTAAACACCAGCCACATTAACCAAGGATCGTTGAACGTACCTTTGTTCGATGATGTTGGAATAAAATTAGACCCACTTTTATGAATAACCATTTTTCATGTTGCAGGATTTTAAGCCATAGTCGTATAGTTTTAAACGCTGATTCTAAATATCAGTTGAAAAATGAAATCGGGCTTTGATAGAAAAATAAACAAAATGCATCACTTCGTTCGTAGTTGTGTTCCTAACTATAATTTTTATTCCTATAATATTTGTAAGTGTTAAAATACTAGTCTACCTTTTAAATCAGAATTTTTATTGTCATATTATAATTTATCATAACAACGGAAGGCATCATCTTCTTTAATCATTGTTCACAAATGAAAACAGTTTTTTTACTACTTGGTGCTATCACAATACTTCTGTTTGCATTTGTGCATAGAGTTTCCGGAAAACGATTTTACAAATACTTTGCTGTATGTACAGGTCCTGAGGCAAATAATTTTATTTTAGTTTAACTTTGGGTATTGGTTTTTTGGTATACTGGTAAATTGGTATTTAGCAAAATATTAACAAACATGTAACAGGTATACTTTACATCGCTCAGTTCACACAGATAGTATTATATAAATGTCATTATGAATTACTAACGGAAAGCGAAGCGTAGGCCGAACCCTAACCAGATGGGCGAATGATTTGGTTAAGGTGGCGGGTAGCAGATGGATGTCAACTGCTAGGGATCGGCCCGCGTGGAAATCATTAGGGGAGGCCTTCGTTCAGCAGTGGACATAATTAGGCTGTAATGAATGAATGATTTACTTTTATTAATTCATTTCTTATTTTGATAGAATTCCATCTGCGTAATTAGCAGATAGAAAGATAATGGAAGATAATTATTTGCTTTATTATTATCATTTTAGTTAGCATATTAAGTCATAAAGCAGGTAGGCCTGTTACCTGCTTTGCGGCTTAAAAGACTGACTAAAATTATGACGATATTTTACTAAATAAACGAAAGATTATGAAGCATATATGTTACAGTTTGTATATATGTGTATGATCTGTAGTATATAACTTTACCTTTCACAATGACCTTTTCAAATTTCGTTTGCTTTAACAGTGAAACTATAGAAATAAGCTCGAGAGCTAAAGGCTGAGGAGGCCCGCAGGCATGTGAACTTTAATAGTTCGTACCTACTTTTATTAAAAATAGGAACAGAACTGAATTATCAAATGGCAATAATTTAGTTGGAATAGACAAAAGATCGGGAGTGAGGACCGAATGTTTCATTCAGCTCAGTAAAGGCACCACTTACCAAAGGTGGAGATTGGACGAAGAAAGATAAGGATATGTATGTCCAGCACAAAATGTGGGATGTCATCCGAAGAAAAATCCGAAGATTTAATAAAAGACTAATCGTATTTTATCCAAGCCTGGTTCGTCTAACGGTAAAAACTCGCAGTAAAGATCCTTTGATATTAAGCATCGATCAGCTTAATTTGCAATGCTATTAATTAAGCAACTTTGAAAGCCTGGATAATTCGAGTATCCGATGCTCTTTTGGTAATTTGTCTAAATAAAAATAATATATAATTGGCATTTAGTTAAGTGGGTCGTTTGCATAAGTGGTTGATTGCAATTCTATCGTAAAACGATTATCTACGTAACACACCTTTTTTCACAGAAACCTTATAAATTGGAGGGGTCTCCGGTAGGTTACACATAGGTCTCCCCTATTCTGCGCCAAATATTCCGTTACTACATTTTTCTCGAGCCTCCTTATTAGCTCGACGAGATATAAAACAGGTTGAATGATATTTTTATCATTTTCCGTTGACTTCAAATTTTTTTTATATCATCCAAGTCCAAATGCTAAACACGAGGCTTTCAAATCATTTCTTGGAATGTCCGTTCTTTGTTCTATAATTTATTGAATTATAATTATTTATTTCAAGCTTACAAAGCAATCTAAATGGTCCAACTTTAATTAACAACTCGCCTCTTCAAAAGGCAGAGAAATGTTATTTACTCTCTCATTAATTATTGTAAAGTAATATAGAGTGAAGTGCTTAGTAGGTATTTAAGTGATCACTTTTAGATAGAGGAGATCAAGTCTTAGTTTCCATCGGTACCTATTCTAAAATGTGCCTTTTTTGCCTGTATATTCCTTTTAAAAATACAATAACTGAAGGTGAGACCTAATTATGGAATTTAATTACTTTTTATATTTTTTCAATATTAAAACTTATTCAAATCCAATCATCAAATTAACAATGATCTACTTTGTTTTCCAAAAACCATAATTGTTAATTTGGTCAAGGCAGAAATCAAGAGATTTGACTTCCCGAAACGAAACATAAGATGTTATCCCTAGTAATTTAAATCATATGTCTAGTTCAAGTCCTAGTGAATTGGAATACTTCAGATACAACTACAATAAAGTAATCAAGAAAGCAAAATTTTGTACAGCTTAATAAGTTTTAAGCTTAAATATTTATCACAGAAGTGGAAAATCAAGCACTCTTGCTATTAATATTTACTAAAATAACACTAGCTTTTACAATCCAGTGACTATGTAGATTGTGTAGTTTGTTCGCTAATCTGGCATCTAAGCATGATGTCGATATTTTCGGATCAAGTTTGGTGGCATTTAGGAACACTACCAGGCATATCTTGTTCCAATCTGTCTGCAATATTCTACAATGAGTAGGCTTTTTTCGTTGATGTAATGCCTAAAGAGAGTAACGTTATAAAATCAACAATATAGTCTGCAAATCATGTCGTATACACAATGTTATAGGATTGAACTCTAGTGTTAGTCATAAATATTTGAATGTTTAAATTGTCTACTATATTTACGTAAGCATGTTCTTACATTTAACAGTGTCGCCATCTTTGATTTGTAGACAAGTTAATAGTTGGTCTTTAAAAAAACCAGCAGACAGATCGCTTGATGGAAAGTGAATACTGCCGCCAATGGACATATGCAACACCAACGGAGCTACAAGATGCGTTGCCGGCCTTTTAACTTCTAGTATATTTTGTGTTTTTACTGTATTATATTAAAATAAGTTGTCAAATGGCTTATGCTTGTATTAAAATGTTTTGTAATAATTTTATCGAAATGTAATAGACTCATTATAACATTTATTCAACCGGCAGTGGTGCAGTGGCGCCACCTTTATGAATACTTTTGTTGATAATTTAGTACAGTTAGGTATAATGTTGAATTCCGATTAAAGGGTATAAATACTGATTGTAAGCATGCAGTTGAGGGATTCTCTTGTTAAGTGTGAAAGAAATCCCTTGTGGAAACTGTTTTACTGTTTTTATACACACTCACTAGTTATACCTAAACTGATAGTTTAGGTATGTACTTATCCTACAAACGTGTCATGAGACGATCTGTTTGTGTACCAGATAAATAAATATTGTACCTACTAGAAAAACATGAACATCGAATATTGTAACTGTTTTGCCTTAGCCAAGTCAACCACGTGTATAACACGAGTTCAAGAGTTTCCAACTCGTTACCGGTAAAGTTGTAGCTTGCGTAACCAACACTGCCGTGAGTTTTCGTAATAAGTTTTTAAATTAAGTTGTCAGTACACGAACTAGAAGACGAATATTTAACGTGGCAAATATATTTAACGACACTTTTGGTGTAATGGTTGAGACGTTAGTACACGATACGTATGTTTTTTTGTTAGTTTAGGGCCAGTTGGCGGTGTTTGAATGTCAGTGGATTATTATTTATTTATATTTCAGATTGTGGGAAATTTTATACATTATTAGATATGTATTTCACTCTATCAATACTTTTTTTTATTTTGCTGTGATCTTTCTCTCCATAGCTATGTTGTGTAGTTTATACCTATGTCTTGCAATGATTAGACATCGGATAGAGAGGGTCATTTATATGGGTCCTCAGCAATGAACTTGTACTCTGGGTGCTATGAGTCAACAACAGACAAACATAAATGTATATTACACTTTTTCTTTGTTTATGAACATATCTCAGTACGTGTATCTGGCTCATAGGTCTAAAATGAACTGGCAGAAAACGTTGAATATCAGTAATTATAGAGCAGCTTCCCCTAGTACAAAGTATCTTAAAAAACTTGGTTTCGAGAAACAGCGTTTTAATTTAAAAAAATATATATTGCAGGTAATCTTAAGTAATTGAAGCTTCATTATTAAATAGGAAAGCAGGTATTATGTCCACTTTAAATAGCTGTAAGTTTCGTTAAAAAAAAGAATTTTTTAGAAGCACTTTAATGAATACTATATTGTCTTGCAAAAATTTATAATTTTTCAAGGATTTAACTAAATAGTCATAACTCTAAATATGTTTTTGAGTCATCAATTTGTTGTATAAGTATTTTTTTTATTAACAACCGTATTTGTTAAGGTTAATACGCTGTTATACTGCTACGTAACCCTCACGTATCTTGAATTACAGAGATGTGCTGACAACAGGCAAGAGTGTCGTAACCAACCATCAATTGATGATCCAAATGACTTAGAGGAATGGCTATTTAACCAGTTGATGGAGAAAAAATTGTACATTACCAATAAGTGAAAAATGAACAGTGTTGATTTTTATGTGTGAGATGTACTATATCACAGTTCATATTTTTAAAAGCTGTGTAGCTAATATTACATAACATACAAACTTCTATCACGAAATGCAAATTTAACCGGCATAATTACGTCATTTTGATGGAATGAGTATACTTTCAAAAGAAAGATCTTTGTATTATAACTTAGTGATGACCATACGGATTTCAGGTTTTTTTTCATAGTAATAAATGATTAAAGTGGTGTCACGAGCATAAATAGTGAATAACTGTTGTCTTTTAAACATTCGTATTTAGTACGCAGTGTATATTTTATAGTCAATTTCTATTATATGACCAAGATTGTATTTAAGCTCCAACTCAGAACGAGGGTAATTAAATGCTATAAATGTAAACAAAAGAATATTAATCTCCAGTTCCATTGCTATTAAACTTATTGTTGTCTCTTCCTACGCTAAAGTAATAAAACGAACAACGCTCCCTGTGAAATGGACTACATTTATCTGGGAATTTAATCAAAGATTGAGCTTTTTTGACTCGTGTACTCACTTATAACGACCTAAAAATTCTGTCTCTGTCATGGAGTGGCGTAAATGTCGAGTTTAAATCACTGCACTATTTTACGTAGATAATGTATTAGTATAACTATTTGTATACAGTTTTCGAGTTAGGAATAATGTAATGCCCAACCGGTTGGATTTCAAATACAATTTGGTTCCTCGGAGTGCACGTTTGGCGGTTAGTCTTAACTGCTAATATAATGATCTGTTTCTGGACTGACTACTGCCGTGTCATGTCGTCGACCTTAACAGCTAAAAATCAAATTGAAATCAAATCAATTTGACCTTTACAGTTTCATCTGGTAAATGGCGAGCTCAGATGAATCTCAGTCTTAATTTTAGCGATCATTACATTAAAAGCTTAAAGTCATAGGGTGATTAAATAAATCAACAATAGTGTTGGTTCAGTTATTTATTATTTTTGAGTCTTAATAACAAGGCAGGCAGACTCGACCAACCGGGAAGTTCTTTATGAGTCGTCCTAGGTATCAGTGGTTTTATTAGATCGTGACAGATCGTAGTCATGTGATCTATAATAATGAATAACAAACTCATAAACAATTGTTTTATTCGAAATTTTTGTTCTAAAATTTTTGAGGCAACGCCATTTCAAAAATAAATGCCATTGATTCAACAAGATATAATTACCGAAATCTTTAACTGTATTTAAAATACATTTTGTAGATCAAAATTATTAACAGTAACTAAGGCAATATTTATATTAAATAGCAAAGCTTCTAAGCATTAGCGGAAGCTTAACGTGATGAGAGAACAAAATAAGGAAGACTTTTATAACACAAAATATGGATACGAACGAAGTAGGTCAGAGGGTTGCCGCATGATAACAAGTGTCATATGACACACCACCGTCAGGATTTAGTGTAAATAGTAGCATACATGTTTAGTCTTTCAAATGTTATGTATGAGAAAAGCTTACCGTGCTACATGTATGACGATAAGGTAGAAAAAAATCTTCAAGAGATTAGTTTATGGTATTTTGAGTGCAAATATAAATAGTATTTTGATTAATTTCTCCATTCTCCTGGAGTGGACACCGCGTCTTGGTAATCGTAGCATGGACTCCCTTCGGCCCAAGGAAAAGACGACTTGCGAAAGGTTACTGGTGGAAGCTAGATGACAAAAGCGGAGGACCGGGATATCTGGTGCAGCAGAAAAGGGGAACCTAAGTGTCTACGGGTGGATTGCGAAAGGTTGAAGCGAAGAAACCTTTCACGATTTAGGGCTTGAATACCAATTTCATTAAGTGTGATTTAGCAAGTCGGCATAAATTTGTGTTTCAATTCGGTGAAGGGACCACAATGAGGCATGAGGTCCAAGACGTAATTCTTAGATCCATACTGTTCTTAGTTTCTTTAATTTCACCGAATAATAGTATCAAGGCATCATCAAATGTTTCATAGAGCTGAAGACGTTGCCTATTTGTAACGGTTGTTATGACGACTTCTACACCAAGGGTTTCAAATTCGATCCCCGGGCAGTACAATCATTTGTGTGCATAAACATATATGTGTTTTTGTGATTATGTATGTATTTACAAAAAAAATGTATATAAGTATGATTATAAGTTGCTTAGTCACCATATTACAGACTAATATGCTTAGTTTGGGGATAGATCGAGTGTGATAACGTAAAAAAGTTCGATTTATCTCAGTGTAGTCGTAAAATTAACACTGCATTACCTGATATTCAATAATAAAAATTGACACCGTAAAAGCACGTACCAATATGGGATTTGCTATACAAATCGTTCTTCTATTTTGGTTGCCTATTAATATTTTGTACTAAGTGTTGTTTTGTACTTACCTGTTGGTAGAAATATTTATGCTCAAATAGTTTCTGTTTACTAAAATATACATAATGACTAGGTCCTGGAATCGTTAGAATTATTTAATACTAATACAAATATGGGTTTAACACAACGATGTGTTTTTTTCACAGCACATGAGATCATGTTTTATACATTTTATTAGTCTCAAAGTTAAGTGGGTAAGTTCATTTATAAAGAACATTAAATAATAAAAAAATTGAAACAAAATGGTAACACACACAATCTATAGCCACTTTTACTAAAAAAAACCATTTCAATAAACGCAACATTTGAATTAGTTGTAGTACAAAGTTCATAAGCTACGAATACTAACAACAAAAGCGTGACGTCATAATTTTGTGGCCATTTGGATGAAGTGTTTTTTGGGAAAGTCCAAACATACCTCTGTGAGTTTTAATGTGAACAGAGTCATCATTTAACAATGTTTCTATAATGAAGGGGTCCATCGATAGCATAGCAGAAAAGAAAAATTTCATCATCACCATTGTCATACTATGAACAAATAAATAAATAATACAACGTTTATCACCAATTTAATTGACTGCCAAGTGGGTATAAGGAGAAGTATTTGCCATGTTAATCATAAATATTATTTTAATTATAAAGTAATATGAAAGGAAAATAACGCGATGTTTCATGTGTGTGCCAGATCTGTCAGACCATAGTGCGTTTCACTTAAATATTCATAAGGGCTGTCACGTCATATCTAGGCACCTGATATCAGCCTACGATTATGCATAAGTTTAACCACAAAGTGATATTCATGTTCCTTAACAAACAAGCATTGTCTATGTTATTATAGCCTACAAAACAATTAATTATATAAAGACCGTTATCGACTAGTTAAAATAAAACGAACACTGGAATGCATATATGTAGAATTTAGTATGAATGCAACCACAAAGTCCTTTTCGTATGTGTGCATGAACATGTCCATTTTATATCGTTTGCTACATTTCAATAAACGCAACATTTTTTGAGTGTGTTACAAATAGAAATATTAATCTAAAGTGTAATGCATGCCTCACTGTAACCCTGCATTATTATAAAATATACGGTTAAAATAATTTCTCTGGAAAATACACTCTTGTGCATTTTCCAATTATTTAGTAAGTCTTATGTCATCAAAACGCCATTTCCTTGCCACACTATGAATTCATTTACATACATCGTTTCTTCCCCACATTATCCAATTGGACGCCGCCATTAAGTAACGGATCCCGCCGTTTTTAATGCAAACGGGGTCTGCAGCATAAGATTTTTAGAACCAGAATCGATGGTGACGTATACCCATGGATTCATGGGGTCCACCTGTGAAAGTGAATCGGCGGCACGTGGCCATCGATCGTGTTGCTTGTCGTTGGGAATAATGAGAGATGAATTGTTAAAGGTCCCTTACATTTTGGCAATGGTGCGCGGTAGGCGGGCGCGGCGGCGTATTGGACGAGCGGTATGGAGGTCGATAGCTGAGGTACAGTGTGACTCGAGCTCTCAGAGGGAACGGTCGCGCGCACCCCTCTTTCTGAGCCTGTCACGCACGCGACGTGTTTGAACTCCAACAACTGATAGCCCCTGCTCGATTGCGCGCACCGGCGGCTACTTTTATGTAAGTACAACCACCAAAATTGTGTAAAACCGATACAAATTAACGAGCGCACTGTCACAACTACTTGCCAAACTTTCGACCCAACTAAGGGAAAGTAAAACTCTCACTTTCAAACGATTCACGGTGGAATCTCACTCCGCAATATTTACGAGTAAAATAAAGAACTCGGCGGAAGGTTGGTCTTAAATTAAATACGTTATTTGGAGCAGCCGTTGAATTGTGTCGGTTAACCTACTTCTATAATTATAATGTGTGTTTCTGGACAGCCTATTACAAATGTTTGTAATTGAATATGATACACCAGTTTTGCTGTATGGTGTCTTCCGGATTTGTGTCCGGAATCAAATCCGGAAAAAAAATCCGGATGTGTGTGTTGAAATTTTGTATTGCGACTGGGATATGGAGTTTTGGAAACACGAGAGTATTTTATTTTAAATAATCTTGTTCAACCTGTACATTTCATTAAACAATACAAAGTTTAGTTTTAGATGAAAATCTGCGTTGTCATTTTTGTAATTATTGACCGCGTAGTCCGTAGCAGAGCCTTTCCCTGAACTCGTAGATATTCGATCGTCCGTAGTTCGTGCTACGGCAACCCGTAGCATTCGCATCTACAGTAAGTTCGGTAACTCCTTGCTTTACGTAGAATGCAAATAAAATATCTTACACGATCCTAAAAATTGAAGACATTAAAACATCCACTATATAATAGTTCTTTCAACAATAATACAAATAAAAAGAAGCTTTGTTGTAACGGATTTAAATTTGTATGTGTTAAACATAGCCAGTTTATTTTTAAAACTGATCCTTCACTGTTATAAAGGTTTTTCTGGTTTTGGTCAAGATCTCGATAATTTTAGTTCATTTAAATTATATAGGTATGAAACAACAGTTATAATTGGATAAAATATATTTAAGATGACGTTAATTACCGTGTATCTCATATACTCATATTTAATCAAGGTAATTTGAAATTCACATTCCTGCTTACGTGTACAATAGTTGTTGAAATGAAAAATCTATTTCGATATTTTCATTTTTGGTATAAGTTAAATAATTGGAAACTGGAAGTTTTTTCTTTACCTAAATCTCATGAGACGATTTTAGGGTTCTGTAGCCAAATGACAAAAATGGAATACTTATAGATTCGTGAAATCTGTCTGTCTGTCTGTCCATCCGTATGTCACACCCTTTTTCTCCGAAACTATAAGAACTACACTATTCAAACTTTGTAAGTATATGTTTTCTTTGAACCGCTATAAGGTTTTTACAATATACTTGAAACAAAATTAATATATTTTAGGGTTCCTCATACATTGAACTGAAACTCAAAATTTTTTTTTCACATCGCACTCTCCCATGCGGGTTATCAATATGTAGATCTTAAAAAAATGATATCGAGGTTTTTTTATAAATTGAATAGTTTGCGCGAGAGACACTTCCAAAGTTGAAAAAAGAATGAAGTTATGAGATTGATTGTTTAAGAAAAATCCCAAAATCCCGAAATGGTCCTTTGAAAAACCTGTTTAAAAATAACAACTTCAGGAGCGAAACCAAAGTTAAAAGATTAGGCGGCAAGAACATGATAACAGTTTGGAAATTTTACCGGTTTCAGAGCTTTGGTTCCAACATATAGTTAATAAGGTTGTATTGGGGATCTTATACATTGATAAATTGGGGAAACCAAAACCTTACAAGGATATTAATGGGGAACATTATTTGATGACAAATGAAGCAATCAATTCAAGCGCGTCCAATTACATTGTTTCTGTCGGTCCATTGAATTCTATACACTACAATAAACAAGGACGGACAGTTTGTGTTATAAGGGGTACCAGGATATTTTTGGGACTCAAATCTAAAAGGATAGGTGAGTATCCTGTTAAATAGGAAACGAGGTCCGACAAGCCATACACCCAATACGCAATGGTCTTTAAATAACAGTTTGGGATTGTCTCGTAGTGGATATGATGGCTAGTGTGGATACCTAAGTAGATTTAATTTGGATATACTTTAAAAGAGTAAACAATCTTTAGTTGTCCAAAGGGAAGAAGTAGACTTAATTTTTACATATTTTACGCTAGTAAGAAATTGTCCTAGTTCTAAAGTGACATCTAAAATCAAACTAAATATCTTGCCTTTAAAACGAGAATTGGACGACGAATAACAGTAATGTTTAGGCTAAGAGCCATCTGATCTCATTACTTGTCAGGTAAAGCTGAAAGCTAAATTTCACATTTTTTTACTTATTATTGCTTTTTATAATAAAAATCTAAAGAGTTTTACCTAAAAAATAAACACACACACACACATGAAAACGAGGGCGCCTGCGCACGCACAAGTATCTCATCATCTTAGTTCATTATACGTCCCCTCTGAGGAGTACGAGCCTACCCGTATAGGGTCGTAATCGTCCACGCGGGCCCAGTGCGAATTGGTCGACTTCACGCACAGCCTTTGAATCACTTCGCAGGTTTCCTCACGATGTTTTCCTTCACCGTAAGAGCGTCGGATAAACGTGCATATAATTTCGATAATTTAAGATGACATTGGTAAAAACAAATATTACACAAATATGACAAATATTTTTATTTTTAGGGACATACATGAGAGAGCTAAAAGAAAAACGCTTACAATAAGCTTTATTGTTTAATGCAGTCATTTTATGAATTTGCATACGCGAACGGGCTTCATAATAATGTAGAAATCGATTTGGAAATGGGGCCGAGTGCGTTAGGGTAACTCGTAACCGTACCGAATACTGCACGCGTTTATTATTCACACACCGAGGAATTATTACTTAAATCTGTCTCTTTAAGCTGCCGCAATCCTCTGCTGTCATAGGTCTACATGTTTCCTCTGTTTATTGGTTGACTTATATAATTTAGTAAACAATCTACAAAGGAGCATGTTTGTGTTTCAAAATGACAAAGATAGCAGCTGTTATTTCTCACGACACACACACACACATAGGACGGACTGTCATTTACACATTTTTGTATAAATGACAGTCCGTCCGTATTTTTATATGTCATGCCTAAGACTATATATAAAAGAGGTAAAACTGGTTAAGAGGAAACATTGCCTATACAAATAAATACCTTACAAAGTTTTATAAATGCTTTCATGTTTCTAAAGATCTTATCTTAAAAATTCACGTATAACCTCTCGCTATAATACTTACACACACATACATAACTACAAGTACCTACACATTTGTTCAGTGCTGTAACTACTTTTAAGCTCGTTAATTAAAAGGCAATGTTTTCTGTTAATTACGTACATACTCGTATGATGTGCAAAACGGTTGAATCGATTTCGTAATATCACTAGCGCACAGGTAGCGTGTAATGTGTAAAATGGGATGATTTAGGTGTAAAACTCAACATATTATAGAAAACAGTGTCTTTTTATCTCGATATATTGGAAACCTTGATGGTGGGGAATGGTTGGGTATAAAATGGGTGAAAAATAATACCTTTTGGAAGGTGGTAGGGACGATACCTTCTTGTTTTTGAACTGACTAATGCTGTTGCTGCAGATGATTTATAGTTTTCATTCTATTGTGGTTGTTGATAACACCAAAAATATCTACAGGTTTAACTGAGTGCAAACGTTTTTGTAAAGTTAAAATTTTTAATGCAGACTATATGGCTGGAATAATTATGAAAATATAAAGTTGGAGTTAAGTTGCGTAGTTACCGGTACAGTAATTACTGAATATTTTATTGCGTCCGTTAGGCTCGATCAATCTATTTACTGATCATTGATTGGTGTTGTTATCTAGTAATGGGAGCTTTTGCATATAAATTCATAATAGTCATGTTAAGCATGCGAGCTTCGATCAAAGCGTTGTTAAATACTCCGATGAAGCTACTAACCATGTCAAAACTTAAATAGTTATTTGCATGCATAATATAGAATCATATTAACTTATATTTACCAGTTTTTTTGTATACATACATTCAAACACAGATACATTCAGCCAAACAAATTGAGAGAATGTTTATATTGCACAGAGATCTAATGCGGAACCTTGGTGTAATGAACAACTTCACGAGCATTACACACATGGGTCATCTAATTGTTACTAATAAAGTCACCAGGAGCGTCGTGCTAATTGGTGTGGACTGTTGCCTTCCGGGTGGAGGGTGCAAGTTCAAATTCGCTACGTATAATGTCGTTTCAAATTTTAGAAATTGTATGTACGTTTATTCGACGTTCTTATGGTGAGGGAAATCGTGAGGAAACTGCGCACGCCTGTGAAAATTCAAAGGTTACGTGAAGTCGAAATCTGCACTGGGCCTGGGGATGACTAAGCCTAGACCTTTTACGGGTAGGCTCGTGTCCCTCAGCGAGGACGATTACGAGTTGATGATGATGCATACACTCTTCATTCAGAAAATCTACCGCAGTACACTGTATTATAATGATAACATATCATATATAGTATATATATTAAAATTTCAGTACGTTGTCTTTGAGGCCTAAGAAAACGTAAAAAAAAAAAAAACGCTTTTTTTACCTAAAAACGCCTCTTCTCTAAACGTTTAGAGAGTGTTCCTGAATTGAACCTTAATGGCTTAAACAAGAGTTTAAATCTTTCAATACCTGGACTTTCTGACCGACGACCTCAGGGACGATGTTGACATAGAAAGAGAGCGTAGGGCCCTCGCTGTTAGAGGTAATATGCTGATCCGTAGATTTTCCAGATGCTCCGAAACGCAAAAATCATGCTTTAAAGCGTACTGTCAAAGCTTTTACACAGGAATTATGGATCGCTTTACTAAAGGGGCGAGGATACCTACGTGTGCATTATAATGTGTTTAGGATGATGTTGGGACAGCCGCGATTCTCTAGCGTCAGGGATGTTCGTGAATATCAACGACGGCTTGAAGCCATTATCCGAAGAAGACAGCATCCTTGATGCGCAGAGTCGGATTAGTCCCAACGTCATCTTTAGACTATTGCCAATAGGCTGACTCTCATATGGGAAGTGTTTTGTGGACCGAGTGATCCCAGGTCTCAACACGGGTGGTCATAATAGAACTATTTTTTATTTTTTTTTTCGCTTACTAACCATTTTTTGATTTTTATTTTATTTTGTGTCTACTAACAAATCTAAGGATTAAGTTGTCCGCAATAAAGAATTTTTATAGTCTTTGTTAGCTATGTATACAGGAATAGTCGGCTACTAGTTATCTGTTGTTCCGGATTAAACTCCCGGCTACGACAATTACAGCATCGGTATTAATTGTTCCGAACTTGGTGTTATAATTGGATATGTTAAAAACTCTACCCACATTACCGAAATGTAACATTTCAACGATTTTTCAAGTTTCATTGTATAGGTCAAAACTTATTATCGGTCAAGACCTCTTTTGACTGAACAACCCGTGAAAAGCATTAAGTGTTACTTTCGAGTATGTAGTCATTTTGTAAATATCCGGTAAAATAACCATAGTGCAGTAGCATGTTTAGTGGGACTTATGTAGATTTGTGGGTATTTGTAACTACCATCCCAAGATCAGAAAACAGTACCTAGGACCAATAGCTTCAGAAGCTTAGAGTCTTTAGAAAAAATATTTTTGAGGTCACCCATCTGATCGCTACGATTGCTTAACCTGCACGATTGTGAACCGAAAATGCTAGCTGCTAAGCTATTGGGCATTCGTTTTAAGTTTATTAAGCAAACCTTAGTAAAAACGCAAGCAGAGCTTTGCAAAAAAAAACTTTGGAATAGAAACATCAGTTCGAAGCAATGGTATATTACACATGACATTCATAAGTAAATAAATACTTTGAATTTTATATATTTTAAACCTTATGCGTGAATAAAGTTTTTTAAAAATTTTCTGGTTTTGACCTCTTTTGTAAGGTTGAAATCATGGTAAGAATATATTTACCGATACCCAACAAGGCTAAACCTACGTTCTTATGTTTATATCGCGGTATTACGGGTAAATAAACTCAAATGCAATTTTAAAGCATATATATAAAAGTTTCTTGTATCAAAAATCAAAGTAATATAAAAATGTTACAATAAACATATGTTTATCGAAGCAATTAATAATTTTAACAAATAAATATGCAGTTTCATTTTACAGTTATGAGTAAATCTGCATGATATTACCGAAATAAACTCCTATATTCTAAAAATCCCAAATAAATTGAATGAAAAATAGATTACTCATTCAACAGTAGAAAACTTTACTTAAGTAGACTTTCGGTCACTAATACGACCCTTTGGAAGCATGTAAATGACTCACATAAAATAATTTTCATATAATGATTTTCACCATTCTGCTAACATATACAAAGCAGGAAATATATACAGATGGATTTGCATAGTAATGAACTCATTTCATTGAACGCAAACTTAATACCTATACAAATACAAGCGTTTCGATAATGTTTATAATATTATATACAATCAGTTTGATGATTTTATAAAATAATTACATACTTATGTACTTCCTTCAACTAGAAAGCGTAGACCTCAAAGAAATCGGTGATATTGTGTGAATTATTAAGGAGATATGGAACAAAACTCTTAGAATTTCGTTACACTACTCAAGGATTTTACTCAAATTTCAGTAATCAAAGAGATGTATTATATACTTGGTAATAATATATGTATCCTTTATCATCATCAGCTCATATACGTCCCTACCGAGGGGCACGAGCCTTAAAAGGACCTTAGTCGTCCATGCACGTTTTTCTTCACACTAGAGCGTCGGATAAACGTATATCCATAAAATTTTGAAATACATGTGGCGAGATTTTAACCTAGACCCTCTAGATTGGAAGGCAACAGCCCACACCAATGAGCTATCGACGCTTATCACGCTATTATTAAAATATGTAAAGATAATATTACGCTGGATTTCAGTTATTAGTCGATGCTGATTTAACTCCTTAGCTACGAGATAATTATGACAGCATCGGTATTACTTAATTCTTACCAAATATTGTATTACACATTTCAAACTCCATGCTCATTAAAATCCATGAACACGAGGTTACAGTTAAAACAAATAACTGGCGAAATCCCTTTTAACTGTAAAAATCAGTTTGAAGTAGAAAGGAATAATGATGTCGGGTCAGATTACGAGTTAAATATTTATAATCATTTTATTCAATATGCATGCTAACCACGTGGCAAAAGTTGTATACGTAAAACATATTGTTAATGAGGTTTATTCCCGAGTTTATTGTTACAATAATGTTAAAATCCCTTTTTTTCTCTGTTTAGGTTGTCTCGACTAAATAAATAAAGTACCAAAAGCTGGCTAGAGCCTTCCATGTTTTCTATCAACAGCGTACATTGTCAAGGAACGCCTGCTCTGGTTTTTGTTTTCCCTGAAATAATGTATCCAACTCATCCCCTTGCCCCCCTCACATCTGTACATTATGTCAGTACAAAGGCAAATGGTGGGTGTGGGGACACAGTGACATCAAATTGATACAGATACAACATTCATTTCGTTTGTATCTTCATTGAAATTCTATTGAATATGTTTTCCGTCGAAGGCTATTCTTGAACTTAAATACTATAAATCTGATGTGCTGTCGTAGAATTGACGATATATAACCATTAGATATTCTGTCAGAGATGCTTACTTAATAATAACGGATTCCGTTGCTCCATTAAATAACTTTAATAATTGTACTGTAGCTTTGGTATTAATGGAAAGTATCGATCACTCAATTGGCCTATAACGCTCCACTGCGACGTACAGGCGTCCTCAAATCATGCAATGGGGAATGTAACTCATCACCATAGACGTATAAAAATACGGACGGACTTTCATCTAAATATATATAACTCAAAGGTGACTGACTGACATAGTCATCTATCAACGCACAGCCGAAACCACTGCACTGATCTTAAGGAATTTGCATGGTCATGCAGATAAGTTCCACGTAAGGTGTAGTATCCTTAACGGAATAAAACAGAGAAAAAAAAAACTTCTTAACGCGAGCGAAGCCGCGAGCAAAAGCTAGTTAATACATAAAATGTGTCTCCGAAATGCCAGCGGCTGTCTATGATGTCATTTAGAAAGTGTTTTTTTTTGTATACTGATTTTAGTGTTTTACTAAAAATATGTAATCGAATTGTTCATTTACCTATGCTACATATTTACTAAATTATTTTCCTTTTGGTCACTGCGGTTTTTGCACCATTTCACAACACAATCCATTCTCTTTTTTCAGGTTTTGTCGCAACGTAATCTATGGGTCCGTTGACAGATACGTGCCAAATGTTTATTGTTTACGCTATTCACTTCGCCACTGTGTACACATAGATAAATGTAATAATTATATTAAAAAATACAAGTTACAAAAAAATTAAGAAATACTTGAAGCAGAAGTCTAAATAATTTGTTTCATTAAGAAATCGTCATAATGTAAAATCGAAAACATAAATAATATTCCACTAATCTAACACTTTGTTCAGTTTTCTCGTAATGTTTGTTTCTGTACAAAAAGTATATTTATAGTACAAAGCTTCGAAGCACAGAACTTAATGGTTCACCGACAACAATGAAAACATTAATTTGATGCAATCATAATAGTACTATGGACTGCTAATAATAGAAAGCAGAATAAAGCAAAATGTTTAATCATCATGCAATAACACTTTGCTAATTTAATTGCTTTATAATCAGAGTGAGGAAGGATAATAAATTCTTTGTTGACAGTTATGCATATGATAAACCTGTGTTCCAAGCAAAGATTAGAAATGTGGTGAAGATACAACAATACAATATCACATCACAAGTAAGGAACTATACTAATTTATAAAAGGTGGCAGTTGCCACTTGCAACCATTTTTTTCCAGCTAAATTACTGTCAGGTTTGGCTGAGGCAGCCAACCAATGCGATTCAACATCAAATGATTGCTAACTTCTTAAATAAACCGCCTTTTCTTTATTGCGGTGGATTATAATGATACTAACATCATCGTAGGTATTGAACATGAAAAATAGATGAAAGTTAGTTATTATGCATGTTATGTTAATACTCCATAAAGCACTCAGTACAGGTCAATAGCCTTCAAAATTGCTATTGTCTTTTGTACTTGAAGCTTTGATGACGGCATTCTGACCATTATCTAGTCAGGTTACTATAGAGCACATGACCTTGGTTGAAACCCGAAAAGTTTCGTGATGACATCCTTTAGATCCCTTTCTCTTTTAAAGTTACGGTTAAACGGTTCATGTTATTTTGTCCTGTTTTTCTCTTAGTTTAACCCATAATACAGCTGAGTTAAGTAAAAGAAAAATATGTACGTATAAAAATATTGACATCCATTTCCGTTAAGGTTAAGTTAAAAAACTGATTTCGTTTAAAAGAAAAACCTTCTTCACTATGACGTAATTACTAACTCTACTTCACAGTTCATCTACTCAAGTCGAGTGGTTATAGAGCTACTACGAAGAACACTTCGTGTATTTACTTAACGTTATTTTTATTGCGAATTTCAGAAGCATTTGTCACTTAAAGACCACCGATTATATTGTTATTGTAAAATCTATCATAAAAATGGATATGAAAAACTACTGTATTAGAAATAAAACTATATTTTTTTAGTAGATTTTACAACATCGCTATTGGCTCTAATATTTTTATTTAATCATAGCACAGATTTAAATGTTCACCTAGTTATTAATTTAAAGTCAAAGATAAACAAAACACGGCTTCAGAAAGGATAACATTATTTGACATGTGTATAGCTGCAGCATATTATAATATAGTAATGAATAGCCATATTTTGGGCGTAAAATTCTCGTTGTAATACTTATTAACTGTTATACAAATCTGCGTTTAACTTTAACTAGAGTTGTCCCAAATGAACCCCTAAGACTTCAAAGCTAAAACCTCAAATAAGAGAATCACACTGGTTCCAATGAACGGTTACATGAAACGATGTAAGCATTTTTGTAAGATATAGATTAAGTTATTTACAACACTAGATTATCATATATTGAAGCTTCAATTTTAATAAAGCCACAACTACAGTCCCCAGGGTGCCGCAAGGGAGAATGATAAGCCCAGATCTTTATCATAGAAATAATCTTATAACAGCGCGGAGTCGCCAAGTAAAGCAAGAGGAATACTTCACTATAAAAATAGCAGAACGATGTATGAACTGAATTGAGAATGAATGATACATCACATACTTGTATAAATAACACATAAGATCAAACCATGCGTAAATAATTTGTTTTGTCTTGTGCTTTGGCGCGGATACGGCGTCTAGTTACGGGGATTTTCCGAATAAATAATTTTCATATAACCTCCGAAGCGGCCAAACATCACCTTGATGTGATTGAGGTGGATTGGCTTCGTGTCCCTTAGGCCTTTAGGTATTTAATGATCATGTAATTATTATTTTTTATTAATTAAATTACAAAAAGAATTGGTTAAAGGGGGAATGGGATAACAGTCAGAATTAAAATAAATAAATATTTACATTAGATAATAATAGGGTGAATCATAAAAAATAAATGAATGAAATGACAACATAAATACTCTCTCTCTAGTTTATATAATAATAGTAGCAATTACTCTTACATTTAGTTTATTTATTTATTAACATTATTTAAGTGTTCCTTTTCTTTTCTTTTATTTTATTTATATCTTAAATTATTACAATTAGCACTTAAAATTAATACATTAAGCGATGTCCATGTGGCCACCACCGATGCACTCCTTTAAGGTGCAGATGTTGAGGTGGATGGACCAGGGGAGTCGGCCTGTTTTGGCTTTGCCTCTCTGATGCAATGAGTTTGTTAAGGATTGCATCGTCTTAATAAAATTATTAAGAAGCATTGATAATTGTATAAAAGTAAAAGACGACCATGATAAAATTACACAATTTGGTAAAAAGTAGAAAAGTGCACGGTGGCTAATTTTAACAACTGATGTATAATCAGTTTTTTTGCGTGCATTAGCAAAAGTTAGCTTTTCCTAACGATTTATAAATTCTAAGCCATTTCAATTTTATATTGATAATATAGATCGCACATAGGTGTGAACTAAATAGGATAACGACTGCTACTCGCCAATCGAAGCTGATAAAATTAATGTGCCTTTCAGAGAACTAATTAAACTTCAAAATTATTATTTGAGTTGCAAAGATCCGAATCGAGACGGAATATCAAAGTCCCATTTGTACCGTATGACATCAGGAGATTTGAATCATGACGACTGTATCAATAGGTTGTGCCTTTACCACAACAATGATAGTCATAAATTTATGGTTACTTAAAATTCTTTATCGTCAGAAATTAATTTGGTTAATGATACCAAGGGGAACATAAAAAAACCAAAATTATTGGGAACTCGTTATTTCAGGCTTGTCTCATTCAAAGATCTAGAATGTCAGATAGGGTCGTGGGTACAACTGAAACGGGGCTCAGTAACCGAAAGTAAACATTGTTAAGTTTAAAATAAAAAATCTGAAGGAAAAGTATGTTGTTTCTATATTTAATTAGAAAAATATACAGAAAACATTTTTTAACGAAATATTGTGAGACTCGAATGAAGATGCTTAAAATAAAAATAATAAATAGTAATTTCGGTTTCAGTTGTACACAAATAAGTAGATATTATCGATCTCACTTTTATGAACTAGTCTTACATTCAGAAATGCGAAATAATTTTTTTGTTAACCGATAATAATAAAATATTATAGATAGAAATAAAAGGCTGTGATACTTCCACGTATTAATTGAGTAAATTCAAAGCTTCGATGAAGCGCAGAATATTGATGAAATTGCAATTTTGCGAATTACCGCCACTAACGGAAGTATCTCGTTCGCGGTAAAGCTTTTTCCATGATTTTAATTAGTTAATGTATTAAAGAAAATGCTATTTTGTGAATTTTCGATGAAGCTATTTTTTTATATCGTATATAGAATTTGTTTTAACAACGTCATAAACAATAACGCTACAATATTCTTAAATATATATCTTAATGTTAATTGTTTCTACCTATTTTCTTCCACTGCTGGACTTAAGGAGTTCCGTTTTTAAGCAACTACTGCTATCAAATACCTATTGTAAACTATTGAAACATAAAATATTATTATAAATATCTATATCTTGAACGATATAATTTTAAATGTGTATATAATATATTATTAAGTAAACGCTATAAGAGGTCTTAGACTAAAACAAAACATCTTGTGAGTGTTATTTGTATGAACGGCTATTATTAGGGACATTCCGCAACATATCAGGTGGCTTTTGACTAAGTGAAAGACCGTGCTGAGGGACTCATTAGGGTTTGTTTGATGAACAGTTAGAATTTCCGTAACGTAATCAACTAGAATAGGGAGTTGACTTGTGAGCGCTGGTTGATACGTTTTAGTTGGTTTGAATTCGGAAACGGAATAAAATTTGTTTTTGGTGTCTCTATGCCTGTAGAAACAAAAAATGGCCAAAGAAATAAATGGTCATAAAATAAAACGACACAAGTTTCTTGCTACCCTAGCAACCATGCTACCTTATCACGATATCTTTATATTCACAAATGTAAGTCAGCTATGAAATAGACAATCAAATTCGTTTATATTCAATTAAACACCTCATTTTGTATGCTACTGGCTTAGCAACGGTATGATAGTCATTGCAATTGCATCAGGAGTGCTCGCAGCTATTAACAAAGACAATTTCCATCCTATTTAGAGATAGATCCGTTGTATCCAATAGATCGTTGGTGACGTGAGAAGCAATGTAAATTCAAATATCAATGTTTACGTTTCTGTTAATGACTTTATAGTAAAACCAATACCAATGGAAATACAATTCCAGTGAAATTCAATATAAGTGTAATATTTTTTTATTAATGCGGTACTAATTTGCTATGCTTATTGCAACAATAATTTTAACCGAGTTTATTGTCTGCTATGAACGGCTTCGAAGGAGATAAACACAGTATACAGCTTCAGTAGGTGTTGTAGTATATTATTTTGCGCTACTTATTTTTATTTTGGGTTTCATACTGTTGATAAACATAATTCTTGTATGTTAAGTTTTGGGTATGTTTTGCTTTGTATCACTTCAGCATCAAACTGTTACCCATAGTCATATATTTTTCGTATGGTTGGAGCCTGATGACCTGTACAACAGGTATTTGAATACATATCACAGGCATCAGTCTCACATAATCTACAAAATAATTTCTTGCACCTTGCGATGTGTAAGCTTTTGCACTGTTGTTTGTGATGAGAAAATAAACTTGATTTTTTCATGTAGCCGTAGTTACCTTCTTAAAATTGTATGTAATATTGTTTGATTATTGAATTTCAAATCTAAGCTTATTAATTCATAATACTAATGTGTCTATAAAACAGTAAAAAGTTTCCACAAGAGATGTTTATCCTATTACAATTTAGAAGAAATCCATGAACCACATGCTTGCAATAAGTATTTATAGACGTTTAAACCCTTCGGCTACTTAGTTTTATTAATTACAGTAACTACATAAAAATATACCGGATCAATTAACCGGAAGCTTATAGACCAGCTTTTAATTTTATCTACAAACAAAGGTGGTGGCACTGTTAAATTAGGACATGTTTAGGTAAATAAACTACACAATTAACTTTTCGGAGAAAAAGCCGTCTTTGATTGATGTATTTTGATTTTGCGAACGGAAACATTTTAACCACTTGTAGCATAACAGGATTATATCTATAGGCTGAATTCAAATAATAAGCATTGCTTCCTGTTCAGCTTGGCAAAAGCAAATAAACGCAATAAACAAAAAAAAAATTATTGAAAGCACTTTTTCACGCATGCAATAATTTGTTATTTATAGGTCAGTGTTTTCCAATAATCACAATATTTTTTCAGTCTTGATACCAGAAATGGCATTTTCATAATTACGTTTGGCAATTGCCAAATAAGTTATCGTTTTTTATTTGGGTTTTTCCTATGTTAAATGTTATGTATGTTTTATATAAAAGTTATATTAATTTGTTTATATGTTTTATCTACACAATATACATATCATATCATGTTAGTTTTGAAAAATCTATACGGAGATGAAAAATGACTGCATTAAATATTCATGAGAGAGGAAAATATTAGTTCCTAGTGTTTTCCATTGCATTTGCTGCGTTACAGTAATGAAAATATATTGCCTTCACATACACCCTACCTAACGAACGAACTAGTATCGATATTTGCAGTAATAAAATAAATTTATTTCCTGGGGTTTTAAAGCAGCCAATACTTAAATGGTCTTATCATGGACGTATAAAAATACTGACTACGAAAGTGTGTCAAAATTTGTATGGCTAAGCAACAAAAATTAAGACATTTGGTTCGCATCTGTCAACAGAGCTGAGAAAAAACTGAAAAGAGTATGGAATGCGTAGTACATTAGTGCAAAAACTGAATTAATAAACAGAAAAAATACAGGAATTACTTTTCGAAGATTAAAGAACAATTTGATTATATATTTCTAGTTTAAAACATTAAAACTAATATACCAGGAATATCAAAATATTATTTATCAAAATTATTTAGAGGGCAGCACTGTCATTTCAGGTACACATTTTATATATTAGTGATACCGTATTTTTTATACGTCCATGGGTCTTATATACAAAATTGTAATCAAAGTAACAATAGGTATGAACGGTCGCAGTTCGAGTTCTACCTGATAATGGATGAATTAAAAATAATTTATGCTTACCTACATAACTAATAATGAAAAAATTGTCGTTTAAAATTATAATATAGTAGGCAAAGGGCAGTTTAAATCTACAGATATCAGTGACGACATAACAACTAATGACGATTACGCAACTATGCGACAGCTGGCTTGCGTTTCATTATGCTGATCGAACCAGAGCTTAACCCCGGACATTTCTGGAATATTCGTCGAGCATTATGTTTCTAAGTTAAAGCTCTGACGAGAATGGAAAACATTTATATTTTGTAATGTTGAACCCTAATGATATTTAATATAATCTTTAATTAAATATTTTTTTTTGGAACACAATGAATAATAAGGTACAAAGAACTCAGTTTATGTATTATTTAACCCGTTGACCGCCAATGACGCCTTTAGGCGCCAGACACGATAGATTTTCTATTGTGTCTGGATTCCCGGCGTAAAAATTTGTTGCTAGACATAGTCTCGAGAAATAATTAACTACATTTCAGGTAAGATTTAGTTTCTTACAACAATATATCTGACATCGTATCTCTATTCATCGGTTGAGCGAGCGCTTCAATACAATTTTTAAAATTATATGTACGTTTACTTACGTTGAAGGAAAAGATTGGGAGAAATCCTATGCACGCCTACGGATAAATTCAAAGGTTGTGCGTGAAGTCGGCCAGTCTGCACTGGGCCCGCGTAGACGACTTAGGTCAATACACCTTTTACGAGTAGGCTCACGCCCGTTAGTGGAGACTTATAAGCTGATGATGAACCATTGTTATACGTAATAAGTACCAACAAGTTGTGAATGTTTACATGTTGTGTATATACTGGTTATTTTATAACAAGTTATAGAATAACCAGCATATACACAACATATGAATATGTAATCTAGTTTTTTTTTACAAAAATCATGAACTTCAAAGGCATAGTAACGAGTATTCCTACGCCTTTAGATATTTTAATTCTATACATATGAGCGATAACATATTTAGTTATCACGCCTGATATTGACTTCACACTTAAAGTATTTCGATGAATGTACTCGAAAATGCTTGCCTGTGACGAATAACTTTACTCAAAGTAAAGTAATTTCATTGCCTGTCACTCACCTTAATCCGGAACTCAGCCTTATCAAAAGTATGATTGCTTCAGCGGTATAAGTAGATAAGTTAGTTGTAGACTTAATACTCTGAATGAAAAATGTAATATTCATAATACAAAACAAATATTTCTTTGTGAACTAACATTTTGAAGTTTTTGGCTTTCGGACTCTAACATTGCATTATATTAAAGTATTTATGACTCAGTTAAAACCCATAACTGGTTAATATTGACTTCAAAGTTATGTCAATAAGCTTATTGACTGAAATTTCAAGTCAATAATAAGTAACATATATGCATTTCTTAAATAACTTTAGCTTTGGTTTTAGCTTCGTTATTAGTTGGTAATTAATACCTAACATAGAGTTCATTAAATAATTCACCCATCTACTTTTTTCAGTAAGTCGAAACAGGCAATTTGATTTTAAACGACAAAATGTTAAGTACCAAACAATGAGGAAATCTTACTTGAATTCGTCAGAACAGGAAGTATCTCTGCATTTGTAATAGCCTAATAAATTAAGTGGGTTAAACAATCTTCGCAGGCGCTGAATAGCACTACAGCACCTGCTTCAGACAGCCTTCGCAACAAGTTTGTACAAGTGGACTGTTTATCTAGTATTCCGTGTCCTAGTTTCTTGCAGTTGTAGTAGGTATGAATACCCAAACCTTTAAAATCTCAAATACGAGTAACTTATTGTTAATCAATTTTATGTTTATGCAGTAAGTCACCACATAATGATTAAGACAGAATTTTAATAAGTACAGAAATGGCCACATTCTTGAATAAACTGTTTGTTTTGACTTATTTGATTTACGAGTAGGCTATGAAACGCATATCTCGTTTTTTATTTATATAAGAAATTTTCATATAGAATAAGAGAATACTTACTCGTAAAGTGGACCTTAGAAACATATCTAGCGTAAAATAAGTATTGTTGTACAAATTTTCGAATGCTCGTAGCACTCACAACTGGCGGTAAAGAATTGTAGCTCGCTGTTACGCTTCGTAGCGCACACCGCTACGCGTCCAGTCTGCCATTGTGATGGCGCGTGTGAGATGTTTGGGAAAATGCACATTGAATCCCACTACGTAAAAATATAAATGATAAAATGATACGGTTACACTTAAATGTAATATACGAAATTGAACGACCTAAGATTCCATTATGATATAACTTTGAGTAAGAGTTATAATGTTAAGGTTTTATTTCAATCTCGTCTCTACGAGACTTAGTTTGTAAACGATAATGAAGCTGACAATGAAAATGATATTTAAAAATGACTCCTCTTTCTGACCTTCAAGTCACTAAGGTTTTATTTATCCAAAAATATAGACACAACGTTACCATGGAAACGATGTGATGGATTTTGAACATCTGCCTAGAAAACTGAAATCCAGCATAAGCGGTTGTGCGTAGCACGGGTGGAAAATCAGAACAAACAATAGATGAATCAATTGTCTACAGACATGCTACGTCCGAGCGGATAAATATCTAAACAAAAATAAAGGACAATATTTGACATTTAGACATGTTTCGGTTTATTTCTAAATGCACTTTTATTAGCATACAAGGCTGTCGGTAAAAGCGAGCCGTTGTCACGTTTTATAAAGCGTCTCGTAGCAGTCGTAACGCTGCGGCACACCGCTACGGTCCGTAGCTCACCTCCGTGATTACGAGCGAGCCGTACATAATAATAAAATTGCGACCTCATACCGCGTACTTTATTTACTTTGTACAGGGTAACATGATAATTACAGCCTTGCCGAAGACATAGAATAACGGCGCTGCAGCAATCTTTAAAGACTGTTAATCATTGACCATTTAAACCGTAACGATATGAAACTTATTTTATTTTGTTTTATGCCTACTGGTCAATGTATAGTTATATTATTACAGTTACCATTTATATTATTTTAATTAAGAAGTTTTGTTTGATCCCAACGGCCATAGCTTAACGCTCAGAGTACTAGACCACGGATACAGTTATTATGTAACTAAAATATAGTATGCTCCATTGGAGTATTCCATGAATAATAAACGACTATGGTCAAACAATACTGAAGACGTTGATTAATGACTATTTCGACAAACAAAGTTGTTCAAACACTATTTAATTAACCTTTTTTTTTGCAATGTTTTTGACTTGTTGTTTCATTTAATTAAATATGATATTATGATAAGAAGTTTAAGGTTAAAAAAATACATGTTTTTTAACATAAATGTGTCACTAAAAACAGAGGTATTTAGAGTTTTTTTAGTCTTACAGATTGATCTTGATTTTTTTTCAATAATAATATTTTTTGTTTTAACATACCTTCGAAGCATAAATATGAGTTAAGTGGCGGAGATTTAGCCGCAACCAAATATTGTGGATGAGAAGGTTTCATTGATTTACAACAAACAGTTGGACGAGTCTGACGAAGCACAAAAAGACTCTAGATAACAGTTTTTTTGGCCCTCCATTTAATCAATGTTGAATGCAATAGTTTCTAAACTTGTAAGAATACTTTATCCAGTCTTTTAAATAGCCTCTGATTCGAGTCGGATTTCCTGACAAGCGAGTAATGCTAATAATTACTTTGCGACACTTCGGGTGCTCAGTCATGCAAAGCGTTATATAGACATAACTCGATATTTCCCTGTAGGCTTCGGATTGAGTAAGGTTTACTGACAGATTACAGCAAACGCCGAGAATTATTGGCAGCAGTTTATATAGAGTAAGTAGGGTGTTGTAACGCTAATTCCAGAGCGTAGGCGTTGCCAATAAAATCAAACTATCGTTATTAGGAAATTAGCTACTTCATAGCTTGATTTTCACATCATGTATACGTATGTTTATTTGTTTAATAATTATATTTGAAAAATATATCAATGAACTCTCTTAAATAATAATAAATTAATGTTTATTCTATTGAGTATGCAGTTATCAGATTTGATAAGTCACATTACAAAATATACTAGTTGTGCCCGCCATAATGTATCTGTGGACATAGATATAGCCCAAGTACTCCTTATTTCTTACTACACAATTTTACATCTTAGAAATAGTTCCGTCACAATAATTCCAATAAAATTGAAAAGAGGTATATGTAGTGCACATGCATGCGTATATGCGTGCACTAAAAGTGTTTATCTTTATATTCACATTTACTAAATGTATATGTCGGAGCACGATAGAATTTATAAACAAAATGTATGAACAGTATCGTTGGCGATATAGTTAATGCCAAAGATTCATGATAATATTAAGAATCCAACTGTTTAGTTTACTAAAATCAAGTTAGGTTTGAGAAGTAAAAGAAATAATAATTAAACTTAACTCTTTTATTGCAAATATTACAATACAACAATTAGTATCTTACTTACATGACTAGCACGACCCAAATCTCAAACGAGAATGTCCTTCAAATTTCAATCATTGGCTCCACATTTCGGCGCTTCACACGCCGCCATCTTAACGCCATGTCAAACTTACATTTCGTCGTATTATAAACTATGGCGCTGCACGCGCATCCAATTATTATGACATTAAGATAATTTGCAACTAGACGCTCACAAATATTTGCCTAATTAATAACTTAATGAATTAAGCTTATTCCATAATTCTGAATACAAAAAGACAACAATAAGTGTCTAACAAAATAACTTTCTATTCAAGGTTGCCGGAACTTAACAATCAAAACAGTGGATTATAAAACATCCTAATATGAATTCTTAACTCAACAAGTTATTTAATGATAGCTAATATTCACTAGATATTATAATAATATTTATCGGTATTAAGATTTGTTATTAACAAAACAGATTTCTATTTCTGATTAATAAAAACATTAGTTAATTGTTCTAAATACACGGATATAGTTTCGCTAATCTCGTGTTGGTAACTTATTAATCAAAACAGCATTACTTCAATTCAGTAATGCTGGAATAATTATTTTACTATTTAAATTAAGCTTTAAATAATGTTTAATGATTTTATAAGAGATGTAACATTGGAAATTATGAATTAATAAAAATGTAATTAGAACAATCGCCGCCACAGGAAACACTTATGTTTTTTGTCAAAACACTGTTCCTTAAAATCATTAAGGATTAAGTTGCATTGTTGCCAGTTAAATATATTGTTAAATAATAATATTTGATGAATTATCCATCGATATTAAATTGGTTGCGGCGACATATATAATTACAGATAAGTTGCCCTACGTGAATGTTGTAAAAGTGAACAATGCCACCATGTAGTTTATCTAATGGCAATTTTGTTTCGCTCCACACCGAGCTCGATACAGCCAAAGGTAATCCCTTGCCCAACATGAGCTAATACCAAACAAACGATCCACAGAGCAGGCGACAAGCGTTTTGTTTCGATGCGAGCCTCGAGCGCCGTCCTTTGTGGAGCCCATGTAGGCATTTGTGCGGCGAACATCAAATAAATGCTTGCACTGCCGTGCTCGCGTCGCCGTTTTCCGGTGTATGAGACACGGGGGAGTGCTTAGTGTTTTTGTGTCAAAGACCCCGTTGTTATGGTTGTAATTACTATATTTAAAATATTTTAAGATACAAGGTATGGTACGTAGGTTACCTTTTTTTTTAAATATATCTGTTAAATTGTTTTGTTTTCTGTTTTAAATGAAACAAGTAAGTTATCATTTGGTACAGAGTTTTCGTATTGTCCTGGATCATGGGTATTGTGTCGTATTCACGCTAGAAGGTAACTAACACTAGATGTAATAGGGCGGGCAATGTTGACGGAAAATAATGAATAGTTATAGCAGTTGTTAATTTCCTTCAACATTTTGAAAAAAAAAAAAAGATTTTGATTGGCAACACCAATAACTAATTCGTTCTACAATAGTTTGGTTACCATATTAAACTATTAACATTAAAGTTGTACCTGAATACCAAATTAACAGTAATTTGCGTAATGTTAAGTAATAAGTGGAATTGATCTGTTATCTGCTACCAATAACCGTTGATCGTACTTACATATTTTCCTTTAATATTGCTCTGCGCCCACCACCCGTGAAAAACTATACCCAATAATTTATTTACATAATCAAACATGTATATTTTTAAATATTTCACAATTCATTTGCGTTATTTTGTAAAGTTTTTGTATTTTCAGTCATATGAAGCTGTATTTTGTGTTACGTTTTGAGTGGACAAAGAAACAAAGCTGCGAGTAACACACAACTCACTAAATTATCTAACCACTGAAATCTCACTAGAGTTCCGTTCCATTTGCTTTATAGGTACTCTGAAGTCATATCAGAGCTTAAATAAGCCTTTAACGGCTGTGTTGGTAACGGATCTCTAATTGCATGTCACCTAAAATTAGCGATCCACGTACGTTCGCGAGGAGCTGGAGTTAACGATCACCGCGTTAGTACGTGCATTAATGATAATGGACTGCCATGAATTTCATTATATTCTTCGGAAACAAACCAGCAAAGAGCTTAGCTTAATTATAGACGGAATAAATTAAGATATATTTACAACTAGTGCAATATTTTCTATTTATAGTAACTTTTAAATTTAACTTTATTGCTCTTAGTATTTTTACTCTGTGTGATATATATATATATTATATATATATATATATATAAGTTCTTTCTCCATGAGAAAGAATTATTGAAATCGGCTTAGTAGTGTTTCAGTTTATTTTTTAACAAACATACACACAAATATAGGTACAAATATTTCCTCATCATAAAATAGCACGTAGATTATATATCTTTCACAAACACAAATTCGATGTGTATTATACGTTCATATCATAATGGAAAAAAGACCAATATAAGTGCTTTAGGTTTCGTGTTCGGTAACAAGTCAGGTCAGAATATAGGAAGACTAACTACCTCTAGATCTACCTAGGATCTAGTGATCTGAGCGATAAGTTTATAAATCTTTGTAAGTGGTAGTTAGAATTCCACATGTAAATCGTAAATTGAAAATTACTTTGCTTTCTGAATTTACTAATTCTCTGAATAAAAAATTATACCATGCTTCGAGGTACACCTTATGCGGTCGTACCACAAAATCAGTCAGCAGCCGTGAGAAAGTTAAAAAAACTCATACAAGAGTTGTCTGATCATTCACCAATCCAACTATCTACTTGATAAGATAAGAAAAATATTTATAGTTTTCCTCTTCGCTGCATATTCGTACCCAGACTCATTTTCTTATTTCCAAATAGTAATCAGCATTAATTACAGAAGAATATAAGACACCATAATATACAAATACGATAACAAAAATACCTCTTACGTTAAAGTTAAGCAATTTTTAGATGTACAATTATGAACTCATCACATTTTTAAGGAAAATATTTCAGGAAGCTTATTTACTGCTCCATAAATACGATTGGCTCGAGATCGTTTCTTGGTAGTAAATTATTTTCGGTGCTCGAGTGTTTCAAACAAGGACATCGAAGATATGGAACTCATATTATTTTTTCTTATAAAATTGATAAATTGATATCAAATATTGTAAATGAAGGAACGTGAATTTCCGTTTTGTGTTGGGATCTAAATTACATATATTGCTTTCACCATTAAATCATATTTTTAACTGTCAGGCCAAAACATGAGACAACAGTGCAAATGAATAGGTTCTTTTTCTTAAAAACCTATGCGCCATCTTTTACTAAGCAACTGTACTTTGGTCTATTAACATCGCGGAGGCTGTTTTCCTCGAGTTATCCGAACTTATTTAATTTGGAATTTGTGTTGTGATTGAATTTTATTTATTACATACAAACGATATCAGTATCACTATTGTAATAATATCTTTTATAAGTATGCTCCCCAAAAATACACAGCACTCAGATGAGAAAAAGCTCCGGTACCAAATCGTAACTGAAATAAAATGCTACAACAGAAGCATTGTACGACGAGAAATATAACAATCCGAAATGTACGTGATTCATGGCGTACGATATTTCTACGTCCGTGGTCCCGAATGTCGAAGACAGGTCCCGTTTATGATTTCGAATTTGCCTCCGACATTACTAGCAATGGCGAAAATTGCCAAGATATTAATATTCGGAACCAAATTATGTTTACGAAATGTTTTTGCTCTGTAAGTAGAAAGCAGTTAAGAACTTCTATGTTTAAGATGAAAAGTAACTGCGTTTTATATGAACAACAAGTAGACAGACCTGCTTGTCTTCTATAGCACTCTAATAACCTGATGATGGAACAAAAGTGTGTATTATATTATATGCTAAGTAAAGTATGTATTTTACTTATTTCTGAGCAAACCAACTAAAAGAACAGCTATATTATCTATGTTTTAAAACCAGCATAACTGCTGTTACGGGAATAAAACATCAATTTTATCGTACTTATAAATAAACAAACAAGTGCTATTTTTTTTGTATGTACCGTATCGATTATATGCATGAACAAAAAAACATATTTGAATATTACAAACATACACTTCAGTTTTATGTATATGTGTAGATTAACGTTTTGTCCATGTCAAAGACCTGCACGAAAATTACGGAAATACTCCAGTCTGAATTACTCATATATCGTATTTAGTCACGCGCAAGTGGAAGACTTCCTTTGCCTTCAAACTTTTCTCAACTCGTGTGTTGTTTGTTATTTGCTTCGAACTCTTCATGCGCTAAATACTTTACAAAAGTTACACCTTTTATTTGATAAAAGTTTAAATGAATACTACATTCAAATAAGTGCTAGTGAGTGGAATACGCGGAAATTCCTTGACGCTAACGTTTGACAGCGATTCGGAGTTTTATGTTGTTCAAAAATGTTTGCGAGCGTTTATTAAATAATATACGCGCGCTCATATTTCTGATGTAGCTTCCACTTGTGCTGGTTTTATAAAAATAAAACCCTTCTTCAAGTTTCAGAGAATGTTCAGATAACATTCGCGGTGTGCATTCCACTCTCAAGCTATTCACCGGGATGCTTTTACACTGGTAACTCCATCCTTTCTTGTGAAGAAAATGCCTCGCATACCGTGTCCGGGCTGCAATGTAGCGTACGATAGGCTTGTATGACCACGACGCCACCACCATACTCGTATATAAGAATGCATAATACATATATGTATTACTCTATTTTGCTAATATTGGCTGGAAACTGTGGTAGCTTTAGTAAAAGACAATAACGCTTTGTGTTTATAACTTGAATTTCGGATAGTGAACTGTTTTGATGTTTCTGATTGCGACCTTCTCTATACTTTATTATTGTAAGCATCTGATGGTAGGATCTGGTTTTACAAAATATAAATTTTATAATGGGTACCATACTTATTCACAGAAAATCCGTTAAAAAAACATACAGCCTACGAAATGATCAAAGCCAAATACATCTTTAAAATACTTGTGATCCTGTTACACCGTCAAGTGGCTATCATCATCATCATCACCTCAGCTAATTAAACGTCCCCTCCTCATTAAACGAGGATTACTAGCCTACCCGTAAAGGTTGTATAGGCCTTAGTCGTCCATGCGAGATTGGTTGACTTAACGCATGCACAACACAACGTATTCCTACATCATAATCGTATGAGAGTCGGATAACGTACTGTTCGTCATTAATATTTGAACGTATAAATTGTTTAATGTATTTACGTAAACGTATTCCAATATTGACATTTAACAGTGTGGCCATCTTTGATTGGTAGACGAAGTATCAGAGAAATGACATAGTCGCAATATAACATTTATCCAATCGTAACTGGTGCAGTGGCTGCACCTTTATGAATACTTTTGTTGATTATTATAGTACAAGTATAATGTTGACTTCAGATTAAAGTTTAAAAAAAACTGATTGTAAGTTGACTGCATGCAGTTGATGGATTCTCTTGTAAAGTGTGAAAGAATAAACATTTCTTGTTTTACTGTTTTTATACACACTAACTGCACTAGAACGTCGGAGGCTCATGGTGGTGGACTGTCGCCTTCCTACCAGGAGGGCTGAGGTTCAAATCCCAACACGTACCAATGTTTTTCGAATTTTCGAAAATATATGTACGTTATCCGACGTTCTTACGGTGAAGGAAAACATCGTGAGGAAACCTTCATGCACGACTGCGAAGAGATTCCAAGGTTGTGTGTGAAGTCGTCCAATCCGCACTGGGCCCGCGTGGACGACTAAGGCCTAATCACCCTATACGGTAGGCTCGTGCCCCTCGGTGGGGACGTTTAATGAGCTGATGATGATGATGATACACACTAACAGTACCAAATTATAATTTCTAAAATTTGGAAACATATTGGTTACGTGGTAGGATTTGCACTTGCAACAGTCAAACTATTGAAAGTTAGAAAATGGAAAATCAGATTGCAAGATCGTATATTTATTTTTGAAGTTTGAACCTATGTAAAAGTATCATTTATATCATGTTTCAAGTTTACGAGAGACATAAATGTGACAAGATAATATAATTACAACAGCTATTCAATTATCTTCTTAATTACAAACTAATATTAGTGTTTCTTGCTTGCTAAGTTTGTGTATACTTTTTGTAATGCTAGCTTGGACATTTTTACTCAGATCATTGAAAATTAAAAATAAATATAATACTACTGACAATCACACAGCGCCATCTAGCCCCAAGTTAAGCGTAAAGCCTGTATTATGGGTACTAAACAACGGATAAACATACATGTATACATTTTTTTTGTAAATACATACATATTATACATAGAAAACACCCAGACCATTACAAACAGACATGTTCATGCTCACAAATGTTTGTACTGCCCGTGTAACCTAGTGTTGCGGCCGACCTCTCAACCGCAACACCAAATGGTCGTCAAAAGTAAAAAGTTATTAAAGTTATAAAAGTTATTGAACTTGTTAACAAATAGCTATTTCGGATTTTATGGTTTTGCTCAATGTTTGAAATCATACTTTTACATCTTCTATAAAAAAATCTCATACTAAGATTTTTCTATTCATAAATTGCTGATTGCTGCACCATAGAGTTTAAGACCGTGATCCTGTGCCACCTTAAACACTATCCAATTTCCATTTAACACCCGTATTTCTTTAACCGTTTTATTGTAAAGGACACGCAAAGTGTGTATGTCTTTGCATGTAGCCAGCCCAAGTGCCGTTTGTGTTAACAGGTCTGCAGTAAGACACTTATATAGAGTAACTTTAATAACACACGTTTAGTGCGCATACCTAAGATCAACAATGATCGCAAAACCTATATTTTAAAAATTATAAGTACGATCAACTACGCGTAACGTAACTACTCACCTTCCAGCCAAATATGAGGGTTATGTCTACTCACGATGCTAGTTGGAATATGATAATATACATAAATATATTACAGCGAGTATATAACTTTATATATACCATATAGTTACTCATACGGTTTATCCGTCATGTAGAATGCGTAACGCGGGCTTCTCTGCTTACTTAGGGATTAGGTCGTAAGTGGTGTGAGTGCAAGGAAAATACTTTTTATTTATGGCTCACTCGCCGGGCGTTGAAAATAGTCTACTATTCTTTCGGTATTATCATAATAACGTGCATTCAATTGCGTCGGAGAAATCTTGTAAAGTATACGTATTAATTAAGATAAATTATAATAAACAAATAAAGCACTTGGGCATAATGGCGCCAAATATATTTTAAAACCCTTTAGTTTAGAAACTTGCAATAAAATTGTAGTCTCTTTTTCGGTTTCACGAGTTTAGTAAACTTAGTCTTGGTGTAAATCAAGCAAAAGCAAACGCTTAATGGAATGTTTTGTTTTACCCATGTAACAGGCCGACGTAGTTACTCGTTCATATTGTAAATTTTTTGATTTGTTCGTTTTCACCATCTGACTTTTGCAAACGCACCCTATAAACATTCCGCATTTGAACTGTTGTATTTAAAATTGTTATTTACCTCACAATATCAAAGATAAATAAAAAAATGTTTTAATGAAAGAAATTTATCGAAAAAAGATATTAATACAAATTGAAAATAAAGCTAGTATTTATATTACAAGCTGTAATATTTGCTCCCAAGGGGAAAGCATGTCAGGATTCAGTTCATTAGTTCAACAAAGGGAAAACAGTTGTGTTACTAATGTCGTTATACTAACTTAATAACGAAATAAACCGACTTTCTATAAATCTAGCAGTTCAATTCACTAAGGAATAGTTCCTTTGAAACAAATAAATTATAGACGCAAAATAGATGTATCATTAGTAACGCTGGAATTAAATATACGTTTTTGCTTTTAGTTTATATGATCAACTTCCGTATAAATTCTGAATTTCTATTAAATATTTCATAAAAACATCTCAAAATATCAAATAATTAATTGAAAATATGTCTAATATAGCTATGAGACATATTTTCAATTCATTCTTTGATAATGAAATAGCTTTAATTTTGGGCTCTTAGGGAGATTTTAAGAGTAGATACTTTTTCATACAAACTTATGAATTCACGTAGAAGAATATTAATTGGAGTCCTTTTAGTAGACAATTACAATCATCTCTTTAGATCGTAACTAATTTATTAATCCTGATTTTATTCAAATATTTATTGAAACCATTTAATTAATTTCAAGAAGTCAAATGAAGTAACTGCTAAATTTAATATTGTGCTCCAAAATGAATGACGTAACACCAGACGATCTAGATGCTTTTATCGAAGCTTCGTTATTAAATTATGTCAAGACACGTTCCGTCTAGTAGACAATGTGCTTAGTTATTCACATAATTTATAATATGAACGTAACTTTGACGTCAAAGGCAAACAGGTTAAGCGACATCTTGTACGTATTATGGATATGTACATCACGGTTGTTATCTATTGCATATAAATAAAATTGGTATATCTGTTTGTAATAATTGTTAAAACTTATGTAATTTAAGTAATTTATTAAAAGGCATACATTAGTGCATGTCGTGGCAGCCTTTAAGTATAACAGCGATTTGTTATGTTATTAATAAGTTTTAATTGTGAATGATATCATCGTTTGTTATGTTGGTTGTACTTAAATAAATAAATAAATATAGAATATCTTATACGCGGTTATACCGTGCGGAGTAGCTTGTGAAGAATATGATCCGAAAATGATTCGATGGCCGTTGGAGCAGCCGAGATCTGGAGTGGAAACCGTATCAAGTTAAGCATAGTGAAGGGCTGGTGGAGACAGGATGCGATAAGTAGAGGAACGGGAGATTCGCGTCAAATGGGGGAGCCCTATGTCCAGCAGAGGATTGTGGTTGTATTTAGGTGATAGTGTGTTTGACGACCCATGTGGTGTAATTGGTTGAGGTTTGATCCCCGGGCAGTAAAAACATTTGTGTGCATGAACATGTCTCTTTGTGTTGGTCTGGGTGTTTTCCATGTATAATATGTATGTATTAAGAAAACAAAAAAATATTTAAGTATGTTTATCAGTTGTTTAGTACCCGTAGTACAAGCTTCACGCTTAACTTGGGGCTTGATGGCGTCTTGTGAATGTCAGTGGATAAATATTTATTTATTGAATGGTTTGGTTAATTATGGAGACAACATTAATGCAGTAAAACAGCCATAAAATCTGTAAAAATATACTGGCTTGAAAAAAAGATGTCGCTTTTAGGAGAAACAAATACTTATCTACTAACGTTCAAATGCACCTCAACAGCAAACTTTCCGATGAAAACCCCCAGGCGTTTTAGCTCTTCGTAAGTTGCAAGGTAAATAAGATTGCGTTATAAGATGGCCGGATTAATCTCTTAACAAAGTTTCAGTGTTGAACTAATTAAGACCATCAGCTTGAGTTCATAACTAATCAACACCTGGAGTATCTATCAGTTATATCTCTTGGGAACCGACAACTGTCGTCTACTTGTTATAGGAATGTATGGGGTACATTTTCTCTCTGAAACTTGGGTCAAACTTTCAAAATTGTTATTTTGGCGTACCATAAATATTTCATATGCATGAAGAAAAACCTTGTTTTTAACAGATATTCCAGTTTTATTTACATATATGTTAATATAACAGTTAATAAGGACGAAATATAATATAAGAAGTTGGGCATGAATATACATCACAAGCGCACATTTTTGTAACAAATCTACATGCCTACCGCTCTTGGATCGGAGCCGCACAATTCAATAGACACATTTAAGACATCATTGCTTATTATTGAGATCCATAGAGTCATTTAAACATTAATGATTTGAAGAAAAGCTCATAGTAGAGAATCAGGCGTTAGAATTTGAAAGTAATTTGGGATTTTGAGTGGACTTTGTCGGTGTAATAGTGTTCCTAATCATCTATATTGTTTTACCCATTTATCTCAATCTCTCACTCTGCAACTTAATGTCGTCCACTGTAAGACATATGTGTCCCAATTCTGCGCCGGAGTGCCCGATCCTACGCTATCCAATCCCAGCCTCCACCAGCGTCTTTTCTCAAGTATCCGGTCCACCTGACCGGAGGGCGTCCTACGCTACGCTTGCCAAGACGATACGAGCTTATAGATTGATTTAAAATAATCGAATAAATTAATAACTATCCAATGACCTTCACACAGTACCATCTAGCCCTTAACTAAGCACCTGTATAACATCGGATAAATGCACTTAAATACTTTTTTTAAATACATACATATTATACATAGAAACCACTCAGACCAATACAAACAGACATGTTCATGCAACCAAATGTTTGTACTGCCCGGGAATCGAACCCGGAAAACTTGGTGTAATAGCCGACTTCTTAACTGTTATCCCAGATGGGTCGTCAATCATAAGCATCAAACTGCCAACTTAAGCGTACATAGTGGTCAATGGTCTGTCGAATGTCAATTGCACGTCGGATCATGGACGTCGAATAAAGGCAGCAACGCATTAGGGCTGTCGGATGCCCCTTTAGAATTAAATGTCCCAATTTTGTAACTATCGTAGATTATTTTAAGACATTTGTCTAAAAACGTGTAGTATATGTACTTAAAAAAGAGGTATGTGGTAGTACAATATTCAAAATTCTGATTTGCAGTAGTTTTTAAAATCCTAGCGGCTCTTCTGAAATCGCACGGATATTTTTTGTTTCGGTAAAACGAAATCGACGACCTGGTTAAGATGACAGGTAATCTGCGAGGCACTTCAGTCATTATTCTGCAGTACTATATAGTTCCAATGTTGATGCTGATAATTATAGTATTAAGTAACGGAGTGTGCGTTAGAATTTCACATTTTGATTCCTCAAGCACCATTTTTCTATCAGACGACTCACCGTCAGGAGAGGCTCCACCCATTTGTTGTCGGTATACTATCTATTCGTACAAAAAAGTTTGGTTACGGACTATGACCGAACCGCAAGGCAGTGGAATTACCTTCCTGCGTTTCTGTTTCCCGTTACGCACAATTTAGGAGTTTTCGAGACAAGTCATTATTTGAGTTTGCATGATAAACCTGAGGCTGCATCATTACTTTTCATCTAGTGACATAGCAGTCTAACGCAATCAAATTTTAATAAAAGACAGGTACTAACTGTAAAAGTGTAAACCAATGTATCACAACACACTACTTTACAATGAGATCATAGAAGTAAGTATCATAGAAGTAAAAACGCATTGACCCTTGTCTCTTCTGTCCCGTTATTCGACCAGCACCCTACATCATTATGAACAAACGGCGTCGCCCACCCATTGTACAGTTTAATCAGAACACCTCTGCATTCACAACCAAAGGGATGCCAATGTTTGAAATGTCAATAAATTGATATGTGCGTCTGGGGCTCCGAAACGTGGGTTGGTGTTTTGCAATTACTTCTCCCATTTTTTCAGATTTTACGTTTGACATGCGATACGCAAATCAAAGGCATGCCGTTCTCGTTTTCAAATATATTCGTCCAAAAAACTGTGCTACATATTTTGCATGATGTCAATAAAGTGAATATCGTTTTATTGACTTTTTTATCGTTACTTTTTTACGTACCTAGTATTTTGTTATTTGATTAAATGTGTGCCGGTGGTATTTGTATATAGAGCTAACTATGCAATATGTCTATTTTAAATCCATAGCCAGTTGGTGAGTGACTGACTGACATAGTGATCTATTAATGCACAGCCCAAACCACTGGACGGACTGGAAGAGATAAAGCCTATAATAAAAACAATCAAACCAAATAAGGGTAAAACATATCCCACGTTTTGATATTACCATATTTTGATTAATATGTTTGATTATTATGGCACGTTCATATTACTACTCGCAGATATATTTATCAGGTGTTCTATCTTTTTGGCCTCGCTCTCGATATTTGCATAAAATATAAAATTAATTAAAGTTTGTTCATTGCAAGTAAAGATATTTTCTGAAGGAAACTATTAAGGTGCATTAATCTGTCTAGTCCAGTCTAGATGAAAGGAAAACTCCACAAATAGAAGCTAAAATAAATTCTAAAGCTTAAACCGTAAATGTATGAAGTAACCGTTTGAGTAATATCTTTCTGCTTATACGCTTCATAGAATTATTCATTTTACTTATAAAAATGTACGTCTTTTATATAAAATGCATAAAAGAATCCAGTATGAAATTTCTATATAAATAAAAAATCTCTGTTTTTAATAAACAAGCCCCCAGATTTGCTCGGGTATTTTTTTCAATTTGTCTTTTGTTTTTACTTTTAAAAATAAATAAAATATAGCGTGTGCTACGAAAGGTAAATGTAGTATTCCAACAATGAGAGAATTTTTGAAATCAGCGTAGTGGTTTTTGGGTTTATTCTTTATCAACATACAAACAAAAAATAGAAATCTTTCCTCTATAAAATAATAGTGTAGATAGCACTAGTATAACACTTAGTGTCCACTTAATAATAGAATGAAAGTCATTAGATGAAATATTCTGATGTCCCAGTTAAAGTTCGTCATTCAAACGTTAGTTAACGAAAGCATCAGTCCAGTGGCTAGTTTATTCACAAAGGATGGAGATATCAATACTGGAAATGATAACGCCAAACTATTGCTCGGCCGTTCATTGTATAAAATCCAAAGCAAAATTAATTAATTAAAAACTAGCACGATTCAATTAGTACCTACTCAGACTTTTAAAGACATTAAATTATTCTTAAAATAACAAAAAATATATTAACTAATTAATGTTATGAACAAAAATTGTATACTTCATCAATGAAGTACTCATAATTTTACCATCGATTTTAAGTCTTAGGAATACTTAAACAGGAACACAAAGTACAGACAAAAATGTGTTGATTTTTATCATTGCAAGCAAGTTACAACACATTAATATATGGAAGTAGATAAAAGCTGAATAAGAATTGCCGAGAACTGGAATATTTGTCCCAAAATTATAGAGATCTATGTTCAGAAGTAGACTGCAATAGTTATAATAAGCACACAAGCATGTCACCATAATTTCAGCCCCTGAAATAAGCCGCTGAAATTAGGGCACCGCGTGTTGGCAGATTGCTTTAGACCCCTGGTTAATTGTTCGTCAGGACAACACCAAAAAGTATGCCCAAGGTTTGTCCAAGTCACGAAAACTTCCCACATTTTATGACATGACGAATCTTTTGTTCACAAAATTTTCATCTCTAGAAAATGTATTTCCTTTACGTACGTCAACGTTTCTTTTATTTTACAGCTTTACGTAGAATAATAAGCTACTGAATCCTGGGAATATTATTCCAAGAAAATTTTATATCGTTAAAAAAAGTTTTGAAATTTTTATTTATTTTAATCTTCAAGTTTATACAGATAATCACATTATAATAGCCTGCAGCTTAGTATCGGTATGATTGGCGATTACCCACGATACTATCCGACTGACGCCGCTATTTTACTAAAACTAGGTCATTTCAAAGTCTTCGACCGTCTTATCTTGTTCCAGTACTTTTTTATATCTTCCCCATCTTATACCCCATGAGTAATTGGATCGTTAGGGGTATAACGAGATTGAACGCTATAGTATTATGACTCCTCTCGAAAAGTTCGTAGTGCATACTTTTGTTTGACAGTGTTCTATTTTATTATAGGCCAAAAGATTATATGTTTTTATTAATTATATATGATATTATTAGTTCAATTCCAAATTTGAAAACAACTCCTATGTTAATGCTCGATTGCGTAGCAGCTATTGTACAAAATTTTGGCAATTGACAATCACCCATAGGTTCGAAAGGCTGTTGGTCCTTGCGCTAATATATAAAAAGGTAGTAAGAAACACCTACTTAAGTCTCCACTGATATCTAGCCAACCAGCCGGCCAACCTACATTTAAAGATTTGATTCCCTTTTATTTTAGGCAAGATGTTACTCAATGTATAATATTAGCTTCGCAAACATAATGCTTCAACAATATAAATAGAAAGTTATTAAGGAAATATTAAGACTTGAAAAAGTAATTACGTCAAGATGTACGATATCGAACATTGGCCTCTACATTATTATTGCTTGCATCGGATGTGCAGTTCATAACCACCGACACCCACCATCAAACCCACGTTCCCTTTGTTATTCAAGTGGGCTTACTATTAATTGATTTTCCTGTTATCGATATAATGTTAGAGTACTGTATATCAAAGAGTTTCTTGCCAACCACAAATGAATATACATATAATTGAGAATTATTTAATTTCATAATTTATTTGGTCTCAATTCATGTTGTGAAAAATTGGCCAAGCGCAAGTCGGACTCGCCCGCGTAGGGTTTCGCAGTAGCAAGTAACATAAACTAAAATAATTGTTATTTACTTGGCATCTACTACAGTTCTTTTATTAGAAAATGGTAGTTCACCGATTATAACGTATAAAAAACAACTGATCATATATTTTAGAACTTAGAGAAGGGTGGGGACACCAACAGTTTTCCTTATTTGGAGGTACCTCTCGCAGAATCTAATCAATTATAAAAAAAATGGGTCAACCCAAAAAAATTCAACAATGTGTTTCTTATAATTTCGGAGAAAAGGGCTGTGACTTCCGGACGGACAAACAGACAGAGATGATGAATCTATAAGGGTTCCATTTTTTGTCTTTTGGCTATGAAACCTTACAAATAAAAATACCTTAAAAATAAAGTAATACCATATGTGAACACAAAATGTTTTTTAAGTTAAGAAGTTGGAATATTTTTTGTAACAATAAATGTATAGGCATACAATTAATCATAGCCTTATAATATGTCCCGTGCTGAACGAAGGTCTGCCAGAATAGGATGAAAGTGACAATATGCTCTTTAACCTATTAACCGCCGGTTCCAGATACAATAGCATATCTATAGTGTCTGTTGGATATATGCAACTGCGGCGGTTAAAGGGTTATAGAATAATAGAATAGACTAATAGAATAATAGAATCCATTTATTATTATTTTGCACTAACGAATCCTTGAAATCAAACAAATATACCGGTAATTTATTTCACTTACGTCAACATTCACATTTCAGGCTATTTGTTTTTTCAATATTGACGTAGTTCGCAAAACAAAGCACCGTACATTAAATTTTCAACGAATTTATACTGCCTATGTAAATACTAATTATATTAGGTATTCGAATCATTAAATGCGACATAGTTCATTATATTAAATGTCAATATGTACAGTATTAATTAATGTTAGCACTATGATGTTTCACAATGGGACTTTAAGTATTTTGTCTTTCAAAAGTGGTTATTGTAAGCCTAAATTGACAAAATAGAATTCGATTTTGACCTACAAGAGGGGTAGAGAGAGAGTGTGTAAAGGTCACGGAAATGTTTTTTTTTCTTTTTTAAGGACATCCGATTACATTGTATCACTCTGCGAACGTACCAAAACGTTGTGAACGTTGTTTGGTTGTACGGCTTAGATAAACAATATGGTTTATCTAACGCAGTTACGTATTTTTCCGGCATTACTGCGCTTTTGGGAATTGTATCATCCACATAGCAGCATCATTGCAGGTTACTAGAGTCTCATTTAATTTTAGGCAAAATGCAAAATCAGGGTATGGTTTTAACCATATTTATTGTGACCTAGACTGTAGCTAGTGGTAGCATGCTAATAATTGACTATCCGAAAAATCAAAGCGTGTTTTGTGTATGTTTTAAGTATATATAATTTTATGTGTTAATTAAAAATAACAGAGCAGCACTATAACTTGTATATGATTTATTTTAATACCACGGAACCTTCTTTAACACTGCAAACACTGATCAAATATAAAAAAACCTACACATGTCCTTCTTCGTCGTTTCGCAGAATGTACAACCATTACGGGAGATATCCTTGGGCGCCAAAATAAGAATGGAACTAATTATATTCCAACACAAACAGCAGCTATTCGCGTACTCGATTATTTTATATTGCAGATTAGAATGACTAAGTCATAAAATGAAAGAATACCTTTTACCCGCGTTGCGCTGAGACATTTTATGTTCTACGACTCTTGGCGCAAGTACCACGTTTTAGTAGTACATGTACCTTGGTTTTATTCTCTGAAATCCCTACTCAAACTACTACAAAGAAACGATTTTGTAAACTTAGAAACAAAGATATTTTTCAATTTTATCACAGTTGGACATCTGAATAAAGTACGCCTTATGAGAATTTACAGAGATTAGGGAAAATTCCCCTTAAATATCTTACATGATACTTCAGTAGTTGTGTCCCCGAATTCAATATTACGCCGTCGATAAAATTTATTATTCAAGCCCTACATGTGTAACCTACCTTCAATGGAATAGAACCTTTCAATATTGACAATGGAGGATTAAGATATATTTTTTCTTGAATATACGAGTAACAAAATATTATGATAAAATATGGTAAATATTATTGCCCAGATTTACGAGATCATTTATCCTTTGAAGTTGTTAAGGCTATTCGAAAAAGTATTATGATTTTCTAGTGAAATACTCATTTGCTCGAATGTTAAGCGGTAATCATCATAGCAAATATTTTCTTTGCGGGACCATTGACAGCTAAGTGGGATGAAGCATCATTTAATAATGGAATAGTAAGAAAAAATATTATAACCCCACGTGATTAACAAAGGTGAAGATACTTACGATGCTATGTCTACTAGTATACCATTAAGATCACACTCTATTTTTTTTATATCAAAAACATTTAACACTGCCTATCCCATCCCTGAGACCGGGATTATCCGTACTAAAAGCATGTAACTGTAATAATGGGAGGAGAAAATAATGGCATTTTTAAATAACATGACTTTTTACTTGATTTATTAAATAATAGCATATTACTAACACGTAACACAAAATAAGACCTTCAAATAGGACAATGTTGATGATATATAAGATAAATAGGCTTTCATAGAAATGCTATTTTCGTGTTAGCTACCGCAATATCAAATTCAGTTTTGATAATAATGGATGTAGATTTGAGTTTGCAGGTATTTGAGTCCTATATATAACGTTGAATGAATAATGACATCCATTTGGAGCACTAGTTCCAACAACGGATTGATTTCTAATTAAAATTGTCACAATATTTTAACTTGAAGTAACTTAGATAATGACTTTATATATTTTTTAACATATGTATGTTCCCTGAACTCTGCAAATACAGTTATACAGTTTCTATTTCACAAATCCATTTTCCAGTATTTAACAAAATTCAAGCGAACAGGAAAATAAATAATTCAGCGAATGGTACGTTGCGTTATTTGTCTTGCAGTTTGCATTATGTTGACATAAATAGCATTTTATTTATTGCAGTATTCATAAAAGCATTTTTTAAAAGCACAAATAATACTAAGTACCTTTCTTTTAGAGGAAAGAACTTATTCCTTTCTCCATTCTTTATTCATTCTATTCTTATCATGTTAGACATCGTTCAATTGAAGAGCAAATCAAGTGGAACCAAAACGGCTCTAGTGTCTGTTTCGAAACCACCTAACTTTGGTGCATTGTTACCACCTTAGGCCCTTTTGGGGCTAGATCTAGCGCTTTTTAGTATAGGCAAACTCCTTCTTTATATATTTAGCCCAAAAAGGGCAATCTAGCACTTTCTCACTGTCTTGGAAATATTACCAATGTATGAGGTTTTAACCATGCTAACAGGTACTTTTTGCTATTTCAACGGTCATGAAGCCGTATTTTTAGACACTATGATTACTTCAGCATACTTCAGATTTGTAAAGATAATCTTTTGTTGGTTGCAGAAAGTCTATCTAGCCTTTAACTTCTTAAAAGGCGCCATTTCTAAAACAAAGGTGGCAGCACTGCCTCTTTGGTATTTTTATAATACAATTTAATTTTAGTAATCGGAACAGATCTCTCTACTTTGCGCCTTCGGGGCACTGAGATAATATTTTCCGACTATCGTGCGATTCCTAAAATGTTATAACAAAACTGGGATCAATTGAACAAAGTGTCTTTTGCTTTGTATGTCCCCGTGGGATTTGAAGCCATTATTTCCGGATCTAGCACAAAGGCAGTTAAAAGTCAACAAAACCTTAATGGTCTGGAGTTATTTTTAATCTGGGCTTAAATATCTGTGACACCTATTTAAATAATAACTCCTAATTAGGAAAAAACATCGTAAAAAGACGGACAATCCGACACACTTTTACTTTTATAATATTTGTATGAAAGTATGGATTGTAAGTAAAGTATAAGTCTTACGTATGTTAATTATTTAATAAAGCGAACAAAGAACAGTAGTAATGTTAAATATACCTTCATATTATCTTCTTATCTTATCTTATGTGCGGCTGGAATTCATTAACACAGAAATAAGACCACGATTTCATACAATCGATTCCATAACAATAATGCAATCAGTGCATTGTTGACGGTCGACTGTAACCGGAATACATTAGAGGACAAGCACATATGAGAGAACGTATTGTCAGGCATAATGGTTGCTGATATATTTCAATTGATTGGTTGTGAGTAAACCTTAAAGTCAAAATAAATCTAGATCAGCCAAGTAACAAGGTAAAAGCTCTGGAGTCAATTCAGAGACGGGCTAAAAGATTGATCGGAAACAACTCTCTAGTGGAGAGTCGGCTGTAAAGCCTTAAACACCGGCGTAGAGTCACTAGTCTCTCGGTTTTCTACCGTGTACACTTCGGAGACTGCGTACAATAACTGCAAGACCTTGTTTTACCTAGCCCATTTTCACATCGGTCAATCTGACAATCGGCAAAACGTCATCCGTACACAGTGGATATCTCAAGGAGTCGCGAAGCTATTGGAAAGCTTATTTTTTATTTGCACTGTGAAGCTGTGGAACTCTCTTCTGGAGTCTGCGTTTTCCGAAAACTATTATATGGGGATCAAGAATGAATAGGTCCTTATTATAGGTAAGCGTTATCCATCCTAGGATACCTAGGTGCATCCTGTGTGTTAACACCAGGCGAGGTGGCGTCAAAAGCTAGCCTATACCTAGATGTAAAAAGAACAGATATCACATAAATCTATAAGATCACTTACATAGTAGGAATTAATTTGTTTAACGGAATAAAGTTTATAAGAGTAGCATTTAAGTATAAGGAAGGAGTCAACAAAGTCACCAAATTTTAAATTGATACTCTTATTTAATTTTAACTTCTATGAACTCATTCATACATAAAATATGCGTATAGTATAAATGGGTCTGCAACCGATTTTTTACTCGTACCTTTCGTGAAATGGTAATTTCAAAGTCGGCTGATGATCTTAACAATTTAACTGTGCCAATGAATTAACCTTAACTTCTGAAACTTAATCAAACCAAAGAGTATTTGGTGTGCAACTAATACAAACACTGTATTTTATTAGCTAATATAGGTTCGGGTTCGTTTTAACCTTCCCTAATTTTAATCAAGGACTTAGCACCTTAATGTAAATGCTTACATTCAAGAAACCAATGTTTTCTTAATTTCAAATATCCAGATTGTATTTTCTAAAAAAACCGTCCCCGTCTGTGAGATTCAAAGCTTCGGAGTGTGATTAAAAAGTTTCAAAAATAGAAAAAACTACGCTTTGTAGGTATAACATTGGAATATCTACCGTGTGCGAATGGCATTTAATTCAATAAGGTCATGCAATTCCTATTTACACTTTACAAAGTACAATATCCAGTAACAGACTGAAAGATTTTACGCGCTGGTGATCGAGGCTGTAGCCTACACTCATATTAGAGGATATTTCCAATCAACGTCATGTTACCCTTTTTACAGTTTTAACTTTGATAATTTATAAACGTCCTCAAAACATAACACACATGGAAAGTTTTTCAAAGTACCAAACACATTCAAGACAATGAACAAGAATTATGCCAACTCTGTAAAAACTGCCGGCATAGTTTTTTGGTATAAGTACTGTTTTATCAGGAATATAATTTTTGAGCTTACAAATAATATACTTACTCATTCAATTCATCAAACCATTTTTCGAAATTTTGGAGGTCTATCTCCGATATTTTAAAGAGTGGGCGCTTTTATACATAATTATTCACATTATGGTTTAGATTAGTGGTCTGGCAGAACATTTATTTATTATGTATGTAAGTCTATCACTTTACGTACATAAGGTATTATCGACTGGAAAAAGTCAATGATGTTGTGTTGACTGAATGTAAATAAATGTAAATTACAACTGTATTATTACGTGGAGCGTCGCTTTTTAGGTTCCATTTCACGTCCATTTCCATTCAGTGGCTGTTAACAGTTTAATGGACATTTGCATTCATTCCGTATAATGTCCACGAAATTTAATAAACATCAACCCAATGATGGAATTAGAATAGTTCTGGGGAGTTTGGGATGTAACCTCCCACTGGTGACACGCGGGTTGGGGTGTCAACGTCAACCATTTTTAAAAAGACTGGATATTTTACAGTCATTCGAGATCGGCCTTTGCGATAGCTACTTGAATTTTGCGACAGCCAAACATGCTAGCATTGGTTGAAAAATGACGTCTTATGCAAGATACATCTTTATATTTAAATTTATATTCCTATATATTTTAAAATTTTTCAGATATAAAACGCAGCTTACCATTTTGTGACGTCACTTAAATTGTTAACATGAAACATCATACGTAGGAGACTGACGTATAACGTATATGTGATATAACATATCTGGGATCTTTATAGAACTATTTTTTCACTATCAATCCTTAAATACATTGTTAGAAATAGGAACATTTTAAAATATGCTACTAGTTAGAAAGTGACATACATTTATAACTGCTTTCAACTACTCGTATGTATAAGTAGGAATCAATTACAATTGTTTGTTACTTTTAACGTTTACGACATAACAGTATTTCATGAACAAACTGCATAGCTCTTGGCAGTAGGAAAGACCCTAAGAATGTCTACTTTGAAGATCGGTATCTTCGTGGTAAGATTGAAAGTGCATTTTTTAGGTATGTGTATCACCATCGACCTCTTCATCACTTACTACCTGACGAAACTGAGACCAAACTAGGCTTACCATTTTGAAAAAAATACAAACTGCTTTTAGCGATGTAAGCCTCTGGAAAGAAGTTTGTTTCACATATTTAACTGACTGTTACATTTACCATGCCTTCCCAATAAAAAAATACAGTTGACAGACAAAGTTTAATTATGCGGAACCCAAAAAAGATAAATATATTGATAACATGCGAGCCACAAATAGAAATCACGAAGCTTCCACATAACTTAAACATTTTCCCGGGAGTTCTCGTTCGTTTATTCAGCTAAGCCTAATGGAATATGGTTCGGGAATTCCCTTTTGTTTTTATAACCTTCAAATGGGACTAGAGAAACGGTTTTTCTTTCTTTTAGGATTACCTTCATGTGTACTCTAGATTATAACAGTAATTTTTATACAATTTCGTTTTGAAAAACGTCATATATTTATCGATTGTTGTAAATTATAATTATGTTCTTTATTTATGAATATTATGAAGTGTAATCATTTGAAATCTGAATCGGTCTGTGTTAAAATCATTAGGGGAGGCGAAGGATCGAAGGTTCATTAGATGCCTTTTAAGTTGCAATGATAATAACAGTTTATAAGCAATTCTGTCGTTTGCAACGGTTTATCCTAAATAAATAAATGACAATGAATCATTTGATGTAATCATCATTAATGTCAACTCATTTGTCTTCTGTTTAATAGGTACTAACCTAACTGCCTACGTGGTCCATTAGTCTGAGCATTAAGTTTTGCTGCGTGATCCCACGGGGAGATCGCGTAATGAAAGTCACTTTTTGTGTTTTTTGCATTTAAAGGACTTTTCACGGTGCAAGTAAAAATCTGTTGACACGTCCAAATTTCGTATTAGTTATGGAAGTAGTAATATTAATGACTTGTTGTTTCTCCACAGGGTGCCGGCTGCGTCGATGTAGGGCATAGCTGTTAGTGTTCTTCATCGCAGCCATGATGCAGAGGTAAGAACTTAATCCGCATTAAACTAACTAATACCTTACCCCAGTTTTGCAGAGCTCTGCATTCCAATAGAATCACAATCCCGTGATATAGGATTGCTATTATGTGTTTATGGAAGAGGGCAATGTAGCAAAGAAGTTACTGGGTATAGAAGGGTGCAGTTTCAAATCCCACCATGTTTTCGAAATCTCGAAATTATATGTACTTTTATCTGACTTCCTTACGGCGAAGAAAAACATCATGAGGAAACCTACGTAGAGGTTTAAAGGTTGAGCGTGAAATTAGCCAATGAAGTGAAAAAGTGGACAACTACGGCCTATGTACACTTTACGGGTGGCTTGTGCCCCTCGGTAGGTAGGTACGTGTAATTAACTGATGATGGTGATGTTTATAGTCTGTCAAAACTTTGAAAGACACATAAAGGTTGTTTATTTTTCCACTGTCCGATCGTTAAGCAAAAAATGGACACGTACAGACTTTTTGGTTACCGATTTTTAAGGAAAACAAACATTCGGCCGTCAGTCAGTGCTATAACCATGGACGTATAAAAAAATACACACGCATTCTCACTGACAAAAAAAAGTGTCAAATTTTGGCCAGACCACAAAAGTGATCCATCCAATTATAGACCAATTCCATTCTACCGTCGCTCAGTAAAATTTTTGAAAAAATAATATTTAATCAATTATTAAATTATCTTAATGCAAATCAAATATTGCATAAAAAACAGTTCGGTTTTACCAAAAATAGGAATACTACGGATGCAGGAATTGCCCTCATTAAGCACGTATATGACGCCTGGGAGAGTAAGCAAGATGCGATTGGGATTTTTTGTGATCTGTCAAAAGCATTTGACTGCGTCGATCATGAGACCTTACTTATCAAGTTAAGACATTACGGTGTATCAGATTGTTCAGTAAATACTTAAGATCTTATTTGACGGGCAGAACTCAAAAGGTTGTTGTAAACGGTTCTAGCTCTTCTGGTGGCCCACTACGCATGGCGTGCCTCAGGGTTCTATATTGGGTCCTTTACTGTTTCTTTTATACATAAATGACCTTCCTTCCCATTGTCATAAACTTTCTGACATAGTACTATTTGCAGATGATACATCATTGCTTTTTAACGTTAATAGAAAAAAAGAAACATTTGACGATGTAAATGGTGCTATCTCACAAGTAATGCATTGGTTTACAGTTAATAATTTATTGCTTAACACTAAAAAACTAATTGTATAAAATTCTCATTACCTAATGTGAGGCAGGTCATCACCAGTTAATTTGAATGACGAATGCTTAAAAATTGTTGATAGTACAGTATTTCTAGGAATTACTATAGATTCAAAACTCCAGTGGGGACCTCATATTGAAGCTTTGGCAGGTAGACTTAGCTCAGCAGCGTATGCAGTTAGGAAAATAAGGCTCTTAACCGATATTGATACAGCAAGATTGGTTTATTTTAGTTATTTTCATAGTATATTATGTCATATGGTCTTCTGTTGTGGGGCTGCTGATATTAACACTATATTTGTACTTCAAAAAAGAGCCATCCGAGCCATTTATAACCTTAGACCACGTGATTCACTTCGGGAAGTATTTAAAAAATCGATATTTTAACAGTAGCGTCTCAATACATTTACCATAATCTAGTTTATGTCCACAAAAATCTTCATTTGTTTGAAAAAAATTGTGACGTACATAACTTTAATACTAGGAACAAAAACAAACTTGCTGTCCCAAATCTTAGACTAAGTAAAGTAGGAAAATCATTTGTTGGAAGAGGCATAACATTCTTTAATAAAATACCACAAAATCTTGCCGAATTGCCTTTTCACCAGTTTAAATTAAAGATTAAAAAAACCCTCATGAAAAAAGGTTACTATACAATAGAAGAATATTTATCGGATAAAGATGTGTGGTCTTGCACTTAGTGTTCCAGTTACAAAATCTTTGTAATAAATTATTGTAAATCTATGTGTAGGTAAATGACAAAACTGTAACCACTGATATAAAAAGATTAAAAGAGTAACTCGAGTTTCTTGCCGGCTCTTCTCGAAGATCCTACTTATTCCGAACCGGTGGTAGAGTCACAAAAAATATGATAATAACAATTGACGATTCAAAAGTATCTGTAACAGATTTATTTGAATAAAGATTTTTTCTTTCTTTCTTTCTTTCTTTCTGTAGTAGTTAGAAATCATGTACGAGTATGTACCAACTGTATTTCACATTTGATTAAATAAACGAATTCGTTTTGAATGCACACAAATTACGCGATATTAGTATCAAAGGTAAAATTATTTACACAACAAGGAATATATAGACAGTGAATCTATGGGAAACCTGTAACAAAAAATGTTTTATTCCTGTGATTCCGGGCATACCGGAGTTTAGAGGCAACTATTATCAACTGCCAAGTTATTTCATTCAAGAACAAAACAGTATTTTTCCAAACCGGTTTGAAAAAAATAAAATAAAAATTGCTACGCATAAAGCCGGTCACTTAAATAATGAATTGACAAATTTAATGTCACTTGAAATCGTTAATTTCGTTATTGGGACGGCTACGTCAACTCCAAAAATTGGCGGTTACAAAAAATTTGGTAGCTTACGATGAAACTACTACCTATATTGAGTGCATTAAAAATTTACGGAAGTGTGTTTTGTACTTTCCATAAATTTCTTATGAGTTGTTAAAATTTATAAGTCAGTATAAATTACCTAATGATAAGTGACAGGTATAGTGTAGAAGGAAATCAATGATTGTAGATATTTACCTTTTTCGGGGCCTCTTACGCTCCTCCGCCCTCTTCTCGAAACCTAAATATAATACATGTGATTGCATATAATATTTCTGACATTAAATCACAATCTCGAGCCTTCTCGAGTCCTTAAGGACTCAATATCGAGCCAATCTCCTACTTATTGTTAATAAATATATTCTCCATTAAGATTCTAGCTATCGAAACTAGCGTGATGAGTAATAGTAAAATTAGTCGATGATATAAGCGATTTAGGCCCAATTGATAAAATTATGATAATGATATGAGCCTTTGACAAATAGAAAATTTCAGAATCCGTAAGTCACAAAATATTTATAATAGCCACTTATTAAGATATTGGCCGGGAGCTTGAAACTTATCGCATTTTAGATGGAGTTCGTACACTACAACTGCTATTAAATAAATTAATTTTAAAATGTGGAGATTTTCGTATTTTTAATACTAGTTTGGATTTGGAATGAAGTCTTAAGTATAAATACAATTTGAAGCGATTTGAATACAAAATTTGAAAACCATTCCCAGGTATTCATCTGCGACTATATTTTTAGACCAACAGTAGTTTTTTAATTTTATTTAACAAAATCCTTGTTCTTCTCTTATTCAAAATCAAGTCTTATCTTCATTAACATAGAAACCTATTTACAGTGCGTTCCAGAGACTGCAGGGTGTGGACTGGGCTGGCGTGAGGCGAGACAGCCATAACATCTTTACGAAGCTCATTCGTACCCGAGACCCGAGAGATGCTGAATCCAGCGAATTAACCTTACCAGGGAAACATCGTCTGTCGGTGAGTGCACATAAAACACGTATTAGCACAGGAAAGATGTACAGAGTATTTGTTTCCTTAAGAGAAATTTTATTTGCCGCTTGTATGTATGGGATAGAAACGGAGAGGAGGGAGGCTACAAGATTAACTTTTCACGGCACACAACTTACCATATCACTCAGTATTGGTAGATATATATTGACGAATATTTTTTTGTTATGTTTTAATTTAAAATTTTCGCAAATTGGCTTTGTATAATCTTGTTCTTCAGGAATATTTTTAAGATTGTTATTTTTTGGGAATTCAGTAAGTAATATGTAAGTAGTACGTAAAGACATTTGATAGGTTTAAGGTTTTCTAGGTAACTTAAACAAACTTTGATACAAACATTTATATTGGTTGTCTGTTCACTTTGTTTCCCATTTATCATTTTGAATCCTCGCACTGCGTCTTCAGCCCGTGACCTCTATGTAACATTGCAACCTTGAATAACCGAGTAAAGGTCAGGTGAAAACTCTCCCAGGCTTCTCAATTTTAACTCATTGCAATTTGTACGCAATTTCATACCTAAGTATGTACCTATTTCTCGTTTAACACCTAAAGAGAAAAAGGGAGTGGCTGTAAATCAGCGCTGTCTGAGATTCCTGGTCGCAGATGAGCATAAGCTGAGCTGCTTCCTTTTGTTGATCTTGTTACTACATTATTTGTACAAAATGTGATGTGTATATTTTTGTGGACAACAATAAACACAATTTATTATTATGTTATCCAACGCTCTTAGATATCTTCGAACAGATAAAAATGACTTTATTTTGATAATTCCGAATCCGCGTCTTTTTCAGAAAAATATACTTATATTTATTTTTTTTAGTGTGCATCATTGATTCACTTAATGTAAAACTGGTGGTCCAAGCTTTGTTAATTATGTTAGGCATTAGCGTCCACCAATCCATATTGGAACTGCGTGGTGGATTACGGCAGCGCCATCTCCTTATGTGGTACATTGTAGGGTATTTAATTTAGAGATGACCCCATGCAGATAAATTTGTAAATTATGGAAAGAAACTATACTATAATAAAGAAGGTGTTAAATTTGTTCACATAAAAACTTCAAAATACTACAACCAGTGCCAACATAAAATTAAATATGAGGTGGATAATATATGCTGACATTTTGGTTTATTGTTTATCTAAGGTTAGCAAAGATTCATTTCAAACATAAAATTTTTCGTGGGTGTTCCTGGTGGATTACGTCTCTTCTAATATTAAAATTTGAAATAGAATGTTAGTTTCTTTAACAAAAAAAAACAACTTAATCAGTCATTCTAAAAACTTTATACACGAAAGAATATATTATTTTATTTCCAAATTCCCAATGTAACCAAGACTTTGCGGGTGAAATAGCGTAGTTGAATAAAAAATTGGCAAAAAAACAAAGCTTACGGTGCACAAGCTCCATTGTAGACCTTCACAAAAGCGTGTAGATATGTTCTTATATACATCTCTCATATTTGTTCGCATAAGAGCTCCACCACTCCCAATGTTTACAATTAACTAAAGGCTTCTCAGGAAGCGAAAGTGGATCCGATACGAAACATCTACCTGTTCGCACATAATATCGGTTTTCCCAACATCTGGTAAACATTGTTGTTCGGAAAGTGAATTGTGGTTTGAAAATTATTTGACAGACATTTATTCTTGTTAATTGATACTTTGGATACCACACTGATTAGTAAAGATCTTAATAAATATTCATGTTACTATAAGTATCAAGAAATACTTAAGGTTCACCAATATTTAGTTTTACTTAATCATCAGTGGGTCGTGTACCAATACGAAATATGATCTCCGTTACCTTACTGCAGTTACGATCCTCGGAACATCAGGGAGACTATATAGCGAAAGATTCTCCATGAGGCCGGGGAGGTCTGTGTCATACAATAGAATTTTGTAGGCTGATGTTCATGATATAATTCTCATCAGCCAACAAAGTCAGAATCAAAGTTGTATTTGGCAGTAAAAATGGTAAAGACATGTTTATTTTGTGTATAATTAATGTGACACATGTGTGTACATGTGTCACATTAATTACAATAGAGTAATGTATAATTATGCCTATGTCGATCGTGAGTTTGTACCAATAAAAAAAATACCGGCGCTTATTTTCCGATCTATTAGCGTAACACTCACGTGCCACCGTTTTCCTGTAATCTAGGAACTGGGTATATCGCTGTAATTTTCTTTTATCGGGTGACGTTTTTGGTAATACCTACTATCTACTATTTATTTGACGCCTTTATAAGAGTCATCCATTAGCCCGCTAATTGAGTTATTAAATCGTTTTGATGTACCTATAGGTATTAATAAAAAAAATCTACAACGTTACTAAGAATCAAACCAACCCAGTGTAAGGGTTTTGAAACCGTCTAACGCATTTATATTGTGGCTGTACTCTTTGGTAAATTGATTAAGTCGTCTTTGTCGATATTTACCGCAGCGTCAGAAATTTTTATTTTAGCAGTGTGAAGATTTGCTAAAATATACTAGGATTACTTGAATCAGTTTTTTTGTGATATATGACTGGATTTTCGTCTTATGAAGATAGAGGAAAATCCAGTCTACAATTACTTCAGTCAGGATCCTTAAAGTGATAGCACATTCTTTAACGCTGCTTACGAGTGCTGTAGTTCTTAACTATCCCTTGCTTTCTATATCAAACAATTGTCGGTTGAAACCTTATTTTCTTCCTTTGCTAAATCAAAGCTACCATTTTTCTTTGAAATTAAGTTGTGCCTACTAACTTGTTTATTTTTTGCAAGACGTTCATTGTATAACCGTGACAAATAACCAAGTCGGTGTGTATACCCGGGGAGTAATACTAGGTAAAATGAAATTCCACTGAAAAATGACATATGACTTTTCTCACTGTGTGGTTATAAGAAGCTATTTCGTATAAATTACTTTTGCAATGGGTAAATTCTTGGATGCTAAGAAGTTTTATTGTTTTGCTGGTTTATGTGAATGTATATTGCAAAGGTTTAATGTGCAGCAATTAAAAAATACATTATTTATATAAGCAAGGCCAGGCAGTTCTTAAAATTATTCATTGCGTCCTTTTTTTAAACCCAATATGTTGTATTAAACTTTGGCAGTGTTTTATCTTTTGATTTAAAATGTACGAAATACAATTAATTTTTCTGTTCAACGAAAGAAATAATATTCATATTTAGTCAATTAAATAAACAATCAAATCTACTCCACTTTCAAAGTTTCTACACGGCATTAAGCCATCTGACTTGGATTTATATAATTGGTACCAGCTGCTTATATGAAGCAGCTGGTACCAAAGTTTTTCGTGAACTCTGAAGTCAAATATTTTTATCTGTATTGACCAACAACCAACATTAGAAACCCCGTACGATTATTATGGCTTAGCTTATCTCAACTATTAGCGTATTGCATCCTGCTAAATAGCGAACGACCCCCGCCATCGTTTATTGGAACACAAATTATGTTGGCAGATATTGGGGTAGTCCATTTTTTGTTATTCAGTATACAGGACGGACAAAATGCTCACCTGACAGTTACTAATTATACTCCTGTCTAAGGCAGAACACACTGTAAACAAAACCAATAACTCATAGATAGTAATTTTATATTACATCAATGCCATAATGCTCCCGCCACATGGTGATAGTGGTGACATATGGTCGAGGTGATATATGTTACGTCTCTTATCATCATCATCAGCTCATTAAACGCCCCCACACGAGCCTACCCGTATAGGGTGATTAGCCCTTAGTCGTCCACGCGGGCCCAGTGCGGATTGGACGACTTCACACACAACCTTCGAATCTCTTCGCAGGCGTGCATGAAGGTTTCCTCACGATGTTTTCCTTTCACCGTAAGAGCGTCGGATAACGTACGTATATTTTCGAAAATTCGAAAACACATTGGTACGTGTCGAGATTTGAACCTCAGCCCTCCTGGTAGGAAGGCGACAGTCCACACCATTGAGCCACCGACGCTCTATACCCGTCTCTTATACCCGGTAATTTTACTAGGTAGGGTGTCCTTATCCTGAAACTCAAAAGTGCATAATACTCTTATTTCGTCTGACTAAAAAACTAGCACTGCAAAACGACTGATATTACTAGATATCGCCATTGTTTGCAGAATCTATAAATACAGTTGATTCAACATCGAAACGATTTTAATCCTAACGCGCTTTGGGTGGATTAGCTACTTCTAAGGCTTGCGAAACTCTAGTAATGTTATATGCTATCCGTACATAATTCTTACTTTACAGTAGTTAGCTAACTGCATCAACAGTATAGTCAATAAATGTACAATTTTATCGTACATCACGAATAAGAAACTTTTTCGAGACGTGTTTTTTTCTATGGCAGTCTCTTATTTGATAGCTTATTTGGTGTAAAAACTAGACACCTGCCTAATATTAACTATTGATCTGTGTTCAAGTAAGTACAGTATTTTTTTAAAATATATCGTTTAGATTTATTTCTGGACTCCATACTGTTGTTTCCAAATACATTCACGTTATGCGTTCATTATTTTGGGATCATATTATTGAACATTGTTGTGGGTAACATTAATAGTAATAGGATTAATGATGCAGTGCACTTTGATGGCTTTACCTCGTTCCCTATGTATTGATTTGATTTGAAAATGAAATACGTGACGGACCAAAGTTTGAAATATTCTGAACTAGTTTCTCTTTACAAATTATATCTTCATTCCTAATAGAAAGATAGATTGCAATTGCAAACACTGCTGGTGAAATCCCATGAGAAAAATACTCCGCTTTTATTTGGAACAACTTTCGAAACGCCGATTCAAATTCATCCAATCATCAGATTAGGTTAATATAAATAAATATGTTAGTTAAATGTGGATATTTACATTAACTTATATTAAGAATCTTACTATGAATGAGTAAAACTATTTACGAACATAATCTCGTATTTAGTCAATATTTACTTATACCATTGTTTGGATGACTTTGAACCTACTGTACTTACAGCAGAATAACGTCACAGACGTCTTACTCGCAGTTTATATAATGATTTTAAAGATTCGAAAAATTTCCCGACTTTCACTAAAGATTTCTTCGACAACAGGAATGTTTGCTACCGCAATCACACAGAAGTGGTCTCCTAAATAATATATATTCCAACAAAAATTATAACAATACAATTATTAATAAAACAAAGTTAACTAAATCGTCACAAGAAAAAAAACATTTAATGAGACTGTCTAAATGAAAACAGACAAGTCTATTCCCAATACTATAGCTAGCATCTACATTTATATGGAATGTACTATGATAAGGGATGTGCCTACATCCAAACCACGAGCCGAATGTGTACGTCGCATTTACTCTTGTTGGGTTATAATAGAAAGCTGAACCTTGTGGTTTGCCTTCGGTGATAGGAGGTTTTGTCATGACCTTGTTGTTGGGAAGACACAGTTTAGGTATCCAAGTAATCAATGTGTGCCGTAAATAACAAAAAAATATTTGCATTTTTTCGTTCAAACATTTGAGTTTATATTTATGGGCAGATTAGACTCATAATAAGTCATATTTTTCAGTGTCGGTCCTGCCTAATCTAGGTTAATAAAATGCATCGAAAATTTACTTCAAAGTCACGAAAAGGTAGGATGTTTTGTAAATAATAGTGTGAAATGATACAATGTTGGATAACAGCTTATCGTCACAAAAAAAATCATTTGTCTTTATCGGAACCGCGCTCACTAGTTTGTTGGTCAAAATGTCTATTTTCGTGTATTTAATACTTTGAAGATAGTCCACTGCCGAACTTAGTTAGGGCTTTGTACACAATAGTGAAGGATTTGGCCATAAGCTCCATGCTTGTCAGGCGAGGCGAAGAAAGCACCTTTAAAAGGAACACATATAAATGAGCGAGCACTATTACCCGACTTTGGGCTAAATGTTTAGTCTTTAAGTCGCTCCATAGTAAGGACGGTGACAATTTTATTCTTATCTGTTGTCACCATACGCTAACAAATAGTATAAACTGTGTCTATGTTAATAATCTGAATATATAAATAAGCGGTCACAGAGTATGTACTTTTTCAGTGTGAAATAATTCACAATAGAATAATGAAAGAAATAAATAAAAAAAATACTAATAGGAGGCACTTCACATGAACAGAAAAGTATTACGCAATCATATTTGGGAAATACAATGAAAAAAAACATGAAATGACATAAAATAAGTATTAAAACATTTAAAACACGAAAATCAAAGTGCAAGTCAAATGGACAGTGGCTCAGCTTATGCTGTTGTGTGTATGTTTAAAAGTATTAACGAATTAATGATTTCATTTATTAACGAGCCCGACTTATGAGCAGAAAATAGATGACAAATTAAAAAAAATAGAAAACCACTGCTTGAAGATAGTAGTTTATATATATACAAAATAATAAATAATGATGAAAACTATTGAAACACAAATTTATCAACATTATAAATACATAAATAAACAAGAGCTAACAAAAACTACAACCAAAGATGATTTGGAGAATGAATTGACAGACGTATAACTGCGTGTTCCGCAAGTCCGTAGCACCGCTAACTTTTATAAAATGTTCTTGTCCAATTGCCCCGCAATTTACTCAATCACTCCCGCTATATACCCGTATAAGTGGAATTTGTAACGCCGCTTGTGGAGGGTTTCGTTTCGTTCTCGTCGAATACCGGCGTGTTATGTTGAAGATTGAACTAATGGGAAAATGGTGGAATGGGCTAAAGTATGTATTTTCTATTTATAGCATGGTATTGGCCTTGCGTAGCGGTTAAGGTGTAGACGTGTTAGTTGACAGAAAGAAAATGTGCTTTCTGCGAACGAGATGAGTGTATTTTTATATAACTCCTAATTCTTGACAGCACTTCACGCATCTGCGCTCGTCATTTGCCTGGTGAAGCTGTGAAGGTTTTCTGTGACCAAAATCAGTAGTCACTTGGAAAATAGGACTTACGTACACCTAAAAATTTGTATTAAAATATTAGAGCCTTTTCTCCCTGTAGCAAACTTGTAGTCAGAATTGATTAAAGCAAATGAGTTTGTGTGAACATCGATTATGCCTTATTGGTTTAATAGCTTACACAACCGTGCCACGGGCGAGTTTGTGCGAGGGTTGTCTTACGATAGGATGGACAATAGGGCGACATTATTAACTCGGGATTGCAATCAGGAGCACGCAATTTTAATAATAAAAATAATACAGGACAGGTTATTTTATAGTCACATTTAACGGCACATTGGAATAGGTACATTTATTGTTTCTGTAACAGGTGACTAAGGGTTAAAACCATTTAGCCGAGAATGGGTAGAAGATCTCTTTCAGTGACTCGACTCGTACAGTATTTCTATACCTAACCAAGGATAGGTACAGGTACGTTTCCTATGTTTCATTTCTGTTAATAGTATAAAATAAAAACTGCCAAGTAACAGAAAATGCTAAAACCTAAGGCTAGGTAGATACAACTATCTCCAAACCACCTTTCAAGTGATTACGGCAAAAGCTTAACCATAGTGGCATAGGCCGTAAGACTGTCACGGGCTAATGTGAGTAACAAAAAAAAACAAGTATAACATCGGCTCAAAGAAAGCAAACAAAGTTTAATGACGATAGCATAAGAGTAACGTCGTACGGTAACAAATTGCATAAAACTTACTCGACGTACATGTAGACGTGTGATGGCGCGACTCGTTAAAAGAATACCATTACCCTATTTCATGCATTAGGTGTCGTGCTCGACAAGTAAAGAAACGTGCGAGAAACACAAGCAAGGTGACTGGATCATGGCTTTCTTTTTCAGGCTGCCTTTTCCTCGTATTAGATGATTTTGCGTTAGTACGTTAAACTTATATTATAATGTTATGTAACGCAATAGCATTAAATAATAAATATCAATTACAGTAAATTTTCCCTATTTGTTTGTTTGAACTTGCAGTATGAACCACCTGAACCTCTTAAAAAAAGAATAATAACGCCGTTAAAGTTTTTTATTAAAAAACACACACACACGCATAAATACACGCACACCCGCAAGTACATGTTCATGCAACACATTCACACACACTAAAAGGCAATCATACACGTACGCAAACTCGCACGCACGCCATATGAAATGTATGTACTCCAGATGAAGGTGCTGTTTGCTTTAATACAGTCGCTATCGTTTTGCTTTAACTTTTTTGTGCTTACTAAGAATTAGATCCATATGTGTAGGCATAGATTTAGAATTTGCGCGCTACTTATATATTTTTGATCTATCTTAGTAGTTTGTAACTTTAAAAAAATTAACATATTGAAAGAATTCGCACTTACCTCATTTACTTTTAAAAACCACTATTAAGTTTTACATAGTGTGTTTGTGAGATAATAAGCTTTATCCGAATGGAGTTTCGAATACGCGAAAGCAAACCAAAATCGCACGTTTTGCCGCGATTATTGACATTATTTGTGGATCAACCCCATTTCGGTCAGTCTAAAACTCGACAAAGCTGCATTAGGCCGGCTGGTTTAATTAGTAAAGTCCAATGGTTCTATATCGTAATACAATGTAGCGGGATCCAGTCAGTGTGCACAGACTTATAGCTGGCCCTGGAAATTTCAAATGGAAATATGTATTCGCCGGCAGAATGCCTAACCGCATTTCCGCATTTCACCTGTGACGTATTTTATGTCATATGCAAGCGTTGTCAAGGGTTGCATTTCGGGTAGTATTAACTGTTGGTTGATGGATTTATTCTTATATTAACTTATAAACTTGGAGACTTTATTCAGTTATTTTCTTATAATAATTCTAACAATAATCGAACCAATGTGGTTAGTTACAACGATGTCTGTCGAGAATGATGACAAAAGTTTTTTGAAAAGCTCTATTCTTAACAACTGATTTAACTTTTCATATAAGCTTTTTTTTATTGAAACTTCGAACATTTTAAATTTTTAAACAAAGTCATATATTTTAGGACGAGTTTATTTAGTAATTCAGTTGTTTTGCGGCATAGACCTCATAAAAGGTATAAGCTACTTTTTTTACTTATGGATATGTCTAGCATGTAAGAAATCTTAAACATAAACACTTTTATTGACCGACCGAACTTTCTTTTTACCTTAATTTTCAAGTTGAAGGTTGAACGTAGAATATTTTTCACTGACCGGTAGAAAGTGGGAAAAAATATTCACCGGTAGAAAAAATATCCGATATAACGTAAAAGTACCCCTGTATTCACCGTGCATTCATTTAATTACTTTGTAGACTAACTGCGCAAGGCTTAATACTTAGGTAAAACACTTTGAACACACAATTTCCCTTTAAACAAAATAGAATGTTCAGAGCATCGTGAATAAGCAATATAAACTGCGTCAGCCTGGTAAAGGTATGAGTTAATTATTCTGCAAGTTTAACTACTCTGATATCTACATAGCTCTTCATAGTAAACATGCAAGGCTTTTGAAATGAAGGTGGAATGTTAAACTATCTCCGTTTGCTTCTGTATACGAGCAAATTGTATGAAACTTGCACTTGAGTGTTGCATTTATGATGAAATGTTTTAATAGCATACAATATTGAAATAAAACATACTATAAAAACATATTTAAGTATGAGACATATACACTTAAACTTACTTGTATTTGTAAATTTGTGACTTTTGCAAATTGTTAATAGCTATTGGTTTTAATGAACGATTTATTTATATTAGATTAAAAATCATTTATCGTATTGAACTCTTTTCAGAATATTTTTATTTTTTAACTTAAAGTAATTCATTGCTACGAAACTACTTCAAAATAATGTAATTGTTGTTCGAGTGAGCATTCAAGACAGACGCGTCGCAGGTTTATTTTAAATTTAAAAAAGTAACCCGTTCAAATTCTAAACCCTATTAACGGCGTGATAAGTTTCATTTGTCTTTAAATAGCTCAGTGTTAGTTGTGACAAAATATATCGAGTGATAATTTCAGTTCAATTCTCCGACGCGGTAACAGCTCCTCACCCCCGCGGGGAAACGAGACGGGCTCATATATAATATTATCGGGACCGCTGCGCACAGCTGTGTGAGTAATCGCTACCACGGATATAAAATGGACGGTCAACGGTCGTTAGCTGAATGCGGCAGTAGTTCGAGACTTGGTGGCTCCCAGCCGAATTTGTCTGGAACCAAGACCACGTATGACTACCCCCCTACTAAAATCAACACGCGTAGTAAAAGAAAAGAAACTGATGACAATGCTTGGATAAAATCAGAATTGTCCGATTTAAAGAAACAAATGTCTGAAATGATGGCAGTATTGAAGGCAAGTAGCAATTTACAAGCAGAAAATATCAGTAAACTCAGCGAAGACGTCACAAGTATCAAAAATCAAGTTAGCTGTATCAGTACTACAATTGAAAGTATAATTTTAGACCAAAATGATACGAAAATGAAAGTAGACAATCTACAGATAGCGAGTGAAAATATTGAATGGAAAATACAACAACTGGAAACCGAAATGAACAATTATAAATATATAACTCCGTTGCCATCCACCGAATTTGACCGTAACTACGAAGAAATTGTTTATGAAGTCAATGAACGCAGTAAACGGTCCAAAAATGTTGTAATTGTGGGTATACCCGAAGCAAGTAGTACCACAGACAGAAACACCTATAATAACAACGAAGTAACAAAAATAATCAAAACTATATACACCGAATGTCCTGAACCTCTCAAAGTCTCCCGGCTTGGAAAATACAAATCAGATCGCACTCGACCAGTCAAAGTATGTTTTGCATCAAAAGAAACAGTTTCATTTCTACTACGTTACAAAAATAACGTAGTACTCCATAATAGCAGCATTAAAATCTTTTCAGACCAAACTCCAAATCAAAGAAAACACATGCAAAACTTAAAAGAAGAACTTGAGAAACGCACCAAAAATGGGGGAGACGAAATTGGTTATTAAATATATAAAAGGAATACCTAAAATAATCGAATCAACTGAAGATACACAGAAAAAAACCTTTACAGAAGCAAAAAAACTAAATGCTTCGACAGGTAAAATAACACACAAATTGGCCATAAATTATAATGAGATCACGACTACAAATAAAGCTCTCAAATGTTTCTATATGAATGCCCGTAGTCTCGTCAAGCCGGGAAAATTCGATGAGCTTAGATGCATTATTGATTTAGTCAAGCCGCATATTGTGGTAGTTACAGAAACTTGGATAAAAAATGACAGTGATATCCAAATATTACAAATCCCAAGCTACACGCACTATTGTAACCGTAGACAACACCGGAGAGGAGGAGGAGTCTCAATCTTCGTTCACAATGATCTCAAGCACAATCTTATCCATGACCACTGTATTGATGATGATATCCACTATTTATGGGTCCATTTGGAGCGACAATGTCTTGATATTGGAGCGGTGTACAATCCCAAAAGAGGCAATATAGATAGGTTCATCGAGACGTATTCTTTGCAGTTGCAAGATAGAAACCGAGGAATAGTTTTCGGCGATTTTAATTTTGATTTGTTAACTCCTGATAAAGACACTCGAATATATAAGAATACACTAAAGGAATATAATTACAAAATCTTAAACAAAATTTCTAATAAATATTGCACTCGACAAACAGAGTCCACTGAATCAATTCTAGATCATGTGTGCTCCAATTTAAAGGCAAATAACATAAAACTTAGCATTATTGATTCTTCTATGTCAGATCACAAACAAATATATGTGGAAATAGAGAACTACCAGCCCATACCACTTCAAAAAGCTATTTACTCAACGATACATTATAGCAAACTCCATGAAATGGTGGAAAACTCTCTTAATAATGTAACTGAAATAAATACACACGATTACAACACTTTGGAGAAAATCATATCGAACTGCACATTGAAGGCAAAAATTAAAAAAACAAAATTATTGAACCCGCCACGGCAAGACTGGATAAATAAAGACATCATACACGAAATAAATGAAAGGAACAAATTGTGGCACAAATACAAAAAAAATCAATCTAACATAGACTTAGAAGCTAAATTTAAAGAATTTAGAAACAGAGTCTGTAATATGATACAGAAAACAAAAAAATCGTATTACCTCAACTACTTCAAGAACCATATAAAGAAGCCAAAAAAAATGTGGAAGGCTATAAAAAACCTATCAGTTAATAAAATAAAAGACTCAGTCGGCCCAAACAAACTAATTGTGAACTCAAGCACAATTATCACAGATGAAAAACAAATTTGCGAGTGTTTTAATACCTACTTCTCAAACATTGGCTCGGTATTAGCAAATAAAATCGCCACCACACAAATGCCAAGCCAAAATTACACAGTTCGAGTGCATAATGAGCAAGAAACCAAAGAATTAGCCCACTTCGAGCCAGCAACCACGGAGGAAATTACTAAGATAATTGATCGACTGGACGACAATACGAGTTGTGGCATCGATGGTATCAGTACTAAATCGA